>VWZX01000621.1:0-514617 GCA_013399015.1 Galbula dea
TTTATGTAAGGCAAATTTTCTTAGTTGTTTCCTATCTCAGTCTTTCTTAACAATGTATATTGCTTTGCTTCTCCTGATTCTGTTGCTAGGGCAGGGACCTTGAAGGCCTGAGATCAGTAAAGATCACATTGAATACTTCAACCTCTTTTTGTGTCTCTTGACCTACTGAGTTGTGGATCTGCTTTCCCTAGCCTCCCTTTTGCTGTTGATGATACTGCTACAATTTGTAGAAATCTATACCTAATGCCCTAGACAAGGACCAAAAAGATCTCTACTGGTTTGTATGTTCTAGAAACAAGTAGGAAAAAGATATTTTCTTATCTTCCAATTCCTAAAATTCATTCAAATCTATAAAAAAAAGAGTAGAAGTACACAAAAAGGAGCATATATAACTACTGAGAAGATGATTATCTTGAAAATCCTGGGAGCTTATCTAAAAACTTAAATTAGGCAATCTATCCAGTGGTTATATATTGTATATATGTGTGTATATATATATGTACATATTTTATCTTGTATGGTTTGATAAATAAATATGTGTATATATTATATAAGCTTTTAAATAGAGAAATTTTAAAGTATGTTGATGGAAAGTTCCTGCATTTAAATCTGTATCTGCAGTGGGAGGCCTTCCAGTCTGTATTAGTACTAGCACTAGAACACTGGCTCACTGGTCCTGACCTGACAACAACCCCACCCCCTTTGAATCTAATTTAAAGCTCTGTGGATGAGCCCTGCTAATTCTTGTCCTAGGATCCTTTTCCCCCTGGAAGATAAGCCTTTCCCACCTCCTAACATCTGGCCTGGTACCCTGTAATACCAGCCATTATCAAAGAACCCAAAGCCCTGCCTGTAGCACCAGTTTTGGAGCCAGGTATTTATGGACTGAATTCTTCTACTCCATTCCATATCATGGTCAGGTACTGGAAGTAGTTTTGTTTTATACAATAAGTTTAAAGCTTGACTAAACAAATACCACAGGCCTGGATTGTCTGAAATAGAGAATTCTCTGCAGTGAATGCTAAATTCTGAAAAATGAGATTTCCAACTCTCCCACTCAATCCTTCAAAACATATGCAAGTTATTGTGGGCATATGGAAATTGTTCAGATGTACAAGAAACACATATGCACAATATACAACTGCAAACTGCTATAGGGTAGAAAAGACAGCAGACTGTTTATTGTTAGTCATACACACACTTACATCCCACTGTAAAAAAAGAATTTGCTGCCTCTTTCAGGGAGAGCAAACAATAAACCTGTCATTTTTCCTATATGCAGAGGCACATGGTAATTACTATAAAGTAGCTGAAACATTGTAAATTGGCACCTTTATTCAATGTCAGTTAATAATTTCCATATCTATACCCTGTGCCCTGTGCAAGTAGCTGTGGAAATTTCATCACAATATGTTATTTTAGAAATGTTGCCTAAATCAATATATTCCAAAACTGGATACTATAATTACTGCAAAGTTAGATGGTGCTAAAACTAAACCACCCTGACCCTAGACTGATAGTATGAAAAATGTAAGGAAATTGTAAAATTTATATGCTGCAAGATATGGTGTTAATTAAAGTAACAATAAAACTAGCAGCTGCTAATCTGGTGTTNAACTGTCTGCAATGTTTTAGATCACATAATAGATACATGACAAAATATTTTTAGTAATTAATAGCATATTTAGCATTCCATTAGTTTAGAACAAAATTGGTTACATCACACTAGTTGAATAAAGCTCTTGACTCTGTGTTGGTGATGTTAATTTGTTTTTGTCTACAGTCCAGAGATTGTCAGATAACTCAAGGTAAAGAGAATGGTTTGGAATCCAGCAGAGAAATCCAGTCAACAAGTTACGAATGCAGAAGGCAATGCTGGAGCTGGGACTTCAGACAGAGCCAGAGGCCAGGCTAGAGGCAGGTACCTAGTAGCATAGACAGTGATTAGATGCCTGAGCTGAAATGGGCTCCTGGACAGGGAGTGTGAAGGAAAGCCAACAGGACCATTAAGGTCTAGTAGCATCCTTAGGGTCCTGACAATGTCCTTTCTGCACTTGGATGTCTTTCAGGAAGATTTGCTCACTGATCTCTTATTTCTTGGAACCTCCTTTTTGGCTGAAGTTGAGTACAATATTTGCCTTTTTCCAGTCCTCAGGAATGCCTTCAAATCAACATGATCTATCCAGAGCAATGAGGAAATTGCAAGATAGAGGTACCATTCATATTCTTTAGCAGCTTCAATTCAACTCATCTGCTTCCATGGATTTATGTAAGGCAAATTTTCTTAGTTGTTTCCTATCTCAGTCTTTCTTAACAATGTATATTGCTTTGCTTCTCCTGATTCTGTTGCTAGGGCAGGGACCTTGAAGGCCTGAGATCAGTAAAGATCACATTGAATACTTCAACCTCTTTTTGTGTCTCTTGACCTACTGAGTTGTGGATCTGCTTTCCCTAGCCTCCCTTTTGCTGTTGATGATACTGCTACAATTTGTAGAAATCTATACCTAATGCCCTAGACAAGGACCAAAAAGATCTCTACTGGTTTGTATGTTCTAGAAACAAGTAGGAAAAAGATATTTTCTTATCTTCCAATTCCTAAAATTCATTCAAATCTATAAAAAAAAGAGTAGAAGTACACAAAAAGGAGCATATATAACTACTGAGAAGATGATTATCTTGAAAATCCTGGGAGCTTATCTAAAAACTTAAATTAGGCAATCTATCCAGTGGTTATATATTGTATATATGTGTGTATATATATATGTACATATTTTATCTTGTATGGTTTGATAAATAAATATGTGTATATATTATATAAGCTTTTAAATAGAGAAATTTTAAAGTATGTTGATGGAAAGTTCCTGCATTTAAATCTGTATCTGCAGTGGGAGGCCTTCCAGTCTGTATTAATACTAGCACTAGAACACTGGCTCACTGGTCCTGACCTGACAACAACCCCACCCCCTTTGAATCTAATTTAAAGCTCTGTGGATGAGCCCTGCTAATTCTTGTCCTAGGATCCTTTTCCCCCTGGAAGATAAGCCTTTCCCACCTCCTAACATCTGGCCTGGTACCCTGTAATACCAGCCATTATCAAAGAACCCAAAGCCCTGCCTGTAGCACCAGTTTTGGAGCCAGGTATTTATGGACTGAATTCTTCTACTCCATTCCATATCATGGTCAGGTACTGGAAGTAGTTTTGTTTTATACAATAAGTTTAAAGCTTGACTAAACAAATACCACAGGCCTGGATTGTCTGAAATAGAGAATTCTCTGCAGTGAATGCTAAATTCTGAAAAATGAGATTTCCAACTCTCCCACTCAATCCTTCAAAACATATGCAAGTTATTGTGGGCATATGGAAATTGTTCAGATGTACAAGAAACACATATGCACAATATACAACTGCAAACTGCTATAGGGTAGAAAAGACAGCAGACTGTTTATTGTTAGTCATACACACACTTACATCCCACTGTAAAAAAAGAATTTGCTGCCTCTTTCAGGGAGAGCAAACAATAAACCTGTCATTTTTCCTATATGCAGAGGCACATGGTAATTACTATAAAGTAGCTGAAACATTGTAAATTGGCACCTTTATTCAATGTCAGTTAATAATTTCCATATCTATACCCTGTGCCCTGTGCAAGTAGCTGTGGAAATTTCATCACAATATGTTATTTTAGAAATGTTGCCTAAATCAATATATTCCAAAACTGGATACTATAATTACTGCAAAGTTAGATGGTGCTAAAACTAAACCACCCTGACCCTAGACTGATAGTATGAAAAATGTAAGGAAATTGTAAAATTTATATGCTGCAAGATATGGTGTTAATTAAAGTAACAATAAAACTAGCAGCTGCTAATCTGGTGTTGTTAGTAATATACAGTTTCTCAATCAGCTAACAAAACTATGGGGAGTACTGAAGAATCTTGAGAATGTTCAGTCTGCATTCTGAGCTGTAAAGAAAACTAGAAAGTCCTTACTTATTTAGAGACCACATGCTGTCAGAAAAGAACTGTGCTGCCTGTGTTGTCTTTGAGTAAAAAGAACACATGTGGTAACAGCTACTGCTGTAATCTAGATCAGGCTGACTTTCAGAGACACAGCAGCAAGTCAATGGTCTTTCAATGAACTCAGGGGTATACTATGAGCTTCTGAATTTACCTTAGACATGGTGATTACTGGCACCTCAACATCTTCCAAGAGCTTCACATCTAGAAAGATTGTCTTTGGAATCCTTTAATCTCTCCAGGGGAATCAGACAAGTTGGATTTATCTCAGTTTTATGCATATTTTATGTAGATTTCCATTTTACAGCTTAGTGATTCCTCCTTGTCAATTGAAATAAAAGGGTGCTTCTTCAGGAAGGTTGTCTGACTGTTTTGGAGTGTCATCTTGCAAGGAGAGCAATCATGAGACTAGGTATCTGAACTGATGGCTGCTGGTATTTATTATTGTTTGATTTATTTTTATTAATTAGTACCTTTATTGAATTTCACCTATGTTTTGGTTCTTCAGTCTCTCAAATTTACACAGTGTTTCTGCACTTCTTCACATCCTGTCCAGTGGTTCCTAATAAATAAATAAGACTGTTCCTAATTTTTACAAGACCAGTTTGCTGGAATTTTCAGGAAAATATGTTTAGAACCCTCTTAAGTTCTAGGGCATTTTTAACTTCCTTGGACATTAAAAAATACCTACTCAAACTGGATGCAATGAGAATTTTTCTAACTGAATATTTCCTCATAAGAGATTTGTGTTCAAACTTCTTCTAATACACAGGACATGCAGGCTTCATCTAAACACAGTCTACTGCCAATAAAGTTGCCACTTACTGCTCTAAGTGGTTTTATCAGCTGTTAGTGGTATACACAAAACAGAGGGTGACAAACATGAGGTTCTTCATAAAATCATCTCCAGATGAATATCTAGATCCTTCCATTTTTCTTTTCCCAAAGCACCTACAGCTTTCTGATGCTAGCAAGCTCATACCTGTGACCTCTTTGCTTTGTTCCCAAACTTTCAGGTGTTCCATGGAAGCATTTTAAATGCTCTTTGTTTATGCAGATCCACACAAGCTGGGTAGGGATGTCAAACAGAGATGCTATGTCTTGTGGCTTTACTAATAATTGAAAAAAAAAAAAAAGGAATATTGTTTTCAAAGATGATGGTCCACAAGTTTCCATAGTAACCAGAGTATTCACTTACTGCAAGGTTTCTATCTTGCTATCTTCTAAACCTCATTTTTACTGGTTGTATTTTTTTTCCCTTGTTTTGACTTGAAAATGGTAAGTTGTAAGATTTATTAAATTGCATGTTGAGTGTCTCAGGGAACTACCTTGTACAGGACATTTATCTAATTTCATGGAAGTTGCTTGGTCACATAAGAAGGAGGGGGGAAAATAAAAGAAAAAAGGGTTTGATTTCCTGAAAACAAACAGACAAATGAAAAACCCAAACCCACCAGTTCTACTATAATTTCAGTCTACTTAAACCATTCATACTGGTAGTCTTATGACTGAATTGAATTGAAGGAGGAACTAGGTTTCAATGTCCTTTCTAAAGTTACAGAGGACAGCTCTACCTTCACAAACCACTGTATTAAATAGGACATAAGCAGGTCTTAGAATGCTAAGTTCAAGTGATACTCAGTTTCAGGAGGGTAAAGACAAAAAGTTCATTTTATTGCAGTCAAACAAATGAACATTTCTGCTAAAACAATATTAAAAAAAAACCCAAAAGAAACTAACATAAATTTGAATTGGTCTGAAACAGATGAAAATGGGTGAATAAACAATAATAGTAAAAAAATAATCTAAAAGTCCAACCCAAAACTAAGCTATTCTCTGTTCAGACACAGTAGAACTTTTGGGAAGTGTGAAATGTTGTACATGGCAAAGCAGAGATCTTTACAGAATGCTTGTTCACTGAAAGTCTACAGGAGAAAAGTAGAAAGAAATATTGAGAGCTAACAAAAGAATTATACATCCCACATGAATTTCTGGTGGTTTGTTTTAATTAACCTAAATAATGTGAATAATAAGTGAAACAAATTAGGCAACATTCTTGGGATCTTAAGTTATAAAGAAGGAAAAATGATGACACAGAAGCAAAGCGACTTCTGTCGACAAAGATGTGAAGATGGATTTACTTATTGCTGTGGAAAATGCTGCTCCCCACTGTGAAACAGTGGGTCAGCTGAAAAGAGAATGGGTTAAGATACACTGCATGAAGGCTGCTTTTGTGACTGCACTCCAAGAGATAATACATAACTGAAAAGGTTTTTTCTGAGAACTCTTTATCAACTGGATACTGTTGTTGTTCAGGAAAGATGAGGAGGAATTAAAAGTTCAATTGCTTTATAGGCTATTGAGAAAGCTCTCCTTAATGTTTTCTCTGAACTGGCTATTCAAGTTTGGGCTAAAGCAAGCTCAGAAATATTTTCATGTAGAGAACTTATTTTTGCAGTGTGTTTTTTTCTGATTAAAGCTTTAGTGACCTCATTCTTTCTTTCCTTTTCTATCTCTCATTCTTTTTCTTTCTTTCCTTCTTTAAGGATCCTTACTACTTTCCAGTTTGTAATGCCTCTTTCTTGCTAGGAATTTTCAGTAGGTAACACCTAAGCATTAGGTGGAGAAACTGCTCTGAATATCACAGAATCACAGAATATTAGGAGTTGGAAGGGACCTTGAAAGATCATCTAGTCCAACCCCCCTGCCACAGCAGGATTCCCTAGACCAGGTTTGTTCTAGTTAGATTGTGTTTTTTAACAAAGCAAAGGAGGAAGTTTGTCTTTTTTTTCATTAATTTTCCTCTTTTTCTTAACTTCCAAGAATCCCAAACATTGCACCAGCAAATTTGTCAGCAAGCTGTTTAAGAGAAGGGATTCCTTTGGCTGCTTGTCATGTATGGTGTCACACAGTGTTGACATCAATCAATGTCTGTGGCAGGTTGTGACTTTTGCTGACTTATGGTTTGCTGCACACCTGAAGTGAACTGTATATTTTATTGTGCACAAACAATACATCAGCTTTCATCATTTACTTCACTCTTTTTTTTTGGTTAAATGCAAGTAGATATACAGAAACAGAACTCAACAATTTTGTTGCTTTGGGATTTTTTATCTCCCTCCGATAAGACTATCTTAAGCCATCACATGTATTTGTGCCTTTGCTTTCCTAATTCAGGTATAACTTCACCACAGAGTACCTTGAAATTATGCAAATGTATATAGTCACATATAGTTATTAAATAAATAATAGATTTTTTAAAAAATATGGTCAGAATAATCTTTAGAGTAGTGTAGCAAAATAAAGTGATGGCTGAAGCCAAAGGAGTCTGCAGTTAAAAAAACAAAGAGTGCAAGTTAGTTGTTTTGGTTTGGTTTTTTTTCTATAATGTTGACAAAACTTTATCTGCTGATCTAGAAGTGCCATCAGAACAACTTGAATTTATTGCATGGCACCTTGTTAAATTCAATGAATTAAATATAGTTAACACTACAGATTTTGCCTCCATTTAACTCTTTATTTAAATTTCAAATTTTCCTTTATGAAGTGCAAACCCCCCTTATTTTCACTCATTTCAGCTTTCTTCCAGTTTGTCTGTGTCAACCAATTTCAATTAATTTGGCTTGCATACATATCTTCATTTAGTTTGGAAGTATTTGCTGCCCAAGTTATTCAGTTCTTTCATTTATTAATTATCACATGATCCTAAGAAAAACCAGGGGGGAATGGTGTTTGCTTGCTTTTTGCTTTGTTTTTAAGAGAATGATACAAATTTGGTTTACATAGGTGTGTTTTGTCAGTAAGCAAATGAATTCTGGTCTGTGTAGTAATAATGTGACAACTGCACAGCCAGGAGAAAAGCAGACTGCTCTCACCCCTTGGAACACACAACATTCTGGTGTATTGTTGTCAAGTGAAATCCCACTGAGGTCAATGATACAAGTCCCTTCTGCAAGTCAAGGTAATTTTGCATCATACAAGTAATTTGTAATAGAAGACTGCTCAAGCCACTCACTGAACAACATACTAACCCTGCAACACACAAGAGCAAAAACTGTATTATTTTAGCATACAATTTTGTATTGCACACAAAATTCTCATTACAGAAACATTGTTAGAACATCCTTGGAACCTGCCACTCTTTTGGAAAAATACTTGGAAGTGTTTGACCTGACACAAGTATCAAATGGACAAAGTTCAGTATGTCTGGATCATTAAAGTGGGGAAAGTGTATGAACAACTGAGTCTTATTGTGGAAAACAACAAGTAATCTTTTTTTAATACAAAAGCCCATTGCCTTATCTGTAAGACTGAGATGTTATGGTATGTAACTGATCTTGCCAGGCAGAGTACAGTTATCCAAAGAATCCAAATTTATCCTTTACTTTATCAGCCTTGTAAAATTCTGTTTATAGTAGTATTTAGTGATATTATTTTTATCTTAAAAACACAAACTTATCTTTCACTCTGCCTTTTCAGACTACCAACAGTGCAAAACATATTGTTCATACCTCCTGTAAATAAAATCACTAAAACTCACAGCATCATCAGTTGGTTTTATGACCCTTCACTGCAGTTTAATTGCTTTATTTGACTACATAAAGCCTTAGCTGAAATTAACAGCTTCAAGAGTCTTGTACTTCTCTAAGGATGCTTATTTCCTAGATATCAATCAAGATACATTATGATGTTTTAGTATCAGAGACAGAAATCTAACTTCTTGGATCTCACAAATGGCATCATCAAAGGAGATGTATTTAGGACTACAGTGCAAGGAACATTTCCTACAGAAAGTAGTGAAAAATGAGTGGGTAAAAAAATCAACCACTGATGCCTGAACACCACACAGAAGGAAAATTTGTAGGAAAAAGATCAATATTACTTGAAACAAATCTGTTGTCTCTTCTTTTCATGACCTTTTGGTAAACCTCTGGGTACATATTTGTCAGCTGATTGATTTTTAGGGAGGAAAGGACACTTAGAGAGGGTGTCTTTTCAGTTTCTGTACTGTTTTGCGAAATAGACTTGACTAACTAGTAAGATAATCTTGCACAAAATCTATGCATTTAGATCAAGCAACTTGTAACCTTTTTAATATTATTTTGTTGCAAAACAATGATGGTTCTTTTCAATGAAACCCTCAGATTCTAATGTGATGACATAATGTGAGTGGCTGTGCCCTTCACATAGGTTTTGAATGCAGAAATATGCATGGTGTCCTTTTTTTCATTTACTTCTCAGTACTATTGAGATATATGTTTAAAAGGGCAGTAACTGCCCTTTTTGCCTTCCCCTGCTTTTTTTTGTTCTAGGAAGAGGAGCCAAGAGCTCTGCATTTTCTTGAATTCTTTGATTTTTCAGCTAATCTCTTTACTGTTGTATTAAGTTGCACTAGCTGAAATGCTCAGTGGCAGAAATTACTTTGCCTCTGTGCTCTGAAGCTTGGTAAATGACTGGTCCCTCTAATCTCTCCTAATCTGTCTGTGAGTTTGGGGCATGTTGCCAATGAAGCCTCATTTTTCCCCTCTCCTTAGCTTCACCCTGGAGGCTGGCAATATCTTGATTCCTAGGAAACACAGACAATGGGACAAGTTGACATCCTGCAGAAGCTAGAACTGGCAGTGCCTTGTGGGGTCATGTAAGCCTGGTCCATAAGGGCCCAGAAGATTAAGGTCAGCATTGCCCTTGAGTCAACATAGTGAATAAACATCTGTTTTCTGAAATCAAAGAAATGTCCTCACATTTTTTTCTAGCCATACTGAATGAAATAAGCTAAACTTCATCTTAGGTACATATTAGATTTACACTTGCCCCTGCTTGCAATATCTTAGACTGTTAGGTATGGAACTACTTGTACAGGAGCTGTGAGGTAAGGAAGAACAATATTCCCTAGATTAGCTAACATGAGTTAGTCCTCTTTACAACAAGAGCAATTTATGTTTTTAAAATGCTTCTTTTATATAGAAACACATATTAGCAAGCTAATTTTTAAGCAAAAATGAAGAGTAAGATGGCTTTCCCTTCTAACATATTGACCTCACCACCCAGTTTAGTATCATTGGCTAATGTGATGAGGGAGCTTTTCAATTCCAACACCCAGGTTATTTATGAAGATGTTGGACATCATGGGGACAAATATCAATCCCTGGGGTACCCTTCTTGTGACAGACTGCCAGTCTGAGTAAAAAACATTGATGACCACCTTCTGAAAGTGGCCTATTAGCCAATTTCCTAAGCATCCAATATGTAACTTCTTAGTTCCTTTGCTTTTTATGTAAATTAATAAAAACAAAAATCCTTTATGTCTGAGAATATGTCAAAGAGAAACCTTGCCTGAGAGGTGCCTCAGAAAGAAAAACATATGATTATTTCACTTACTGGTGATTATGATTCTGGAAGGTTTAGAAAGCCCTAGGACTTAACACATAACAGTTATTGCAAGGTTACTGTATTGGAAATTTGTTCAAGTTAATGGAGAACAAAAGGTGCATTTTTAAACACTAATGAGAAAGCATTAACAAAGCTAAATGTAGGTTTTCTTGTTCCACTATTAGATAAAAATATTTTCACTATGTTAATACTACACTCATTTAACTTTATGTAAATTATATTTAAAGTAATCAAGCAATTTAGCATTAAATTGGTTCCAGAGTTTAAGTGTATGTTTAAAATCATGTAGTCATTCCTAAGAGCTGATGAAAGCATCTGTGAAGTGCTTTTCCTAGGTACTAAGACTAGTGTCCACAGGAGTTGAAGACACTCATAGACCTGTTGAATAAATCCTGAATGCTCAGGACAGTACAAGCTGAAGCTTTGTAATCATGTGAAAGCCCTTTCTACTAGACCTGTTTGAAAATCATTTATAGCACTACCTGTAAGATTAAATTTATAGAAGAGGAGCTAGATAAAAAAGTTCTATAAATAATATTGACTTTCATAGAAAATAGAATTAGAAGGAAAAAAGCACACATTTCCCTGAAAAAAAACAAAACCAAAACCAAACTAAAACCAAACAGAAGAGAGTTAAGAAAAAAAATGTATTTTCTGGGTCATTTTGGTTGTTGGTTTGGGGTTCATTCTTCCTCTAGAAAACAATTCAGTTTTCAAAAGTCTTAACATGTCTTTACATTCTTATTTTGATGAAAACATTTAAAGTTGAGGTCTTGAAATTTTCAAGTATTTTGAGATTTTTATATTGATATACTGCATATAAAGCTTTCAGGTTTTATCAATATGACATTTCACTACACTAATTCAAAATCTTACTCATTATGTTTCTCTTTCTGTATTTAACATAAAGTTATTAGAGTGGTTGCAGTTTAACTTCATCCAGTATCTGAACTACTTGCTCACTCCTCTTCCTTGGGATAAGGGAGAGAATCAGAAGATTCTTACCTGTCTTTCCACCTTGTTTCTAAACTGGAAAACACTCCTCCTCAAGGGATTTCCAATTCTGCATCCCAGTGTGTGCTAAGTAATACAAAGATGACTTGTATTCTTCTCTTATGATATTATAAACATGGAAAACTCTTGCTATGCCTGTAGTTTTTGCTATGCTTTTGTGCCTAAACCAGCAAGCTGCTTTTTTGTGTTGTTATTAAACTTCTTGCTAATGGAAAGATTGTCTCAATAACCTCCACCACTCTTTGTAACAGTGCTAGAGTGTTTCTCTCACTTCAGAACCCTTAAGATCCCTTTGGCACCAGGAGTAATTGCTTACAAGGGAAAGTAATGTTAGGGAAGTATTTAATGTTTTTCTAGCTGTCTTTAGTGCAATATAGCCGCTGGAAACAAGGTGGAAAGCTGCCATACTGTGACCATACAGCTCTCCATGGGACAATATCAAGTGATCCATGCTTCACTGGCAGCCCACAGACCCTAGTTTGCCTTAGGAAATGAATGACTGGTCACATTATCCCAGTGAATGTCTTGGGGCAAGGCAGAAGCAAAGAATTATTCTCTTTAAGCAACATGCTTTGGGCAAAATATGTGCAACTGGTGTGCCTTGGACTCCTGAGGAAATCCTCTCCTCAAGAGACTACCTCATCACCTGTGTGACTGGACTGCCACAGAATTCTGGAGAGGAGTCTGAGCTGGAGCATAATTAAGGAGAAAGAGTAGAGAGGAGTCAGGACCCCACCCCTTTTAAATTCATCCCTTTACTATGAGTAAGATGGCCCACATGTAGTGAATTTCAGGGCATATTATAAAATTATTCTTTCAAAGCTACAGTAAAAATGCACATGAAAATGGACTAGATTTGCAAGGTTATGAAATGGTTTGAAGAAAAAAAGAAATCATCTGCTCCTGTGTGTAAGAGGTTTATCATTTTTCATCCTAAGAGAAAAGTGTGGCAGTAATTCTACAAGTTTAATTTCACTAAAAATGTGTCATCTATATCTATAAATTAAAGCTTTTATTTAAAAGTCTGAGTTTGGCAAGTTATGCATGGAAAAAATGCAAAAGCTTGAAAATTTGTTTTGGAACATTCACCAAAAATTCTCTAAGCTTGGAGGGTGAAGGCTGTGACTTAAATATGAATGGCTATCCACACTCACAGTTAAAGACATCAACAATCTTTTTAAGTACATTTCTGAGACTCAGATTCCAAGACTCCCTTCATCTATTTCCCACTAAGCAAGAGAAAAACCCTTATAGGAAGTGTGAACTCATACTCGCTTCTGTATTTAAATAAATAAGCAAACTAACATATCCTAATACAGATGTTAAACTAGATTTTTGTATGCAAGACATTGATCTATTTCACTAACATTTTTCCAGAATGGAGCCTCACAAGTACTTTCCAAATTTTCAAACCTCAGGCACAGAATTAACCCTATTTATTTAAGGAAGAAAAATGTCAGTGAGAAAGGTAGCAGAAGTAACATGTTATCAGTAAACATATGAAGAGTTGAGCCCTTGTTGGGCATAAAATCAAGTTTTTCTCACAGTTTTTGTAGCATATTTTTGGACACTATGTGATACTTATTCATTATATGGTAATTTGGAGTCAGGAGAGTTTTGTATTTGGGGGGTTTGGTTTTGTTTGGGGTTTTTTGTTTGTTTATTTTTTTTCTTTGTTTTTTCTTTATTCTTAGTTCACTGTTCAAGCATTTAGAAAAGAAACCTCAGTCATTCTTTGTAATACTGTGTCCTTGCTTCTTCCCTCCCAAGTACTCCCAGCTAGGCTAAGCTGCCTTGGTAAACTGGCAACTAGGATTTCAGGAAAACACATCAGTCCCTGATGCCACTGAAATCAATTCTGAGGGCCTACCTCTCAAAGGCATTTGTCTTTCCATACTAAAGAGCATTTTGTTGAAGTAAACTGTAAGCCACTTCAGTGCAAGAGTTTGATTCAGAAGCCTAAAAAATTTTTCATACCCCAGATGCATTCCCAAACTACTAAATAATAGAACAAACAGAAAGTTTCTGCTCTCCACTCCATTGTTAAAAATAGATTATTTTAAATGAGGACTGAAAGACTGATGTGTCCAAACTCTGGGTAAACAAACTCTGTCTTAGTAATAGCTTGACTGAGGTGTAAATTAGTAATCATACACTAAAAGCACTTCAGACATAGAGATGATTCGTTGTGGTGTTTCAACTATCAGATAGCCTGACTCAGATGTCCCTCTCATTCAGTCTGCTGCTATGATTTCCCAACAGAGGAGTAAATCTTGTCTACAGGAACACCTGGATATCCAAGCCAATATTATGTGTTTCATTTTGGGAAATGAATCTCTAATTTTGTGGCACTGTACCTCTAAGCATCCTAATGTTGAAACATTTGTGTTTCAAGGAATCCAAATCTGAAGTCACTATATATCTATGTAGTGAAATATACTCAAAGTAGCAGCATGATTTGCAGACATTTACATCTATATTTTAGAAATGATTTGATATAAAAATCCTCTGTGCAAACCAGGACCTATTCAAAATTGCAGTGGACTTTTTGGTTGAAAAAATTTGATGCATAGAAAACAACTTTAAGTGTTTCCTAAAATTTCTTACAATTTCAGATCAATATCAGATTGATTTTGGTGCTACCAGATATCTACATTCTTATCAGGTACAGAGAAAAAACATTTGAAGAATATTAAATGGGTTCCACAAATATAATAAGGTTTCAGATGATTAGCTAATCAAGCTCCATTTTCAAAAGCTCCTCTAGTAGATCTATTTCATTTAAATAGATAATCAAAGAATCATTATAATAGAGAATGGAGCCCTTTCCTTTCCATAAAACTATAAAGAGTCCTAGATAGGTACTGAGGTATTCTAAGATTTCTTAGAAGGGTTTTTCACAGAACAGTTCTGAAATCTTGGTTTCCTCCCAGTGGACCACAGAAAAGTGTTTAAATCTGTTCACAGAAAGACAGAATAACTCCTGCTCAGCTCTACTTAAAACTAATACAACTGTTGCTTATAGTTTCTTCTAGTGAACTGTTTGGGTTAAGAGGATTATCATAGTTCCACAATATGCATAAATTTAAAAGTGTCATATACCTAGCCAATAATTCTGTAGCTCACAATTAAATTACTATCCTCTGCTCAAAAAATGAGAAGAAGCCAGTAACTCATTCAGAATTTCTTTGCTTCCCAGCTCACTAATGATTTGCAGAGTGTACCTTTTTAATTTAAGTAATACATTTTAATGTCAAAACAATTCCCTTATGAGTCAGATAGATATTGTTTTACTTCTATGTTAAGATAGAAATTAAAAGACTTCCAGCATGCAGAAATTTTGTGATTCATTCTTCTATTCGCTGAGTAATACTCTCTCTGGATTAACTGCTGCCTTAATATATAACAAATGTCATTCAAGAACACATGAACAAAATATTGAAGTATTTTCTTGCTATTACAGTTTACAATGGTTTCACTCTGCCTTTACAAGATAGATTCAGAATAATATATAGTGTTTTAAGGTTACAATTTGTCTTGATTTACTTGGGATTATAATGATATTTAGAGGAAACAAATATTTTGCAAACAGTTCACAAACTACTGATAAAAACTATAAATTGTAATTTTTCAGAATAGAATAGAATAGAATATTTCAGTTGGAAGGGACCTACATTAATCACCTAGTCCAACTGCCTGACCACATCAGATGTGACCAAAAGTTAAAGCATATTATTAAGGATATTGTCTTACTGCCCTTAGATGCTAACAGACATGGGGCATTGGCTGTCTCTCTACAAAGTCTGTTTCAGTGTTTGGTTGCCCTTCTGGTAAAGGAATGACTGCTAATATCAAGTCTGAACCTGTCCTGACACAGCTTTGAAGTATTCCCACACATCCTGTCACTGTTTCCCAGGGAGAAGAGATCAGCACCTCCCTCTCCACACCCCTTCCTCAGAAAGCTGTAAGAAACAATGATCCAAATTTGATGATTGACCAGACTCACAGGCAAGATACAGCACATAGGATCCCAGAGACTGTAAATAATTGTAGTTGTTCTAATATATAACATAAGGTGTGATTAGACATATGCCAGAGGTAGATAAAATGTTCCCCTACTTTCCCTCAGACTTGGTATGAATGATGGGGCTGGGGGAATCTTTTTCCTCTGCTTGGTATGCTGATGTTCCTGAAGATACATTGCAATGTTCTTTGGAAAAGCAGAATATGAATATGAAAGGAACTCTGTATCAGCAAAGTATTTCATGGTCAAAAGATGAAAGGGAAAAGGGGAAAGTGTACATCATCATTTTCTCAGTCTTGTCTTCTGTTCAGCTATCTAAGGCACACTGGAATTAATTAGACTGTTTTCATGAGTGAGTTGAGAAAGGTGGCTCACAGAGAGTATGAGTCTAGAAATGTTATTAAGTTGGGATTCATGCTGGCTTTCTTGGTTATGATGTGCCTTTCTAAAGCTTCAGTTTCTAACAAAATTGGAATTGCAGCCACAGCAATTGCAGGAACAGATTTCCAAGTGCAAAACCATCTTGCCCTTCCCTGCTCCCAACAGCGTGTTTACGGGCTCTAATGCTGTATAGCTGTGAAGTGAACAGCAATGTAGAATAAATAAGGCCAGCAGCACAGACATGAAACATCTCATTGGAAACAAGAGTGTCTATGGTAAATCTGGAAACCCATAGCTAATATTCCCTAAAAATGGGTAATATCACTTTAAAAAAAAGGAGTTTTCTAGACCCATTGCAAAAGACAAAAATAGGTCAAAAGGACTTCATAGAGAGGAAGTATTTGTGGAGGATCTGACAAGCCCCAATCTCTTTGACAGGCTGCTGGTGTTTCTCACACATGTAGCATTACACTAGAGAATCTCTGATTCCTCAAAGAATGGCTAGGGCTGTGCTGAGTACATACACTGACCACATGCTGACCACATGCACTGAGTGGTGCTGGTACTGCATTGTGGTTGGTGGAATCAGCAGCTGGCCAGATGGAATAAGGGTACTGAACTGATCTCAAAGCTATGGTTGCAAACCCAGTGGCCCTGTACTTGCTGGGTCTGTATCAGGAAGGGCAGTTCCACAGCACAGAGTCTGAAGCTTCATAACAAGAAGATCCATTTCCTGAGGTGATGTCTCCTCATCCTATGACTCCTATGAGGATCATTTTGACCCCTGTTCACATTGGGGCTACTGTAGCTGCACAGATTGCTATCCTTTCCTCCAAATGGGCCTGTCTCTGCCTGCTGACTCCTGAAAGAAATGACAATAATGGTTGAAACTTTCAGATGGCTATGGAGAACACATTCACTAAAGTCTAAAACAGAATAGAGAAGGTAAAAAATAGAACTGCAAATCATGCAATGCACTGATATATAACTGAATGAGAAAAAGTAAGATGGATACATCCTGACACTCCTCTCTGGTTCAGCCTGACTGTTTGCCTACTGTTCTGACATAGCAGGTAACCACAGTCAGACCAGAGCTGGCCATACCTGAAGCAACTGTGACCAGGAAGGTATACAACTGTACTACCTCCAGCTCATGTATCCTGCCTCTCTACAAGGCTGATTAACTTGAGCTCAACATCTGATGCTCCTCTCAGGCCAGACACGGAGACTTAAGGGCATCCACATTGCTAAATTTCAAACGTTTAGATGAGTACTCATCTCATGCTTATGCATCCTGAATGCTACTCTCCATTTTTGGGAAGATTTTCACTGAATCTCAATGATAAGTTCAAGACACTGATGAAATATAACAATGGAACATAGCAGCAGAGACAGAAGTTACTGAAACTCAAGAATAACAAGACCACAATGCACAAAAGTATTGCTTGCCCAAAAACTGTGACATTCAAATATATGGCTACTTCACCTATTTTGTAAAGATTGATGCCCACCAGAGGCTATTTCCTTAGACTGAAAATCCATCTGCTGCTACACACACTTTGAGACATTTTAGAAAGAAAGAAAATACATTTTTTCATATTATTGGAAAAGAACACTTTCATTTAGGAAAATGATTCATCTGTCAAAATGAGATGAGGACCCCAACTTTAATGTGTATTCTTGCACAAAATCTGACTGGGCTCATCAATCCTGACAGATTTAGTAGACTTCATTAAGCATTAGTTAAATTAGCCATAACTTCTTAACATTATTTGCTAATTGCTTTGTGAATCTGAGGGAACTCCAGAGTATACTAAAAGCTCCATATCAATACAAAAAACTTGTACTTCTCAGTATGATATCACACTATTTAAATCTTGATGGATGGTTGATCTTCAGAAGCTGAAATGGACTTCATTTAATTCCTAAATAGAAAGAACTGAATAGTAAAGATTCTATTGCCTACTGTAAATACAGATTTCAATACACTGAAAATACTGCTGAAGATGACCAACTGAAATGTGCAAAACTGGCTGTTAGAAAGCATTCCAACTCAAAAAAAAAAAGCCCCACACATACTAAAGATAACAGCTTCCAACATCATTTGTTCACTAGCATACTTTGGTCTTCCAACATAAACAAGTATGGTATGAATTCCAAGTTGATATTTCAAGCTATAAAATGCTATGTCTTTCCAAAAACTATTTTGTATCCTGCCCAGAATTTATGTGCTTCAGGAAGAAACTGCTGAACAAGTAGTCTAACCTTTTATACAGGTAGCCAGTGAAATTATACTACTTGCTGCTCTTGCTAATGAAGAGGTCACTCAAGCTTCTACATCTGCAGCACTGTGAACTACAGCACTGCAAGCAGTGCTGAGGGGCAAAGCCCAAGGAGGAATAGCAGAGGAAAGGTGCATCTCCTGTATCTTCTAGTAAATTAGAATTTGGGATTAATTGTACTCTGGTCCTTGAATTCTTCCACTCCTCAAAGAAAGTTGACAGTATTGTGTGGACGATGCTCAAGCCATAGAGTAATTTTATAATGTTTTTGGAGTTATCCAAATTCTTAGCCTCATCATTGTATCTGAATAGCAGAGAGAGTCCACATAGTTAAACAACTCCTATCAGCACTCTGGGCTATGAAAACACCTTCCCACATGAGGCTAGGGAGCTTATCCTGGCTCCCAAAGCCTCAGGAGACAGATAGCAAAGAAGTAGCAATGATCCTGTGTGGCCAGCAGGATCAGAGAAGTGATCATACCCTTGTACTTGGCAATGGTGAGGTCACTTCTTGAACACTGTGTTCAGTTATGGGCCCCAAACTACAGGGAAGACATTGTGTTGCTGGAGCATGTCCAGAGAAGGGCAACAAGGCTGATGAAGAGCACAAGTGTTATGAGGAGTAACTGTAAGAAACAGGATTTTCTAGTCTGAAGAAGAGGAGGCTGAGGGGAGACATCATCTTCCTCTACAGCTACCTGAAAGGAGATTGTAGCAAGGTGGGAATGGGTCTCTTCTTGTGTTGTTAAGCATTGGAACAGGCTGCCCAAGGAAGTAGTGGAGTCCCATCCCAGGAGATGTTCAAAAAATGTATAGATGACAGAATGTTAGGAGTTGGAAGGGACCTCAAGAGATCATCTAGTCCAACCCATGTGGTGCTTAGTGACGTGGTTCAATGAGCATGGTGGTGATAGGTTGATGGCTGGATTTGAGGATCTTTTCCAACCTTAATGATTCTATGATTTTATATTCCACTGTTTGTGCTTCCCTGAGGTCAGAGTCTTTTGACTAGATCTTCAGTCTGAGATTGTAGATGATAGACTTTCAGTAATTTGTGAGGCTAGGAGGATTAGTGGCTTAACATGCAACTCTTTGGACTCTGAAGAACTAGGTTAAGAGATCTGTTGGAGGTCAAAAGAGAAATGAGTTTGATAATCTCTGCTTAGCCCCTGGGAAACATTTGTACAAATCACAAAACCACCTTTAAGCATTTTCTACTTTTGTAATTCTTTACTCACAGAGGTCAAAGCTGGTGCTATGTGCAAAGGAAATCATCCAGAAAGACCATGTCTAAATGAAGCAGAGCTATGAAGCCAAAGCATACTGAGACACTGGAGTGCAAGTTACAACAACTCCTACCAATCAAACATCTCTGCTTATATATTCACATTCCTTTTTCTTTTTCTTTTTTAAAAACATCCATTTCACACTTGTTATTTTTCTGTCCATGTAGTGAAGCAGCCAGTGGAGTTTACTCAGTCTGCAACCACATTTAGAAAATCAGCATTACTAGTTTTCAGTGTGGACTAAAACAAACCCAAGCAAAACACTTGTAGTTATCTGTAACTGTAGTGGGTACAGATGCTCAGGCTCCAGCAGTGAGGGCAGCAGGGTGGTCTCTATGAATAGAGGCTGGGGCTGCCCTGTGCTGAACACAGCCAGTTCCACCTGGATTCAACCCACACAGGACAAGGCACAGTTGAGTCAAGCAGCCAAGTGGGTGGTGCTTCATGGAAAGCAAAACACTGCATAGGCAGAGTGAGGATTAAGATGAGGGAAAAGGATGAGAAACAGTCCTGTGAGCACCAAGGTTAGAGAGGGAGAGGGAGGAGGAGGTTCTCCAGGCACCAGAGCAGAGATTCCCCTGCAGCCCATGGAGGACCCCATGCAGGAGCAGGTGGATATTTCCTGAAGGAACTGTGGTCCATGGAGAATGCACACAGCAGCAGGGCTACAGGACTACAGACTGTGGAGAGGACCCATGCAGAAGCAGGGAAAAGTGTGAGAAGGATGGAACAGCAAGGTTGAAATGTTAACAGACTTACCATAACTCCTCATTCCCCATCCCCCTGGGCTCCTTGGGGTGGGGAGGAGGTAGAGGAGTCTGGAGTGAAGCAGTGAAGTTGATGCTGGGAAGAAAGAGGGGAATGGAGGAAGATATTCTTAGTTTTGTGTTTGTTTCTCACCATCTTACCCTTTTTTAATGGGCAATAAATTAAATAATGTTCCCCAAGTCAAGTCTGTTTTGCCCATGATGACAAGTGGTAAGTGATCTCTTTGTCCTTATCTCATCCCATGAGTTTTTCATCCTATTTTCTCCCCCTGTCCTGTTGCAGAGAAGGAGTGAGAGAAGAGTTGGGCAAGGGTCTAGCAGCCAGCCAAGGTCAGCCCATCAGTCCAGCTGAAAATATTCTAAGATCATGGATGTGAAAATAAGCCTTATGCCAGCAGTTATTCTCAGACCACTGCAAACTTATTCAAATCCTGTATCATAGATAAAAGAGATCAATCAAATTAAACTAGAACCTGTTTAGATTTGGAAGTCTTCCAGATCTGCATGTGGAATCTGTTTCAAAGTAATTATGTTTTCAGGATGAAACACTATTTTAAAATAATTATCAATGATCTGTTATGTCAATAAATTCTACAGCTGTAGACAAGTTCCTAGAGGCCCATCTTTTCAAAAGACAATATTTCAGGAATATTTTCTTTAATCAGTGATGAAAATGTGAATAGATTCCATAGAATTTGAATTTGATATATGGTGAGACAGGACCAGTTACACAAAACAGCATTAATGCCCAAACTTCTACTGTCATTTGGTCTTCAATTCTAGTAACATATTTAGCAGTGATATGAAAACCTACAAATGCATCAGGACATAATCTCAAACGTTTCTGAGGGCATTGTCTTGCTGTTGACTTCAGTGGGCACAGAAAAGCAAGAGATTCTCTGACTGTTGTAGCTAATTATTGCATGCAGTGGCTCCAGAAACCTTCAAGTCTTCTTTTATACTAGCAGTGAAATATCAGATACATTATTATCGTTATGACATTCCAGAAGCAGTCCATTTTTCTTTAGGGATGATTTTTTTTCTTAGCTGCAGGTATATTTGCAATTCAGTAAGAACAGAAGTAGACATGCAGTTAGATAAGGTTGCTGTTAAATTAAGTGAGCTTATTTTTATGAATTAAAATAATCTGCTGCTCTGAACTCACTCTTGCATCACTGTGAGCTGCATGACAGCTTCAGTTTTGAGTGCAAATAAGTGTTAGGACTACTATAGAAATGGATGTTATATAAAAAGAAGAAACCTTAGAGATGTGAATAAAACCACAGATTTACTAAGTCCAAAAGACTTGGCTATGAGGCCAGATGTGACTGTATATAAAGAGACATCCTGTATTGGACTGTTGAATTCTTCAATCTCCTGTCAATTCTTTCATTGCATGCTTGAGATGCTTGGTGATGGAGCCAAAACTTCAGAAGAAAACTATACATAAAATAGAAATCAGCCCCACTCTCAATATTATCAAGTTAAAATAAAGATAAATGCATTTATATATAACTACAATAAATACAGTACCTTAGTTATCTTAAGAAAGAATATGAAAGATTAAAATGAGCTATAGGTCTTGTGAAAAATCAGCATTAATTATAATCACAGATTAGACTACTTAGTAGATTTTTTCAGGTAAGAATATACTTAAGAATTATCCATTTCAGGACACATTTTACTCACATGGAACAGTACTAAAATAATTAAGTGACATCTATTCTCCAAAAAGATTTTGCTCTTAAAAAATTCAGACTCAGCAAATTCACCTATGTTCTGAAAACAGATTTTAAATCATTTTTGGGAGAAAAAATGTCTGTACCTTTTGTACACTACCTTTTTATGTCTGATTTCTTCCTGCATATTTTTTTCAGAGCATTGTTAGGTTCATTAGGCTCTTCTCAGTTTTTTATTTTACCTAAAAATAGCTTTGCTAACATTTTATTTACCAAATGTCCATGGGAAATCAGCCATTTGAAAAAAAATCAGTTAAGCACAAATATTAATTTGGTTATTTTAAAACAATATTAAAAGTGAAAAGTACCACTGGTACAATAATATGTAATAAAATATTGTAGGGAACACTTTCAAAGAAACAAGAAAATCATAACAATTGGCTTTTCAGCATCACAGTGGGATATGCTGAAATTGAACTGTGCTGGTAACAAAGCTAGAAAACAATAGATACAGTAGCAATACATCAAAGGAATTGTGATAACTTTCATAGGAACATAAAATTTAAAGTGGCCTTTGAGATCAAGTGTACTGGTTCCTGTCTGTGGCAGATCTATTGG
This sequence comes from Galbula dea, assembly GCA_013399015.1. Lineage (NCBI taxonomy): Eukaryota > Metazoa > Chordata > Aves > Piciformes > Galbulidae > Galbula > Galbula dea. The sequence continues at coordinate 22,459 of VWZX01000621.1, forward strand.
ATAGAAACAGTACTCTTGCAGGAGATTGTTCTCAGATCATCCTTATCCTAATAGTTCTCATTTCCAAATTGAATTAATTCATACTTATAACAATTTGCCTTGTGACAACATTGTCCATCTGCTAAAATAGATTTCCTTCTTCTTAGTATTTGTCTCCTTAGTTATTTCAGAGCAGTCATCATATTCCTCTGATTCTTTTTCTTTTCTGGGATAAACAATCCAGGGTTTTTTTGACCACTTACTTAATGAAGAGTCTTCATACCTCTTTAGTAGTTTACCTGACTATTTGCTTTACTTTACTATACAGATGTTTAATAACCTGATATTGTAACATGATTAAGATGTCAACCTCCAAAGGGTTTTAGAATTCAGCTGCCATGAATAAGCTTGTTTGATTTTCTGTCCTTATTCAATCCTCATTCTTTGAGACACCTAAGACATGCCTGATTTCTAGCACACATCAGCTTCACCAAAGTTAACAAGATTATATCAATTTATAATTAAGCATATATGTTAAACACCTTGCTGAGTTGTAGCTCCTTCTGTTGTCATGGAGTTGAACAAGGCCTTTTGAAATTCAGGCAAATTGGCAAAACTGCAAGTGCAATATTTCTTAAATTGCAGTACTCTATTCTGGTTTGATGTTTTGACTTGATGCTCATTTGCTAGGATTTTTGGGGGTAAGGGTTCTTACCCTTAGTGAATAATCTTAGGTTTTATTTTCTCTTCCCACTGTGTGGCATCCTTTTACTGGCTACGTGGAAAGAGAATGGTGGTAATGTATTTCTGTGGAATCTGTATTGCAGGTGAGTTAGGAATTAAACAAAATTCATCAAAGGCAAAAATAATGCCTTGCAGTGAGGACAGAATAACTCCATGGACCAGTGCAGGCCAGGTTTACAGCTTGAACATGAGGCAGCAGTTGCTCCTGCATCAGCTAAGGCCGACAGAATCCTATGCTGCATTGGAAAGAGCATTGCCAGCATGTAGAGATAGATCATCCTTTCCCCCTGCTCAGCACTGGTGAGACACATCTGGAGTGATGGCTCCAGTGCTGAGCTTCCCAGTAAAATAAAGGTTTTCAAATTGGAGCAAGCCCTCTGGAAGACCACCAGGATGGTTGGGCATCTGAAGCTCACTGTGTACCAAGAGATGCTGAGAGAGTTCAGATTGTTCAAGCTGAAGAACAGAAAACTGAGGCAATGCAACTTGTCTTCACTCTGTTAGGGGAGAGTACAGAGGAGGCAGAGTCAAACTTTTCTCAGGGCTGGACAGAAGTTGAGAGTGAGCATAGGTTGTAACAAAAAAGTGCCAACTCAGCACAATTAGAAAACTTCATGGTGAGATTGCTTAAACACTGCAATAGGTTGCTCAGACAACCTGTGGAATGTCCATCTAGGCCAAATTTTATTCACACTCTTCAAAATACTATTCTTTAAAAGTTATTCATTAGATATATTTGCTACTAGCACCTCTAAAGAGTTCTGTTAGATTTTATTTGATTCTACAAGTGAGTTATCCTGTTATTTGGTGTGAGTTGCTAATAACAATCAGCTTTGTGTAATCTAATGTATCTGTTAAGACCCTTACAGTAAGGAAAAAATGTGCTAAAGACAATTTGCAATAAACAAATGAGCTTAAATATGACATTAAGTGCATAGTAAGTCATCATTTCATAGCCTCCACAAACATCTTGTTCATTCCTGGATTCAATTCACAGTTCAGAAACTAACTTTCCAAATGTTAACGGGGTTTGTCAATTAATTCAAAACACCTTCTGCAATACAACAGACAACTTTGACTTCCCTGCTTCTGGTTTGACAACTTCAGTCCAGTGCAAAGTGAAAGAAGCCTTGGCTCATTGACTTTAAGAGGCTTTGGATCAGTTTTATTAAAACTAATAGGGCTTGGATACAAACAGACAAGGGCAAGAGACAAGCTGTCTTGAGAGCTGTCTTTACACACAGGAATAACTTGATTAGAACTGAAAATAAAGTGCACCATGAATCACACTCTTGGACAGGCATATTTTTCTGCAGGGTAGCAACTGAGAGCTTAGCTAAACACTATCCTTGTGTAGTCCTCACTGTTGTTTTAACTGTGGTTCAAAGAATGAGAAGAAAGGGTTGTGTGGCATTAAACAGTTCCACTGAAGGAGGACGAAAGCCCTTACAACTCAGATACAAATGTTAATTATTTTATTTCCCTACTTTCATTTATACATCTTGAATTAATTGCTTTGCAATGACAAGACTTAACCTGATGGGGATTAAAGGGTAGGAAAGCAGAGTCATATTCACTGGATCTTATGGCTCCTGAGTGATGCATATGGCTTTGATCCTTCTAACCTAGCAAGAAGGTATTGAATGTCAGCATCCTGTTTTTCAATGTGTGCTAGTTATTATTATAGAAAGTGTGTATTGACACTAACACTTTCTTTCTTTCTCTTTCTCTTTCTCTTTCTCTTTCTCTTTCTCTTTCTCTTTCTTTCTCTTTTTCTTTCTCTTCACACTTTCATTCCCCCCCAAAACAGAAGGTGGATGGACCTATATGTAGAAAAAACTCTGACTCACACACTATTCTTACAACCCTGATACAGACATCTTAATCCTGGACATAGAGGATTTAAAACATGTTTTAAGACATCTTTTTATGGTCTATGTCAATAGTTAGCATGAAGGCTTCTTTAGTTTCATAGCTGTTCTCTTCACTGGCCAGGAAGTTCATGTAACAACATTTCAGTAGTATAACCTATGGGAACCAAAAGCTCTAGCTAACAGGCTTCAAATGTTCTTTATTGAATCAAACTGTTGGATGTGAATTATTGCATCCAAATTCTACATTATTTGGAAATTTTATTGCACATGGTATGTTTTGCATATATTCTATACTTGTTATTTTTTCCCTTTAAAATGCCTAAAATCTTTTTTACCCTGTTGCCAAAATATCATTGTTAATGACTATTATTGGTCATTGGAAATTTATTTATAGACCTCTGAGCTCAAACTTTCAAGGCCCTTGCTGTCATCCACTGCTGAACTACATTTTTATTCTAAAGCAATACATAATTAATTCAACACTGGAAAAATACTTGTTATTTCTACCAGTTACTGACCTGTATTAAAATTGTTCTAGAACTGTTTTGTAGTCTAGTGTTATACAATAAACTAACTACACTATACAATCATGGAAAGCTAAGCTAATGACAATACTAACCTTGTAGTTAGACAATTGTTTTTATGGCTGAACAAACTGAAACACAGCTTCACACAAATCAGAGCAAGTCCAGAAAAAGTGAATCTGACAAGTTATGTTTCTGAGTCCTTGCAGGTTTCTTACAAAGCCAATGGTTTGGTAATTACAAAGGGAATATTTTATTTTCTGAGCTACAGGGTTAGTGAAAGAATAAATTAGCTTAGAAATATTCTTACATATATATACCAGAAGTTTGGGCATTTTATTCAAAAAAAGACAAAATATCTTAAAAGTAAGAGCAATTCTGAATCAAAAATTAAAACAACCAGATGGAAAAGGTTAAAAATCAAACAAGAAAAAAGAGAATGTGATCCAGTGAGCTGAAATGAACTTAGGAGATCACATACTTTGTCAGTTCTGCTGTCTTTTGTGAAGGGCTTATATTACCTTCTTCAGTTACCTCTGTAAAATAAGGGTAATTGTAGAAAACCTTGCACACATATGGTGTCTGTTTCATACTTTGAGACATTGTGTGACAGAGAATGAAGCATAGTTTCCAAATTTATTATAGATATATTTTTTCAAGACAGGGTCCACAGCTTCAGTTGTGTAGAAAAGACTATAACCCACCAAATTCTGTTCCCACAGTGATTTATATTTGAGTTTATCTTTGTTTCTAGGGAGCCATTTTCCTGGAATTGATACTAAGATTGGAACCTTAAATAATATTTTTCTCTTGGTGCTATCCTTTCATCTTCACTAAACTTTTTGGAGATTAAAACAATATATATAGTTATCTTGAGATAGTCCATAAAAGTAAGCTTTTCTCATTTTTACACAATACAAAGTACTAAATATATGTTATGTAAGCAAAATTTAAAAGGTTTATTGGACTTGGGGGATCAATATATTCTGTTTCTCCATATCTCCTCTTCCCTGTAACAGAGGGATTCCATCAAGAGCATCATAGGCTCCAGATTAACAATTAGCTGCACATGAGTAACAAGCTGTTCCCTAAGTTCCTGCTTCCAGTATCAGGACCCAGCCCCTGAGCCTGGCTCCCCTGGCTCTGCTGCTGGGGCCTTCTGTCCTGGTATCAGCAGTGACATAACTACCATCAAGGTGGGGTTGGGTTCAGTATTGGGTTCTGTACATATTTGTATATGTTTAATTCATTGCTATTATTATTATTAAAGTAGTTTTAGTTTTCTTTTCCAATCCACAAGTCTCTCTGTCTCTCTTATTCCCTTTCCCTTCCCGTGTGGGGAGGAAGAGGAGGTAACAGAGAGCTTCTGTCATTCAGTTGGTGATCAGCCCAGCCTCGACCCTTAACAATACTGGAGAAAATAAAAATGGCAATTTGGTCACTGAATGTGTCTCCTGCCATTGGCAGTACATACACATTAAACATTGAACTAGTGATCTTCAGAATCCTACAAACAAATGTGGATTGTAGTTCACAGGACAGAGAAGCAAAACAGCACCAAATCTTTCTGAAGAGATCAAAAGCTCAGCCAGAGTTTTAAAACCCAGAAAAAGAGTGAAGTATGCCCAGATGATTCTTAAATGACAAATATTTTGCACACTATAGATAAAGGAACAAAAATCCCAGTCAATCTGCTGGTTTAAAGTGGAAGAAAATTCTTCCCCCGTCTCTCGTGATCATTTTAACACAATGCTCAGACTAAACCAGTGCCTTTTGGGATAGTTAATCCTTGGTCTGTCAGTCTTAGTTGCTAAAAATAGGAGCTTTGTTTTGTGTCAATAGGATGCAGCTTCAATAGCTCTTATGAAAAAGATAAACTGACTCATGGGAAGTAAATATGATTTAGCAAGTACTGCAAACTCAGAAGTGAAGAAGTGTTGTAATATTGATATTTATGAAGTATAGACTAAATATCTGTAAACTAGCTCATAAGAAGTAAAAAACCCCTGATTTCAGATCAAACAAGGATTGTATAACAAGGTCTCATGCTACTTTCTGAATAATACATAAAAAAGAAATATTGGAGTGATGTACTGAAAACCTTTGAATCTGCAGTCGTGGCTTTTATGATTATATAATATTATATTTATACAGCCAGACACTTTCAACTTTATTAGGGAAAAGACTATGTCATGGATGAATGTTGGCATGAGGTATCTAGTATGCAATATTGGGTTGTTTATGTAACTGTGCACTGCAGTGTGCAGATCATCATACACCTTACACATAAATTTATATGTAAGAATATTCAGAAACATGCTGGTAGAATAGAGATTCTTCAAAGGGATCCAGTTTATACTGTTCATTTCTGGGGGAATAAGTGTTGATGTATTTTCTATGCAGCTAAAGGATCTATTGATTTTTTGATAACTAAATTAGTTAAAATGTCCTAACTACATGAAAAGACATATTTTCCTCCATTAGGTCATTCCCTTGATCTGATGCAAATCTATATATCCTTTGATATGCCAATATGTGTCTGGAAAGCAGCCTTGCAGAAAAAGACCCAGGGATCCTGGCAGATACCTACTTGAACATGAACCAACAATGTGCCCTTGCTTCAAAGAAGGCAAATGGTATCCTAGGATGCATTAGGAAGGCAGCCAGCAGATTGAGAAAGGTGCTCCTTTATCCTCTAACCAGCACTAGTGAAGCATACCTGAAGTACTGTATCCAGTTCTATCTCTTGATACAAGAGAGATGTGGACATACAGGAGAAAGTCCAGTAAAGGACCAAGAAGATGATTAAGGGTCTGGAGCATCAATCCCATGACAAAAGGCTGAGAGAACTGGGAGTGGTCAGCCTAGAGACAAGAAGGCTCAGGGGCTTTCTTACCAATCTGTATGAACACCCAAAGACCAACCCTATTTATCAGTATAGGTTGGGGACTGACCTGCTGGAGTGCACGTGTGGTCAGGAGGGCAAATGGGATTTGGGGTGTATTAGAAGGGGTGTGGTTAGTAAGTCAAGACTGGTTCTTCTCCCCCTTTACTCTACCCTGCTGAGGCTGCATCTGGAATATTGTGTCCCGTTCTGGGTCCCTCAGTTGAAGAAGGATAGAGAATTGCTTGAAAGAGTCCAGTGCAGAACCACCAAGATGATGAAGGGGGTAGAACATCTTCCTTCTGAGGAAAGGCTGAGGGAGCTGGGGCTCTTTAGCTTGGAGAAGAGGAGACTAAACCCTGACCTCATCTATGCTTTTAAATATGTGAAGGGTGGGTTTCAAGAGGATGGGGTCAGGCTCCTATCAGTGAAGCCCAGTGACAATACAAAGGGCAATAGTTGTAAGCTGAAGCACAGGAGGCTCCATGTGAATACCAGAAAAAATGTTTTCCCAGTTGAGGTGCCAGAGCCCTGGCCCAGACTGCCCAGAGAGGCTGTGGAGTCTCCTTCTATGGAGATATTCAAAACCTGTCTGGATGTGCTTCTATGTGACCTGGTCTAGGGAATCCTGCTGTGGCAGGGGGGTTGGGCTAGATGATCTTTTGAGGTCCCTTCCAATTCCTAACATTTTGTGATTCTGTGGTTCTGTGATCCTGTGTAAAGAAGATGGAGTCAGGGTTTTTTCATTGCTGCTTGGTGACAACTAGAGGCAAAACCACAGGAGGTGCTGTCTGAACATAAGGAAACACTTTTTCACTGTGAGGGTGAAAGTCTCCATCCTGTGGAGGGTATGTGGAGTCTCCATCCATAGTGTTACTCAAAAGCCACCTGTACACTATCTTAGGTATGTTTGTAGGTGACCTTGCTTGAGCAGGGGAGTTGAACCAAACAGTATCCAGAGATGCCTTCCAACCATTCTGTAATTCTGTCATTCTCTGAATCTACAAATACGATTTTCAGAATTATTATGAAGTTTGCAATTTTCCTGTTTATTAATTTTGTTAATGAATATAAAAAGATGTGGACTTGAAAACTGATTTGAAGATAGTGGAAGTAAGTTAATTACTTCATTGTTAAATGAGTGACTTAAAATCACCAACATAGAGTTAACTGGACACTGTACAATTCAACACATGACTTAGGTATCCATAGTGTGTTAGTGTTGGCTAATGGTCAAACTCCCACCCCACTGCTATCTCATTTCCCCTCCTCAGTGGGACAGTGGGAGAAAAAAGGATGTGTAAGCTCATGAGTCTAAGTAAAGACAAGGAGATCACTTATCAGTTACTCTCATGCATAAAAGAATCACAGCTTGGGGGAAATTAATCTAATTTGTTGCCAATTAAAATATATTCAGATAGTGAGAACCAAAGACAAATATTAAACCACCTTTCCTCGTGGCTCTTCAGGGCTCAACTTCACTCCTTAACTCCTGACTCATCTAGTCTCTGCTAAGAAACATATGGAGTAAGAAGCATGGTAAGACACAGCTGTTTCTCTTGCTACTTCTCTCTCATTCATTTTTTCTGCTCCAGTGTTGTTCTTTTCCACTAGATGAAGTCTCTTTAGAGGAAAAAAAATCTGCTCTGCTCCAGCATGGCCTCTCCATGGGCTACAGTTCTTTCATGAAATACCCATCTGCTGTGGCATGGGGTCCTCCATGGCCTGCAGTGAGGGTATCTGCTCCAGCATGGGGAGCTCCTCCTCTTTCTCCTGTTCTCAGCTTGGTGTTCCCTCTGTTATTTCCCAGTCTTTTCCATCTTCTCTATTGTTACTGTGTTTTATTCAGTTTTAACACTAAGAAGTCTTTCTTTAGATTTTAACATTAATGCCTCCACTAAACATTTCATTAGCAGTGTTTTCCAGGATTGCACTCATTTGCTGATAGTATAAAACCAGTTTTCTCTATTTACATTTCACTTTGTCCAAAGCAAAGTATGTTAAAATAAAATTATATCATCTGGAACAGGGGACATGGAATCAATGTCAATATAAACTTTGTTATTAGACTAAGCAAATTATGATTCTGTGATTTAATTTTACTTTATTTATCCACCTGTATTTTTCTTCCAAACTATTTTATTAACTGTGGAGTTATTTTTGTAGAAAATTAAGAAGAAAAGGAGTAATCACTAAGAAAACAAATAATTCTTTTCTTCACTACCTTGTTTCCAGACTAGTAATTTCTAGAACAACAAAGAATGAGGAGGATTTGTAGCCAGCCCCAGAGAGCCAAATTAAACAATGCCTGTTACAGCAAGGTCCATTTCTTTCCCATCTAGTCTGTTTCTTTTCACAGAATATTATCCTTCAGTCAAAAAAACCCTCTGTAAGTCTAGCAAGACCTGGCAATTAGTGAGTTGAAATATATGAGATATTCCTTCTTGGTAAATAAAGGAGGAGTTCAGGATGCTAAATCAAGCAAACCAATGAATATATGTGCTCAGAATTGTAATTGCTGTTGTCTTGCAGCCCTCACTCCTTCCTAGAGAAGCTAAAAGCTTTTCAAATAAAAGGAGTAAATAATAGAGACATCGGTGTCATATCAAGAGGAAATGGATAACAGAGAATTAGTCTAAAGACATTCCCTGTATGAAAAAGATATCCTAAGCAGCTTGGCAGAAAAGAAGGCTCAAAAGATGTATTTATTTGAAAAATATTAAAGTCAGAAAGCTTTTGATGAGTAGCACCAAAAGGACTAAGGAAAGAAAAGGTGCCAAAACAAAGAGAATTGTTGATTTAGTGTGGTATGTTCTTAATATACAGCATCTGCTCTTGCCAATCAGCACAATCATTTCAGAAAAGAACATCAAAAAGCTTCTCTTTTTCTTGCTGTCATGAGTCTTCATCAAATATAATGTTTTTTCAGCTTATTAACAAAAGATCTAAAAAGATGAAGGGAATGCATCAGGGCTTCAGCTCTATTATATCAGTGACCTTGTAATTGCCCCAACAGTTGTGTTTGAATATTCTAATGGGCCCCATGTGATCACAGGCACATCAACAGTTCACAGATAATCCTTCCATCATACATTGGTTGTGGGTCTTTTCTATCTCACCTTATCATGTAAAATATTCAGAGTATTTAGAGATAAACCTCTGCAACATGAGTCTTTTGAAGTACATGCATTTACATAAACCCAAAATCTCTTCTGAGTTTGTCACACCTTCCCAGTATAACTATGGTTTTCATTGCTTCTGACAAAGCCACTGAATGCATCTAATGAAATCCCATAATGCAGGGCATGTACTTACACACCATTTCATCCTTCAACCATCAGAAGAGCTTTGTTCTCATATGCAAATAACTGACTTTTTTCCAGCTTAAAAAAACTGTATTTTTTTTCCCTGCAATGTTGTAATGGGGAAATAGTGAAAGGAAGTTTACTTGCTGTTCCCTTTCAAATATCTGAAATATTAATGGAACAAATGAAGTATCACATTTTTTCAAAGCAAGTCTGCTTAATAGTAATTAAACAATAATGTGATTACTCTCTAAATGAATATGAATTACTTCTTGCTGACTACTGTTTTGGTAATGCCAAGTTTAATTACATGATTTACAGGACATAAATAACAACCTATGTGAACAAAGGGAAGGCAGGAATGATGTTACACTAGCACAGTGCCTGCAAACTTTACACAGATACAATCTTAAATCTATTATTAGAATACTTAAAAGAAAAACAATCAGAAAAAAACCACACAACACAAAGAAACCAACAACTTTCAACAATACTTTGGATTATTGCTCCTATTTTCACAGATCTTTTTTCCTTGCTGGCATCAAGTTCCACTATACATAGAGGAAGTTGAATTTACTCCTAGTCCATTCTGTCAGTGGAGACAAAAGAGTGGCTGAGCTCACTGCATGGGCAACACCAACTGGTTTGGTAGCTGGATGGCTGTCTAGGATCTAAAAACTGTGTTGAGAAGGTCTTTTATTTATTTTATTATTATTATTAACATGAGTATGTGGTGATATTATTGATGTTCTAGGGTGTCAAATAATAATAATCTGAAGCCCATATTTGTCACATAATAGCTCTGTATAAACTACCTTGTTTTGTGTACAGTAGAATCATAGAATCATGTAGGTTGGAAAAGACCTCTAAGTTCATCAAGTCCAACAGTAAACCTAACACAGCCAAGTCCACTACTAAACAATGTCCCTAAGCACCATGTCTACAAGTGGTTGAAAAACATTTTCATTAATCTTTCTCACAGTCCATAGGAATATGTCATATAAAAAATATGAAGTGGTTCAAACATGATGCAAATTGTTTATTCTCAATTATGTGAGCAAACTCTGCAGCTGAATCAAATGAAAACAGAGTATCACTGTAGAGTAACATGCAAATGTATTGTGAAGGCATCAAAAGCTAAAGCTATTTCTTGTGAACTGTAGCATTTATCATTCTAAGACTATTTCATTCCCAAAGATATAAAGGTAAGTAGAACAAGAGTGAGGATAACAAGAAAATATCTTCCTTATGTCTACTGCAAATACTAGCAGTACAGAAGTGGGAATTTTTGTATTACTGTATATAACTGTTAATATTTATAACTCTGGATATGATCACAGAATAAGTAAAGGCAGTAAATGAAGTGCAAGGATAGACAAGGTGGTAGTCTCCTGGTGAATTATACAACTATTCCTTTTTTTTTTCTTAATTCTTGCACAACATATTTTACTGGATTTTATACTTTTAATACAGTCACATAGAAAACTATGTATTTATTATATTGTAACTACCAGAAGTTACAGGGTATGCTGAAAAACTAGTACACAAGTAGGTATTAAATTAGAAGATGTTCAACCTTTAGATAAATACTTATCTTTTTTCCATTTTCACTGAATAATGGTAAAGGCAACAGATGAAAGTAAGCCAGTATTGTTAATGTTCCTAGATTTATAAAGCAAGCTATATCTTGTCTTCTAACTAATTTAGTAGTCATATAGTCACTATTCTGTGGTTTTATGTTTCTAGGATTCTATTCTTATGAAAAGTTAATTCCACTTGGATTCATACTGTTCCTTTCTTTGCAATAATTTAGATAATGGGTATTTTCACAGTTAAAAAGCACCAACTTTAGTCAGTTACAAGGAAGGATAAAATAAAAAACTAAAAACATAGTAGGCAGACAGAAGGAGAAGAACAAAGAAGCTAATAGGTTTATAAGGACTAAAAAATTACAACTGGTTTCTTACAGATTTGTCTGTGGTTGAGTGACTTGAGTGACTAAGGAAGTTCTAGTTTTCCCAGAAAGCTTTCTTTACCACTGGGACACTTCCAAGAGCTCACCCTCTCCTCAGCCTAGATGGTTATTTCTCTGAAATTTTTAAGTCTTGAAACTTCTGTTCTTTGTAACCATATAATTAGCTAGAGTATTCCCATAAGCCTTGTACTGAACTCATGAGAGGCCTCAGGACTGAGGCTCATCAGGCTTGTTCTGTTTGAGGTTTATTTTACATGCCTGCAGCTTGAGAAATTGCTAAAACAAATCATGAGAGGATGTGCTCTGTTTAGCTCTCTAATGGACAGTGTTAAATAGGATTACTCTTTTACTTTGTTTCTTAAGTATTCTGTTTGGGGAAATTTCTTATCACATAGGGCTGTTATTTTACCTTGATTCTTTAGTTTTCTTGTACTCAGAACCTATCTATTCTATGCATCTGTTTAGCAGACTGAAGTCATCCCAGAGAAGGGCTCCTGAGTTGATGGTATGAATAAACTCAGAAAGAAAATAATAAGCAAAAGAAGTACTTGGGAAAAACCAACACAACAAGCAAAACTAAATAAATAAACATTAACCCCCTCCAACAAATAAACAACTACAACAAACAAATAAACAAAAAGACAAAAATCGAACCATGACAAACAGTTGCAGCCATGTTTTCAGAAGTCAAGAAAGTCAAGAAAGGTCAAGAGAAACATGAAAAAAAAATCATAGTGAAAGAACTTATAAAACACATAAAATATAGTTAAATGGCTTGTAGACCTATATAGGAAATGGAAGAGTGATAACTCATCTGAAAGGGTGGACTAAAGCTGAATGATAACCAAAACGACCTCCAGGTTTTCAGAAAGAGTAATAGTTATGGCTGGACACTAATGAAAAGTACATGGAAGTAGAGCTTGTTCCATTTAATGAGAAAAGTGTTAAGTCAGATGGAGTAGGTAAAACTAAAGCCCACCTCTCACAAGTAACTTGAACTACAAAAATGAAGCAAACTGCTTTTGAGATACATACTGCTAGAGTATGATGGGAAAATATGTTGCATTGATGTTTAAGAAACAGAAAACCCTGATCTAGGTAAGTACAATCATGTTAACCCAATAGTAACAACATGCCAAGTCCTATTTCAAAGAAAAAAGAAATATAAAAATTTTAATTGGAATTTCTCAAAATGGGCTATCATTTTAAAAATTAATTGTAATTGCATATTGAGAACAACTTCTGGAAAAATGAAGGAGCTATGTGGCAAGCTGTAGAATAGGATGCATACAGAAGCTAAGAACTATGAAAAAACCTGAGAGCCTTTCATAAATGAATTGAGTGTTAGCACACATTTAAGCATAGATATAGTAACATATCTTTTCATAGAATCATAGAACCATAGAATAGTTACAGCTGGAAGAGACCTTAAAGATCATCAAGTCCAGCCTTTGTCTTAGCCCCATCAACTCGCTAAAGGATTCCCTCCAACGCAACATCCACTCATCTCTTAAACACCTCCAGGGATGGTGACTCAACCACCTCCCTGGGCAGCCTGTTCCAATGGCTGACAGCTCTTTCAGTAAAGAAATTCTTCCTAATATCCAACCTGAACCTCCCCTGGCACAGTTTCCATCCATTTCCCCTCGTCCTATCACTCTCCACTAGGGAGAACAGACCAGTCCCTGCCTCTCTACAACCTCCCTTCAGGCAGTTATAGAGAGTGATGAGGTCTCCCCCCAGTCTTCTCTTTTCTACTCTCTAAATATGTGATAAAATAACTTACACCTAGTCACTCATAACCAATTTGATAACTTGTCTGTTTGAAATTCCAAGTATGGTGCAGTCAATGCACTGTAAAATATCAGCAATAAAAAAAAGGATGAACATGAATAAATACACAAATCAAAATAAGGTTATCCTCAGGATAGAAATGGGTCTAGTCAAGATCTTTTCTCCATTCACACTTGGCAATTTATTATAATCATCCTGTATGGCAGCACCCAGCAGAGTTTCTATGCTGTACTTAAAACTGACTTGCTGTTTTCACCATAGCACTTTTCTTTTTTATTGATTTTAGCTTCACTGTTATATTCATCTTTTCCTAAAATTAGGCACATATATTTTCAGGTTTATAGTCTTCATCCTACATCTCATCCTTCCCACAACTCCTTCTAAATCAGTTTACTAGTGCTTAGCAGTAAAATGGATGTTTATTGTAAATTGACTTAGCATTTACTGTTGTTGCATACAGAGAGGGGGGAGGTGAATATAATCTTCATGACAACTATTTCAGAGTTAAAAAGTACACACACACACACAAATTAAATTGCAATATTTTTAGTTCTTTTTATTTTGAGCACATAAATATAGTAAAATCAAACATCTACCTCCTGTGCTCATCAAATTCTGGTGTATATCAAGATGTACATCTTTCCCTCTCTAGTGAAACCTACAAGAATCAATTAAAGACTTATTTTGATTAATTCCACTAGGATGATTAAAAGTATCAATAAAAATGAATAAAAGTTTATGCATAATGAAATCAGTATTCAGTTGCTTGGTTAAGAAATGAAATGCTTCAAATCTGAGCTTTTTCTCAGTTCTAGGACTCATTTCAGTAGGGTTTGCCTAACCATGAGGCTAAGTGATAACCAGGATTTGAGTAGTTCCATTCTTGTTGTTCAAATTAAACTCATGTGTAACCCAGAATTCCCAAATACTGGAAATAAAGGAGGCAGGAAAGCAGAAAACTGTTTTATAATGCTTGTACTGGGTCTGGTCTGGTGGTTTGGATTCAGTGCTCTAACAGCCAGGGCCTGGGTTCGATTCCTGGTCAGGGAAGCTTTGTTGTGACCTGTCTAGGGAATCCTGCTCTGGCAGGGGGGTTGGACTACATGATCTTTCCAGGTCCCTTCCAACTCCTAACATTCCGTGGTTCTGTGAAAACTGTCTTCAACCAATGGATAGGTGAAAGTACAGGAACAGGTCAACCCTATACAGCAACAAGTACCCCCAAAAAGAATACTTAAGTAAAAAAAGTCATATAGTAATCTTATTTAATGCTTTCTATCTAGAGAACTAGAAACTCTGAGCACACTCCTTCATGGCTTGTTTTGGAGACTTCTCAGACCAATGTCTCGGTTTCTTGAGAAATCTAGTGCTATGCAATCAACTCAAAATGACCTTAAATCCACCAGGAAAACAGCTCAGGTCACTTTCGTCTCATGATTCAGGAGCTCTGGTGTACTATATTCTCTCAGTGCTGCTCTATTCAGGTTGTGAAATCTCTGCTCTGGGTGGACAGACAGCTAAGTTTCTGGATTGGATTGCAAACAGGGCTCAATAAGTCTCCACTGGCTTGTCTCCTATCTCTCCAGGATATTTTACATATCCTATTTAAAAACACTCTTAACATACATCATGTCATGGTATGCCATGTTTAACCCCAGACAGCAACCAAACACCACAACAGCTGCTTGCTCACTTGACCAGCAGGATGGGAGAAGAGAACTTGTAGGGTAAAAGTTAGAAAACTGATGAGATGAGATAAGAACAACACAGTTTAAGATTCCTATGCAAGGTGGGGAAAAGGTTTCTTCCTGTAAGAGTGTGAATATATCCCTGAGTTAGCCAGCCAGTGCTGGCTATATATGTTGTTCAGCCCAACACAGAGCACAAACCCTGAAAAGATAACAAAATAGGTCTAAAGACAGCAAGGGGTTGGAGGTGGTATAACCAATATTTTCCTTGTAGCATGTGGTGGTGAATATATTATAGAGACTGGTGAAAGAGATCACACTGATTTTGTAATTGAACTGTGTATTGTGATTTATTAAGTGTATCTTATATTTTTACTGTGTTTTTAGTATGTTTTACATCACTTTAATAAATTAAAAATCCTAATATCATCTTCAAATAAGTAAATTTGATGTTAAACATTACACCCACCATTTATGTTACATTTATGTTACATTACTCCAACCCAGATTATTGCATTCTTCTCTCACTTCATTTGCCTTTTTCCTTCATGTATCTATCTTTTTCTGAGGCATAGTATTTTGCAAACAGCAGTGAGTACTCCTGTTAATGTTAGCTGTGCTTTGACCTGAAGTTAATGCTCTGTGTTCAGTCAGACATTAGCAAATCCACAGAATTCATCTCTTGTGGGAGCTATCTCTAACCTCAAACTACCTGCAAGAGTTGATAGGTATCAGTATAAAAAAGCCACAAGCTAACATGCAAGGCTGTGAAATTTTACATGAGTCAAAAGGCTTTTGCTAGAAATATTAAATGATTTAGACAAAGAGTTTAGCTAAAGTAAGGTTTCTTGCCTTAGTCTTCTGATTTCAAAAATTATCACTTTGCCTGGAGTGTTTTTTTAGATGTCAGAGTGCTATTCAGGATTTCACTTTGAGGCTGCAGAAATGGGAATGTTTTATTCTTTCTACAGCTCACTTACTCTGCTGCCTCCTGGGATTTTTTGGGTTGGTTTGGTTTGGTTTTCTGGTTGGTTGGTTGGTTTTGGTTTTGGCTTGTTTGTTTTTCTCTTCCCTCAAGTGTTATTCAGATCCTTCATGAATGAATGTAGATTTATTTCTTCCTGGCCTTACTATCAACCAACCTAACTACTAGTTTAATTAAGTAAATTTTATGTGCTCCTTCTAGAAAATGAATTAAAGGAATGTTTTTGTCTGCGTAAGTAATTCCATATACTAGAGCTTTTTTTCTGTGCAAATTTCTACTTAATCTGTAATCTGTCCTGAAGAACATCCTGATACCTGCAAAGTAGTGAAGTAGTTTTCTTCCCAGTGAATACAGTATTGAAGCTGGACACCTGGATACTACCTGCAGTGGCACCAGCTGTGTGAACAGGAGGTCCTCCAGAAGGTCTTCCACCTCTTAATTTCCTTAATGGAAGCAGACACCACTGATGCAGATGTAATGTGGATTTGCAGTGGTGGAATGGATCACAGACAGTGAACTCCTAGCCTCTCTCCTCTTTTGGTAGGAGGCAATATCTTGTAGAAATTAATTCCTGTGATCAGACCTGTTTGAGAGTCTGATGTCTGATACCTTGAAGTCTGCAGGGTGACCAGAAGCTCTCCAATGAAGATGTAAGTTTTTACTGTATTCTGAAATACTCTGTTCTATTCCATCTGTTTCATAAAAGGCAAGATATACTCTGTTCATAGTTTACTTAACTAGAAATGGCTTTCTTGATCAATATTGAATCCTCACTTCACTGTGCTAATGTCTCAGTGGTATCTACTGTACTTAAGAGCACTTTTCTGTGTCTCTCCGTGGTCTCTGTTGGCTTGTGATTTAGCTGTACTTTCATTGTAAGATCAGACATGACCAGAAAACACACCTAACAAAAGTTTTCCCCCTCTCTTTGTCAGTTCTATTCATATGGGAAATTTCTGACAGTAAATGGTATAGATGTCCTGGGTTTTTTTGCCTATGCCACTCATAAACTTCCTTTCCTAAGACTACATGGTGTTTTAGGCTTGGAAATTAGATGGTAACATTCACTTCCCCTTTACATTGAGTAAAAATTGATTGTCATGACATTACATGAGTTTATGCAAATCCTCCAGGAGAAAATACAGTTTATGTCACCTTCCAGGAGTCACCTGTCTGCAGTCAGAGTGCAGTTGGGGCTGATGGATCCCTGAGGTTGAGGACCAGGAGTTTCTCCAGGGGTTCCCAGGGCAGGACCTGGCAGCCAGGGCCCATTCCAAAACCATAGCCATAAGTAGGGCAGCTGAAGGGCACTGGAACAGCTCCAGCCCTGGGCACTGTGCACAGCTCTGGGGACAGGGATGCACCAAGGCTGGACCAGTATATGGATCTGAAGGTGGGATTCAAAATTGGACCCAGTGAGGTGAACCAAGGTTAAACGTAGCCCCAGAATGGCTGGGCAGGGCTGGGGGAACAGCATGGACCAAGGTCATGGAAGGATGCTAGCCCACAAGCCAGGGTCAGGGTCAGAGAAAATTCAGATTCTTCAAAGTAGCATGATTTAAGGCATTTTCAGATGAAGCTGAAACAGGTATCTGCTCTCTCATATACTAATTCTTAGATCATTGACCTTTTCCATTAAATATGCTTGCCATGTAAAGATTTACAGGTCTCTGGATAACAGTCACAAAATATGGAAGTTTAATTAGCCATCTGTAGGTATCCATAGACATCCTAACAGTAGTGTCAATGTAGTTTAATTTGTTATGTAGTGTCCCTCTCCTTGAAATATATCATGTTTCAGACTGTCAATAAGAGGTCACAGTAACAGTCACTCCCATATCCATGTGAATCTTCTGCTTCAATAATCTCTATAGACCACAAACATCTGGCATTCAGCAGAGCATGGTGTGTCTTTCTGCCAGCTGTTGTAAACTCCAAGCTTCCAGGCTTCTGCAATTTTTCTTAGTAGAATGGATTATATTTTTTTGCCTTTTTAAATGTACTTTATTGCCACTTTATCTAATATTGTTATGAATCAATTTTGTTAGGATTACTAATAGCTTGCTTTGAAGACAACCAGAAATGAAGCAAGTCACTGATCTCTTGGTTGCAAATTGTAGCATGGTTGCAGATATAGGTGCTAATTGGCTGGCAGCTGCCTTCTGCAAAGCATATTTGTTTACTGCATCATCTAGAGGCACTGACAAATATGCTTGCTCTTTGAAACACTTCCCTCCTCAAGCCGTGAATATGCTTTTTTTTTCAGAGCACTGACACTGATTTCCATCTACTGACTATTTCTGTATCTATATTAGTGCTGTTTTCCTAAGCACAGGTTTATGATGCATTGTGCAGAGCTTAACTAGCTTGGTGTTGCCTCTTTTGCTTTGGCTTCAGCTTGTGGATGCAGTCTGTAATGCTTGCTCTTTTCATACTTTCCCAGGATAATTCATTGCTTTAGGGAACAGTTTTTCTGGTCTTAGACAAAAAATTCACAGGAATCTCAACTTTACACATTAGAATATCTTCAGTATTTTAAATATTTCATATGATTGGGAGCACTGCAACATGAGTATTTGTTCCTAATCTTCTCATCTACTCTATTTGATGGCATATTTAAAACCACAAAAAATCCCCCAAACTTTTATGTCTGTAGTGTCTTTCTGGCACCTCAACTGGGAAAACACTTTTTTCTTGTATTCACAGGGAACCTCCTATGTTTCAGCTTACAACCATTGCCCTTTGCCTTGTCACTGGGCTTCACTGAGAAGAGCCTGACCGCATCCTCCTGACACCCACCCTTCACATATTTAAAAGCATAGATGAGGTCAGGGTTTAGTCTCCTCTTCTCCAAGCTAAACAGACCCAGCTGCCTCAGCCTTTCCTCAGAAGGAACATGTTCCAGCCCCTTCATCATCTTTCCACTTATGACCAGTTTTCAGTTTCTCTATGGTCTTTTGAAGACTGGAGGGTGAGCCTTTGTGAGAACACGGGCTGCTTAGTGCAAGGTTCTCACAGAGAGCAATTCACCTGTTGGGTGGCTACAGTACAAACATCAAAAGTCACAAGAGACAATTCTTCATAGGAAGCTCCCTGGTCTGATTCACATCAACATCATTTAGACCTAGAGTAAGAAGCTAGAGGAAATTATGACAACAAAAATGATGTATCAGCCTTCTGTCATGAGCTTTTGCTAATTCCTGACACCAACCCACACCTTTCTCTTCTTTTTTTCTCTTAACTACACACAGCTTCTGGATGCTAATTAGAGTATCTCATTATTTATTACAACATGTAAATATAATTGTTTCTCTATTAGTTAGACACATTAAGAAAGAGACATGATTATCAGAGCTGCTGACCACTACTGAACTATAATTCAGTGTGACAAGATAGTGACTGTAAAAGAGATGGCAATCCACCTTTCAAATGTTATAGGAGCTCTTCCTTTTGATTACTGTAAAAGAAATATGAAAGCCAAAGTGTGTTTTATGTAGCAGCAATTACAGATGTGCTTGAGAAACTGTGATATGCATATGAAGTTGGCCTTAAACCAGCAGGAGGATTGTAACATGCTTGTCAGAGCAGCAGCCAAATACCCAGCATGGTTCAGAAGGATGCCTCGAGGCTCCACCAAAATCAAGTTCATCCAGATTTGATCTTCCTCACAATTTCCACCCCTGGAGTGAAGAACTGTGTAGTATTTGAAAAGCTATATATCTTCCACAGGCTGTTTGAAGTCTTGGGTGTGGATGTATGTCCGTTTCTATTTCAGCTGCTAAATGTTTAGCAGGAGAATCTTAGCCCAATCCAGCCTGTGAACACATAGAGATGAAATCAAAGAGTGTATGGTTGAAGATCACACTGCTTGAGACTGAGCCCTGACTCCTTTGCCTTGTTTTTCTATCTTGTTGTTGCAGGTTTGGAAACTAACTTTGTTGGTGTAACATTGTTGCCATGACATCCTTATTATTTGCACTGCAGAGGAATTAGCAGAAGGTAACATTTCTGCAACAGCTGTTGTTGCAACATAGTAATCCTCCCATTGCCCTTACTCCAAAGCACTGATGGAAATGTGGGCAGGGTCTTGAATTTATTTATTTTAGTCGTCAGACCTGTTTTATACTTTATGGAATTTGTTTACCATTCTATCATTCAGGTCTTTAGTAGTCACACAGCTGAGCATGCAATTCCTATACATATCTGAGCATCAATGTATTTATTCTTTATGCTGCTACTGAATGCACTTCACATCCCTTTTCTCTCCCAGCTGTGTATTCAGTGCTCAAAAAGCTTTTCACTATGCTTTACTGGAGCAGCAGAATAATAGATCACATTTTTCAACCTTCTCACAAATTCTTACTACTTGTGCCAACTACCTACAGATTTTGCATGTCATGGCTGATATCTTATTAAGACAAGCTTTGTCACATAGAAATTAAAAGCAAAAATCCCAGTGCAATGCAGAATGTTTCAGGCATGATGAGGAGGTGGCAATAAATAGCTGCTATTCTCTGCAGTTATCTCCTCCACCTTACTGAGTGATATGTTTTTCCAGTCTATTTTATGATTCTTATCCATATTAGTTGGTGAGGCACACAGGTATGGCAATGGGCAGAGGCACACAGCTGTGGCAATAGTCAGTTCTGTGGCTAAGCACTAGATGAAGGCAGATAAGAGAGTCCTAGAGAAATAAAGACAAGCAGGCACAGACAGACTAGCCAGGAGCTGCAAGTTTGATTTGCCCTCAGATGGAGACCGTCTACATGAATGATCACTCACTGCCTTTAGCTCAAAGAAAAGAGCTGGTTGATGGCACAATTTCCTGGAATAGGGCAAAACTAAGTTCTAAGCCTTGCTCACAAGACCCATTAATGTGGTGGTGGTGTTTTTTTTTCTCTGTTAATATAAAATAATCCCTTAAGTACTTAATGGAACCAAAGTTCTCCTCTCTCCTGAGTGAATAAATGCCTTGGGTGCTTCATATCCTCTTGTTTTCACCTGGCTGACCTTAGATATTTTTCTTCTTATTTTGCCCAGGGAATAGGATTTAAATAGAGAATTAGAAATGTGGTTCCCAACATCAGAACAGCATATTATTTGATTATTTTAACCTCCTAAAAGATTAAAGATGAAGGCTTGAAATCCAAAAGGTTGGGGAAGGTTTTAGAACTCGATCTCCATTGTTTGACACATTCTTTAATCACTTGTGCTTTAGTTTACTACTGGAGTAGTACTGCTATTTCTTAGGCCTGTTGTGAATCTAGGCTTTAGTCCCTACAGTTATGTGATCTCTTGAGTTATGTCTGAGCCTTACAGTTATGATACCTCATAAGAAAAAAAAGATAGAGCAATATCTCATTAGAATCAGTAATGTTCTTTTACAGATTTTACTAACTCATATAGTGATGAAAGCAACTAGTGACTGAAACTTGATGGTTTTGTGTTATAATATCAATGGTGGCAGGTTTTGAAGCATAAAACAGGTGTGTTTGGAAATATTAGATGATATTTAAAAATATATGTAGGTGCATGAATAATCTGCTTTCACTTTATCACCATAGCCCACTTACAAAAAAGGTAGAAAATTCCTGTTTGCACCACTGCAGAAAAACATGTCAAAATATCAACTAACACAGAAAGTTCCAATGCATTGAAAATCTAGTTATTACATGCTTGAGTGACCTTGGCAGTGAAGGAAAACTGCAAGTAGATAGAATAGTACAAGATAAACAAAGTTAACCCTGTACTGACTTCTTTCTAAACTGCTTGCTATTTTGATTGTCTCTTCTGTTGTTGCAATGGCCTTTCGAGAAGTCAATTCAGTTATGTATATGTATGTTAGATTTTAGCAGACTTTCCCAGACATAGTTTTGCTTTGTAAAGCATTGCTCTGAGAAGGAAGAAGGTCCTTAAGCAGTAGCTTCAGCAGGGAAGACAAAAAAAAGCAAAAGGAAAAATAAAAGCAATACTCTAAGTATCTGCAGAATTGTGAATAATTGTGATTCACTTACCTAATGGCCAGTTTTCTAAATTCAGATTTAAGTAAGAAAATTAAATCCATATCTCAACAGGATACATTTTTCAGGCCACTTCTGTCAAAGAAATAATCCAGGTCTTCACAGGCAATATATGCATTCATTTCAGGCAGGAATTTCCTGATGCAGAACATGAAAAAGTTGCACAGAAAACAAATTGGACCTGTTAAAAAATGCAGAGTGAGTTTAAAGCTGTATTGATTTCTAAGGAAAAGTGATAAAAGAAGTAGTGATGGTAACTTTCATTAGACAAACAGAAATAGGTTAATCTCCTACTTTATATACATCAATATTCACTTCCTCAGATGGCACTACCATATAGAAAGTCTTCAGGTGTTCTGTGGGACTCTGTTGAAAGGTTATCATTTGCTATTAAGTTTTATAAGTGGCTTAGACCAGATTTTACACAGAAAAATAGAGTTTATTACATCCAGCATGATTAGTTCTCTGGAGAAGGTAGCTATTTTTTATTAAATGCTATTGGGAGCTAGATTCTTGTAAAACCCAGTCTAGCTTGCATCTGAATCTTTTATATATTACATGGCCTATTGCATAGACATGAAAAAACACTGCAGGATCATGCCAGCTAGATTAGGAATTCATGAAAAAAGAGCAAGGTACATCTATTTGTTTCCCATGCTGCAAGAATACAAAGACTCAGTATCAAAACTTTCTATTTTGACTGCCCCCCCATCATTTTCAATGCAGTTTATCTAATTTTCATGTCTTGAAATTTGTCATGCAGCTGGCTTAGGCTTTGCTCAGCACTCCATTTCATGTTACATAGTTTAAAAACACATTGAGCACAATAATTCTGTTCTTACCCATAATTATTCCTATTTTTTAAGTAAGATAATAAAATTATAAATCATATCTGCCTGTCATGTGAGTATTTTCCTTTTAGTTGAAATAGCAGAAATGGATGTAATTGCTAGTAGTTCTTTCAAATTTAAATTCCATATACATGAAGTAGTTAGTAAACTCTTTTCTTCAAGGCAAAATGTTATATAAACTGTTATTTTAGAAAAGATGAAAGTAATATTTTCAGTTGTACTGGATGTCTATGCCATACATCTGTGTATATCCATATGTCATGTGAAGTCCCTTAGTTTCTTTGGCACTTTAAATATAAATATGTATACTCTATGTCCATATGTGTGTACACATGTTTTTCTCTACGGAATTAATAACTATGCACTTTCTTCATATTTTTTTTTCCTGTGTAATTCACACTTTATATATAAATATTTTTTCCAATTGACAGTCTTCATACAAAATTTTCCTGTCATTGATGCTTTCCTTCTGAAAGGTCTCGTGGGAAAAAAATGTTTGACTGCAAATCACACTTGTTTAACAGCTTTCTCACTGCAAACCCCTTCTGTGTGGATGTCTGACTGTCATCAGAGAGACTATCCTATGGGCTGGCAGTTCTCTTGTCACTGACCAGGCTGTAATTGATCCTAGGCAAAATAAACTTTACACACTGTGTTTGCTATTTGTTAACCAGTGTTGTACTGCCATCCCTACAAATGATAACCTGCTCCAATGTAAAGCAATAAAAAGAGATACTACACATTAATCATTTTATTAAAGAAGTAGGATGGTTTTAAAAATAGTGATTTATTATAACTAATGTTATGGGCCATTTAATTTCCTTCCTCGAGGACAAAATATTGAATACAAAAGCTTTTAAGTGAAGTTGAAACTGAAACCAAGCAACAGCATTACAGTATGAAAAATACAAACCAAATATTTTCTTAGTTTACAGATAAGACATTGAGGGTTATTTCATAATATTATCAAGATTCAGCTCTATTCCTTCAAAATACTGCATGAGAGCTATTTAGTTCTTTATTTCTCTATAAAAAGGTGGTGAAATGATCAGATTCAAATGGTTAAGTTACAGAACGAACTGCAATTTATTTCCACAATAAATTACTGATTAAAAATTGTAATGCAAGTTGATTTGTATTGGTTCCATCATGATTTCTTACATTAAGCATTTCTTTTCTAGCCATGAAGTAGGCACCATTGTGGGCTCATGAAGAGTTAATAGAAAATCAATTTTCCACAGGCTGCTTAAGCCAGCAGTGAAATATTTTGAAGTTAATGTAATTTCTTTATACTTCATGCTGTAAGAATGTTTTCATTTGATTAATATTTCATTGATTGCAGAGGAACAATAATGAATGAGATTTTTTATGATGGGAGACTTTTTTCTTTCCAAGTTTGAGTTGTTTCCCATATAAATTGATAAAGAACAGTCAGTCTGCTTGCCTAGCAAACATAAAAGGTTTAATTGTCTCTTCTGGCCACATTGGCATAGTGAATGGAAAACCTGCTGCTCTGGGAAAGGAGCCCACTGCAGGGCAGGATACTGCTCCACTGAATTGTTTTTTCTTGTCTCCTGACCCTTTTAACTCTTCTGTTGAGAGCCTGTGAAAAGACACAGAGGGAAAGGCAGCAATCAAAGGGAAGATAATGAAAACAAGAGGTTAGCAGTCCTGTGTGAAAATGTCCCAAAGCTTCAAAGCTCAACAGATCATCTAGATCTGACTTCATCTGGCAAGTCTACCTTGCTTATGGTGTATAACATCAAGGTTATCAAGACAGTTATATGTCAGCTGTTTATATTTGTTTCTGACAAATATAATACTAGTCCAGCATGGTATTTTGCTGGCAAAGTTTAACTGAAGGAAATGTCAAAGATGATTACCTTCAAGGCACACAAAAATTGGCCTTAGCTACACTAAGGTAAGCTGTGCTTAAAGCTGTTTTGATAGTATGGTTTGATAACTATAGGTAAGATGAAGTATGTGTTAGAGCTTCTGTGGAAGACAAGTAATGTCCTATTTCTTCAGAAGAAATAGTTTTGACATAGATAACAGGAGACCACACAAAGGAGGGGTTTGGAAATAAAGCTAATGGGGTAAAAAAAAAGGAAAAGGCTAAGAATTAAAATGCCTTTTACATATTTGTGCCTTCCCTGTGTTTTATTCTAATAAGGAAAATACTCCCTGAATTTACCTTACACAGAAGAAAAAATGTGTTGCATGAGAAATATATTGAAAGACACAGAAAAAAAACAGTGTCACATCAGTGTTTAATTCTGTGATTTTTTTTGTACTTGATAGAAAGAAATATGATCTTAAATTACTTATATGAGTTTCTCACTGTATCAGAATTTTTTATGATCTGATGGACATAGATTTTTAGATACACATACAGAAGTGAAACTCACAGAAGACAAGTTATTCATAAGAAGAATATCTTTTAAATTCTCAAGATGAACTTTACAAATTACATCAGAATAGTTCTGAATATTTACTGCTTCAAAAATATGGATTATCTCCCATCTAACTTAGAAGAGAGTTTACTCTGTAAAAACCTTGAAATCTGTGAAACAAAATGAAATCTATCATATTCAGGAGCACTAAACAGGTACAATCATAGTATTCTACATATCCTATAATTAAATAAATTAGTGACAAGTATATTTTACTTGAATGCTTTCTCTACCAAAGTGAGTATTGCAGCCAGTAAACAACAGAACTGGTCTGTAGTCAAGCACTTTCCTTGAATGGCTGGAGACAAAATGCTAAACTAAAGCCAGGTTGTCATATGTATTCTAATGAAATCATAGAGATTTAGAGACTATAATTCACAGAAAGTTTCTTGGAGATTAAATAATTAAAAGCATACTAGAGATGCTAGTACCATTATATGTTATTAATTTTTAGTGCAAAAGAGTGTAACTGTGAACACCTACTCAATCATCTGCATGACACATGTGAGAGAGGGCTACAGACAAACACTAGTTGCTACACCAAATTTTCCCACATTACCTTCAAGATTTCTCCTAGTTTCTTCAAGATTTTCTCACTATTCAGTGGCTGTGAGGATGCATTTGGAATATTGTGTCCAGTTTTTATTCCTTAGTGAAAGAAAGACATTGATGTACTGGAATGACTACATCAGAGAACCACCAAGATTATTAGGGAAATGGACCACAAAATGTTTAACAGGTTGAGAAACCTCTATTTGTTCAGTGTTAAGAAGATATGGACAGAGTAAATATTCTCTCCTGTGGAACATAAGACAGAACTATTGTTCTGCATAGTGTCACATAGTGAGAGAGAAGAAAAGCTGACCCCACATATACCAGCATCTGGCATTCCATTGATTGGACTCAGATCATAATTTCATCCTTTAATCTCCAGTACTCCAAACACCTTCTTTTTCTTTGAACTTTCCTAGCTTCCTGGAATCAACCAGGATAATTTATTTTAATTGAACTGAAGAAGTATTGAGATTTCAAAAGTTCAAAATGCTTTGAGATGTGCAACATATCTTATGCAACAGACTCCTGGTAAGGATCTGATTTCAAGAAACTTGGGTCATATCACAGTAGGCAATCACATCTCCAAGCTAACAAAAGCAAAATGAGATGAACAAAGTAAACTAAAATTAGCAACAGCATGTTTCTTGCCTGTGGCAACATATATAATAAGTAATGGATGATGACAGATGACTCCTAATTTTCCCTCTTACTTCTACTAACAAAGCAAATAAAAACATTTTACCAGTAACACTGAACCTCTCCCTGTCTGTGTGGGCCAGGAAACAGTGAATTTCAACCCACTTCTCCTTTTTCTTTCATTTACTCCAACATGCCATGAACTGAACACTAATCTAAAATGGTCTATACATTTTTTAATTGTAAAGACAGCCCTTTGGCTCTGCTGTAAAATCAGATGGCACTTCATCAAAAATGCTCAGATTTTACCTGAGTAGAATACTACTGGTGAAAAACTGCTTCTTATGGGCAGTCTCACAGGCTTTTTTGGATAGTTCAGAAAAAAAACAACAAACAACCCCCCCAAAACTCTATGAACAAAAGTTGTTGCTCATTTGGCAAGGACTCAAAAAATGTGCTTTGATTTATTTCATTGACCAGAATGAATGGACATTAACACCTTTGGGAGGAATGACAGAAAACTTCAACAGAGTTGAAAAGGCAGTACAAGTACCTATAAGGTTAGATTAATCTCATATTTATGTAATTTGACTAACATTATGTCATTGATATATTGTTCATCTGGTCTTTGATTGGGGAAAATCCTATTCATGTTCCTTCATAGAAATTGAAGACTGAAGTAATATGTGTTATTACAAAACTATTTTCCTACTGTTTCTGTAACACTCTACTATCATTTGTTCTACTTTCTGATCCTGTTCTTCTACCCTAGAAATTAGAACAGGATACTACTCTGTCTCCAAGATTAAGACAGTTTTGTTCTGGCATTCTAAAGCTCCCCTTCAGGCCAAGGAGGGAGTTAAGTCTAAGTCTTTTTCTGCTTGAGTGTTTTAGCCACTAATCTGCTTTATTTAAAATAGTACACAATAGCATGCACGACTTTTCTTCTGCCTGTGCTGGTTTCTAACAGCAGCTTCCACTGTAAGAAAATGTATGCTGTTACCTTCATTAGACATGCTTTGAGCACACACACAGCTAGTAGGTCATTTCAAAACCCTTTGTACTTCAGCTCCAACCATAAGTAATTCTAAGGCATGCAATCTGGATAACTTTAAGCAATGCAAAAAAATCACAATAAGCAGCATGTAAATTAGAGATACCACAAAATAGAAGCCTTTTAATCTAATTTCAGCCACTTAAAATTTAAACAATCAGTCTTAAAAATGACCTAGACTTCCTTTAGATCCTTAGAAAAGTTGACTTGATGATTAGCTGAGAAATATGTGTAAATATTAGAGGATTAAAATTAAATTATATCAATCTTATACTTAGAAAACAATTTCAAAGGAGTACCTAATAGCTCCAGATGTACTGGATTGTTCTCACACTATGGGTTTTGTGCTCAGGCTGTCAGTTCTGTCCAAGACCTGCTTTGTTTGCTTAGTACCACTTCCAGTAAAAGACAAACATCTTAGAAGTGCTTACAGAGTCAGATATTTGAAGCCTCCTCACCCTTTTTCTACAGAAGCTCGTTGTTAGCATTCCACATGAAGCAAGCAACACAGGTTTGCCCTCAGAGTGTTCAAAGCTACAGCATTTATGATGAAAAAGACTCAAGCTGCTCTGTGGGATCTTTTCCTCTGTACAGAAGGAAATGAGATTCCAAGAGTGAGATGAAAACCAAGACAGAAAGGAATGATGTTGATGACTAGGACATACCATCTGCCAGTATAGGGCTCAGCTCTCTAATCATTGCTAATTTTTCTTTGGTGACTGTTTCATACAAATATATAAGAATTGTGGACAACAGTCAACAGGATGCTCTTGTCTTGGCTGAGAGTCCTACAGATAGATTTTGCATCCTTTATGATTATTTTCTCCAACCTCTTGCTTCTTTCATTTTTTATTTGACAGTATTTTGACAGGAAGGATGGTGACTGATGAGAGTCAGCCTGATGAGAGTAATTTATAGATCAGCACTGGAACTTTGTATTTAGATTGATGATTACATCATCATCATTATTATTATTATTGTAGTGTGTAGATTACCAGCATCTAGACTCTTATTCAACTCCAATAATCCATTGTTTTAGAGGAAAGCAATTGTGATAATGTATTAAACACTGTTCAATAGATCACATTGTAATCACTAAAAGTTAGGAGAAATGTACTGCTGCCTAACTGATGAAACTTTAAGAGGCTTAGCTATAGAATGGGTTATGAGATGCTTAGCTCCACTCAGATGCAGCACCTTGGGCAAGATGTGTAACAGAAAATTAAGCAAGCTTACAGGTGTAAAATATGTTCCTATGGATGACAGAGGAATGGTTAAGAGGTTAATTTGGGGTCTGTGGTTGCACCCTTGGCTTTAAGTGTGTAAAGTCTGAGTAAAACCTAGCATGGGTATTTAGGTTCTTAGCATAATATATCTCCTGGATCTTCATATTAAGTTGAAATATCTGTCATTTCAATTTGCATACAGATCTGATTGTAGACATCAGTTTTCCTGTGTAGAGCATCCATACATTTCAACACACTGAAAAGTGAAATTAATGATATAACTAAAATGTATTTAATTCTCTATTTCAAATGTCATTTATGATTCTCCTTTGTAATGTTCCACTCAAGTAAGAATATATTAGGTACTTATACAGTAACTGGTGAATTAGTTTACATATGCTCCTGCTGATAACCTTTATAAGGGACCAGTTGACATTTGAAATTATTTGTTCACACTGGAAATCTAAATATGGTAAATGTCTGTAGGTGTGTCAGCTGGTAGAGTTCTAAAATGAAATTAAAATATGTTTTCATGGAGAATTTGAAACTGGATGGATTGGAAACTGTATTGTTTAATGAAGAAACAGGCCAATCAAGTTGAATATTCTCTGTCAAAATACTTGAATAAGAATCTAGACTCCTTAACATTTACTTACATTAGTATTTTGAAGAAATAACTTTAAATGGGAAAAAAAACCCAAATAACTTTAAAGATTTTCTATATTTTTATATTATGGAGACTTTTTAGGCTTGTAATTCTGAATCTGAATCAGCAGTGCAGTCTTCAGTGCATTCTCAACACTGCACAAAAGATGAACTGGATTTATAAAATTAATTTAAATGTACATGACTCAGAAATTACTGAGAGATGAATGCACTTCTGTAGTCTAATCACTTCCTAGATTGTTGTGCTGATTTAAAATCTAAACCAGCATCACCTTTAATTCTATACTCTTATGTAAACTGAATTATATGTAATGAGCATTAATGCCCTCACCCTTCAATTTTATGTCTTGCAATGAATCTCTTTTTTGTTAATTTTATAGAATCTATATATATCAGACCCTACTTCTAGTGTAATGTATTTCCTAAATTAAAATTAACTTTTTTTAAAGAAAAAAGTAATTCTAACAATAAAATAAAGTTGTGTTTCTTTTCCAAGTCTGTATTTTCTATTCATCAATCTAAACTTCTGGCTGGTTTTTGGGAATGTTGTAGGATAATCAGAAGTTTTCATTTCAGTATGTCTTTAAGATCTTATACCTGTATTCAGTCACTCATCAAAAATCTACAATGTAATATTCCTTAAAGTCAAAATCATCTTTGGGATTTCATCATCCATGATTGGTTGGAACTGTTACAAAGTTTCTATGGGTGATAAAATTAGATCTAAATTATCCAGTTTGATATATCTCCCCAATCACATTTACAAAGGAGGAACTATGTTAAATGAATTACACAGATGAGGAAAAGAGAGGTCCCTTAAGAAATTCCCCTTGATGTATATAATTAAATGTCTTGTTAGAAGACAACTCTAGTGATTCTCTTCTGTTAAAACAATAATTTCTCCTAATTTATTCTAATTAAGCAGATTGTCATGAGGTCACTTATTTGGATGTTCATCATTCTCTGAAGTTCTTTCTATGAACCAAACACAAAGTGACACAATTAGTACTGTCAAAGCAGAGATTTTCTACTTCAATATTGAATATATTGAAAATATACTTTCCAATTTCCTTTATTTCCACAGAAAAATTGCTGAACTTTTCATGTCAAGTGATGGCTGATTTGGAAAATGAACTATCTGACACACATTGAGAGGAAGGAACATCATGTCTAGCACAGGAAAGACTCAGTATCAAAATGGAACTGTTGCATAAAACATTCTGTCCCAGGAGGATTTATTCTCTCTGGGTTATTCTCATGCCTTCATTATCCTTAGTCTTCTAGCCCCAGGCACACAAAGGCCTATGGTGTTTTGGGCAGTGGCTATGGTGGGGGTGTATCACCCCTCCCAGCAGGACCACCCT
This sequence comes from Galbula dea, assembly GCA_013399015.1. Taxonomy (NCBI): domain Eukaryota; kingdom Metazoa; phylum Chordata; class Aves; order Piciformes; family Galbulidae; genus Galbula; species Galbula dea. Next base: position 53,036 of record VWZX01000621.1, read on the forward strand.
CAGGGCTGAAGCTGGACCAGGGGAGGCAGCAGTCACTGGAGCCAGCAGAGAGGTTAAACCAGTGACACCCACCTCAGGCTGTGCTGAGGTTGAGCCCCTGCACTGCTGGGGCAGAACAGAGCCAGAGCATCCCCCTGCTGAGGGCAGAAATCACACTACAAGTGAAGTGTGGTAGATAATCCTGCAGACCTCAGGAAGCAAATTATGCACTCTTGAAGGAAGGAACCTAAATTTAAACTATATTGACTGAAGCTCAGAACAAGCACTAAAAAATAAGAAAAAAAAAGAGAGAAAGCAGAATTGGGAACAATATCAACTCCTGTAAATGAGAACATTTGCTGAACTGTGGAAATTTTTATGAATGACCTAATTAAAGCAGTTAATGTCATCAAATGGTGTGCCAACTCCTGGCTGTCTTGTCTTTAAGCAGGGACCCTGGGATCCTTGGCTTCTCAGTGGTTTACATTGCTGGCTCTGCTGTAAGAAGCGTGATATCCCTGAGCCCTGCCTGAAGCCTGGATCAGAGAAAATCTCATCTCCCTGGGCCTGAATGAGGAGCCAAATCCTGGCAAAAGCCAAGGCTCCATCAGATAGTACGAAAAGAAATCAAAACTTACCCAAGGCAGACTTTAAAACATGTCTGTCCTGGTACCACAGACCTCAAAAATGTCTATCACAGTCTGATAAGTGGACTGGCATGAAAACAAACAGAAACCTTCTGCTTCTTTTGTGAACATCACACTAAAAGTCTACCCAAGATGATGTTCTGTGGAATGGTTAAACTACCCTAAAACACCAATGTGTTTTTCATGTTAGGGAGGTTTTAATAATTAATTTGAAGATTTCTTACTGTCTTTTCCTCTAAGACTAACAGTTGCTCCTCCCCTGCTTCAAGAAAGAGCAAGGTTTGTTTCATTGGAGATATACAACTTGTTTAAACTTGCAGTTCTTGCTCAGAGCTGCAAGGAGAGAAGGATCCTTACAAGATATTCCAAAGAAGAATGATTTATTTTCTTCAGAGTTGTAACTTATAGAGAGTAAAAAACCTACCAGTTTCTCTTGAGACCCACAGCATGCCAGTAAGAATTTCACTGAAATGTAACCCTTAATCTTCAAGGCCACACTGTGGATCTAGCCCATATACAATGTCACATGAGTTTAAACCTTATAACTTTGATTTTGAAAAGAAAAATGTTCTAACTCTATTCCCGTTGAAAGGTGCAACACTGACACAAACCCCACCTTTTGTGTTGAAATTCTTCATTCTAGATCCCTGAAGTCAATTGATTTTTGCCATTGAGTTTGCTTGTTAAAGAAGATGGCTGTGAGCAATAACTTGTTAAAATATATTTGCTCATGATGAGTACCACAGAAGTGAAATAGCTACCACCTCTCCATTCAGTGTTTATTGTGAAGTTAACCAGGAAAAATTACAAAGCAAAAGATGCTTGTGAAACAGAAAACAATGTGATTGAGCCATAGTAGATGACATAAATTAACTGCACACACTTAAATTCTGAGGGAGATAGCAATCTATTGATCTCCATCATTTAAGGAAAAAGGTGCAAACAAAAACTGGCTACATGTTTCATAGGAAAAACATTATAGAAGAGACTTAAACTTCTCAAGGTAATAATATGCAATTTTTACTTTTCTGCACATATTGTTGTGAGAAATACACAAAGATTACTTAAATGACAGAAGAAAACATTTTTTTTATCAATGACAAACCCATTATTTTGTTTCATTTTTCATCATTCCTTTTTCTGTGATGACTTTTGGTTTTCATAATTTTTGAACACATGTTCTTTTCTCTTGGTGATGTGGTGTCCTGTCCTGGTAACACCAGAATAGCCATATCTAAACTACAGGTTTATTAATGATTTGTTCATAGAAGCAACCCTGAATAGAAGGGTCACAGAGTGTAATTATGTCCAAAGAAAAAGCATTTGGGTCTGAAATGTCAAGTAATGTTGCTGCAGAGGTGCAATGAAAGTGATAAATCTGATACCATTTGAGAGCTCTTTCTGACAAACAAATAAAAGGAAGTCTAATTCAAAGGTTAAGGAAGTCCAATTCAAAGTTCATCTTACAATCTTTTTCACCCCCATTTAATGCCCATTAAGGATCCTGAATGATAAAATTAAATTGACTCTGAATGAAAATTCTGTGATCCTTTACAAAGTTAATGTGATGATACCATATTGTTCAGATTTTGGGCACCATTAACATGGTGCCATATTTAAAATGGAAGTCACATATTTTCTAGCCTGTGTTTTTAACATCAGGTAAACCTACTAAAACTATACCTGAGGAAGTGAAATTAATTTCTGCAGAATGTTTTTGTCATCATCCAAGTGTCCAAATTACTGAGTCTTTTTACAGTGGGTGTGACATTGATCACAATCTACATTGTTTTGCTCAAAGATGTAAGTGAAGTAAATGTAATGTAAATGTGAAGTTTCCTTAGCTCTGTATGTGTGGTACTAGCTAAGGTATTTTACCTGTGGGTAGGAGTACATAGATACAGAAATGACTTGGTATAAGAAATTATTAGATATACTTGAGCAGTTTTGACAGGAAAGCTATGATAGTAAAGTGAATACAACACTGAATTAGACATTCAATTGAGAGATAAAGCAAATTACAGAATCAGACACAGAATTCAACAATCTGGTTCAATAACTAAACTTGAATAAATGGACAACACAAAAATAAAAAGATGTCATGGTTCAAGTAGCAAAGTGATCTGCTATAGAAACTTCAGGAAAAAAGATAATTCTAAGGACCTACTTTCTCCTTTGAAGTTAATGGCAAAAATCCAGCTGAAATCACTGTGAGCAGAAAGAAGCCTTGAACAATGAAAGGAAGAGTCTGGCAGTTTTTCAGGACTCCATTAGTTTTAATGATTCATGCAGTGCCAAGTGTTTGGGTATCCAGGACTGAAAATACTCTTTTCTTACATATTACAACTACAGGTATAGCCATTTAGAAGGATTCCAACATATTCATATGCATAATGTGTTGAGAGTAAATATGCAAATTTTACTGGTTGGAAAATAGGATAATTAGTCAAGAAATACATTAAAGCAGGGAAAAAAGTCAAACCATATAATCAAATCAAAATTGTAGAATAAATCTTCAACAAGAATTTATCAGCAAAAATTGCCATTTTTTTTCCCTTAAATCTTTCATATGAATTTATCAAGAAAAATCCCATATTTATGTTTTATGCATACTTGGGTCACACAGTATTTTACAAAGCTGTAACTTAAAGAAAAGGAAAATTTGTTTTAATAAACCAACAATATCATGTATAGGAACAACCTGCAAGTATAGTTGTTAGGAAATCCATTGCAGCTTAGCCACGTCTGGTTTGACAGCAACATCTTGAGAAGGTTGGTAGTAATTCTCCTGATACCATGAGCAGAAAAAAAATCTTATTGTATGGTTATGATGACTGCTAGCATGTTGAGGCACTGAGGGGAAAATTCCAGGCTTATTGAACTAGTGATTTCAGTGAAGCCAGTTTTTTATCCTTTGTCAGTACAGCTCATTATATGTCACAAATTAGTACCCATCAGTCAGAGGTAAAACACCTACTAGGTGTCATGTATGACATAAGTATCTCTGTTTTTTTCAAGAAAGTATTATTTAAACCTTTACATAAAATATTTAGATCTTCTAAGGAAGAAAAGATGAAGAATATGGTCAGGGTTATTGTTACTAGCCTATTGAAATCTTAGTAAGAAACAATTTCTGAACTCTTTCTTTCCAAAATTCTGTGATTCTGTGATTAAAACTTTCACTGACTAATGTCAAATATCTCTCTTTGTTGCAGAAAAAAAATAGTATCTGCTAAAAATGATATTACTGTTATATTCTGATAGCTCACACCTTGAAAGGGAAATATTGTGGTCCTGAAAAAAGGTGGATGATATTCCTGCTTGGTCAAAGTAAAAGCAGAATACAGGAAAGGAAGAAGTAACATTAGGTTAGATAAATTTCTGCTCAGATTTAATGTAGAAATTCTGAGAAGGGATTGCAGCAATACTTTATTTGCCCCTGGAAAAAAAACAATTTTTTAATTATTTTTGGTTTTTTAGTATTTTGGTCAATTATTGGATTGGTTGGTCTCCTGATTCCAAGTTGTGCTGAGATGTAGTTTAAATTTGGAAGGCCAACCAAACTGGCATTTTCTTAATAGTGGATTTTACTGATATCTGACATTCATTTTAACTAAGCAATTATAATGTTGTTTTTAAGAACACTACTGCCTTTAATAAAAATGAATATAGGGTCTTCCAAACTTTAAAGATTTTCTGCAGATTCTCCAATGGATTGCCATTGTTTCATTCACAAAACACTTGAGTTTTTGTTGTTTGGGTTTTTTTTAAGCATAGCATAGACTCTGGGCCAAATAAGATATGGTCACAATGACATGGAAGGGGCTGAAAAGTCCAGTTTGCCTTCAGACATAGTAATATTGCTTCAGTATTCTATACCTTGACCCTGGGTGGCATTTTAAGTCAGTGAAACTGATATTCTGAGGCTTTTATTGTCAGATTCAAAAATGACTAAAAGTTTAGATTGACAAGTGGGAACTCCATAGCTTGGCAAATTCTAGATGGGAAGGCAAACTGAAATCAGTAACAGATTATTTTTAAATGCTCCATAGCAGGACAGCTCACATGCCAAGCCACAATTCAGCTATCCATGCACCAGAGAGTCTGTGCTGTTAAGTGGGAAATGGTGACATCAATCATCCAACTCATAACAAGCCATTTCTTTTCATAAATCAAGGGCCAAGAGTACCCAAGGAAGGAATTAAGGGGAATTCTCAAAGCTCTGCCAAGAAATAACTTTGAAATTACTTGGCATCCAAGGAAATCAAAGGAAAAATTTCCTCAGGGCAGACTAACTCCAGGTTAGAAGTTGTTTTGTATTCTGACCTTTATCCTTAGGACAAGTGAGGTTTTCTTGGGGTAGACTTTCTGTGGTCTCAATCTCAACAAAACAAAGAGGCTGGACTTTTAAGCAGATGACAAAATGTTGTCAAGCTCTTCAGTGGTAGGGGCAGGAGTACAAGTCTGAATCTTTCCAAAAAGATAAATTATGTTGTGTTATACTCTATTGCATTTGGAAAGAGTGCCATAACATTGACATATGGCAACAGAATACACTTTGTAAAAACTCCAAACCTGTGCTTTGGTTTCATGGAAGAAAATTACTCTTCTCATGTAGAAGAATTGTAATGAAAGATACTTAATCACTAAAGCTGAGGTAGAATCTGTGACAATTTTTTCCCCAAAGAAGTATTTCTGCTGTTTCTTCTTTTTGTAAAGAATTACTGGTTACATTTGAAAGTTGACCTAGGTAGGCTTTCAGCTCTGTTCCAATATACTTGAAAACAGGAAGGTGAACAGTATAATTGAAACCCCTGACATAACAATCATGACAACTACTAAAATACCATTTTACCACAAGGTAAATACCTTGTGATTGGAAGTCATTAGTTACTCTTTTAACACATCTTGAAAGCTTAGGCAGAATTGCTTTTCTTGGAAAAACCTCCACGTATTGATGTTGCTACTTGATTTTTCACCACAGGTATGTTTAGTTCCCACCTCTCTCCAACACTGACACCAGTAGACAGCCAGGCAAAGGGGGAAAGCTTCAGGGTTTTAGACACAGAGAAGTCTTTGTCAGCCTGTTTAAGTTGATAACACATCATTTTCAACTATAAAAGCATGACAAGGAGAGATTTAGTTATTAGTCCAATGACAGGAAGTACCTAGGTATTATTTTGTGTATAGTATGCAGATTACTATTTATTAGAACATCAGAACTGGATAAATTCCTTTTAATACTTTTTTCCCCTTTCAACATCTTTTCCACTGTTAGTCTGTAGAGCATTTTATATATGTGAGGAAGAAGCTTGGCTTTTCTTATAGCTATTGTATACTTTTTATAACTCTATGCATAAGTCAAAACATAGTTATTTTACACCAACAGCTAACAGAGCTGACTATATCAGTGAATAAGGTCATCTACTCTCAAATGTTTTTTCTCTCAAGACACTAAAGGATGTTTATGCCTTTGGTTTTGGTAGCTACAGAGTCTGCAGCATTTTAAATGTGAGGCTTGATTAGAATGTTAATGATATTAGGTATTTTAAGGCACACTACATCACAAAAACACACCCAAGTTTCTGATAAGCTATGGATGCATGGTCTGGCTTTAATACACAGCTTTCAAAGATGAACATAAGTGACAAAGACACAGTTATGCTGGTTTTAATCATATACAAACAATGCACAGAAAATAAATGTCTTTGGTTTATTTGATTTGTTGCACAGAAGTCAAATATATGCACAGAAAACATAGAAAGGATAAATAAAGGATAAATAAAGAGGGGAGAAAACAAACAAACAAACAAACCAACAACAACACAAAGGCTGTTTTTCAACTTGAAATCCCCACCCCCAACAATTTACATAAAGTATGATTGCTTCTGGGCATGCTTCTGTAAAGTGTTAATGCTTTCCCAAATAATAATATGCTGATACCTTTTTAATGACACAGATTCTACATTCCCTAATTTCATGACACCATTTCAAGCATGAATTGCCAGATCTGGTCAAGCTTTCTCTCATGAATGGCAGCTTTCAATCATACTGCTGAGTAGAGCACCTTGGTGAGAAGGTGACATTGTAGATGAATTCACAGCCTTTCCTTTAATTATCCTTTCCTGTACACCTATGACACTTTCTGGATTTAGAGACAGCCTTTTCTTTAGTATTTTATAATCTAACATTGTATTTTTTTTTCATCAGGGCACTGAGTGCTTGACCATGTTGAAAATCATGTTATAAACAATGACAGGAGTAATGACTAAGATCCACAGACGTGTCAGCACACCACAGCACACTCTTTCAGCTTCATGATCCTGGTAATGTCCAGAGTAATAATTAATGGAAATAAATAGCTATTCTTCAAGGCAGAAACTTAGAAACATTTTAAGGTATTTTAATCAGAGTTTTTACATAATACAGTAAATGCTTCACTGTAAGAAAAATACAATAAGCAGTTTATTAATCAAATTTCAACTGAGGTGCTTGCCAATTACAAAGTGAAGACATTTATTTCTGTTGCAATTAAAAAAACTATAAAACCCATGAGAAAACAAACAAACAAGCCCAAACCAAAACCCCAAACTTGATTACCTTGTGATCTGTAGCTATTTTAGGTAGTAGAGAGAAATTTATGACATATTACCATGGCAACTATGGGTTATCTCAATAGCTGTATTGCTAGGGAAGAGAATAAATTCTCAGGATTCATTATAATGCTTCTAATTATTGCTCAAACTTCTACATGTTCTATAGAAATTGAAAACTATCTTTTCCTTTCTCTTTTTCCCCTTCTTCCTTCCTTTCTTCTTTTTTATTACAGTAAGGATTTTTTTGTGTGTGACACTTATAAAAGGGATTCTACCTGTGATAAGTTTCAACAGTGCTCAATTACTCCACTAGATGGGGTATCTACCATTTCCAACAAGATATAAAATAGCTAGTGAGGAAGAAAATTTCCACAAGTATGTGTTAAAGCCACTGAAAGTTTAGAGGAGGAGGGAAGCAAATTGCAATCTATTTGAACTTCTGTTTACAAGGCAGTCTTTTGATTCAGCCTCATTTACCAGAATAAAAAATGTTGCACATCTACATAATGCATGATGGAATCTATCTGAGGAATGATTTCATTAAGACAACAACAACAACAACAAAAACAAAACAAAAACCCAAACCACCAAGGAAAGTGGGAGGTGGAGGTGGGGGGAGGGAGAAGAGAAACACTTTCAAGATGCTCCATTAAGATTTCAATGTTTTCCTTAATTCTATGTGATTTCATGTGTTTTGAAGTAGATATTCAGCCTGCAGAAAACTTTGCAGGGCTGCTTGCATTAATGCTGCAAAAGAGTAATTTCTGTGGAATAGAAAAAGAAATGATAATGAAGCCTGTGTCGACTAGTGTGGGTGAGAAAAGGGGGGAAAAATGAAAGATGCACTTCAATGAAAGGGAAACAGCAGTGGACATTGTACTGCCATAGGATGGCTGTGAAAATCAGGCAGGAGCTCCAAAGCCTTCTTTCAGTTCAATGAACACTGAGAAAGTAAAGCAGAGCAGCTGTGAGCACAGAGGTAGCAGCTCAGTGCTGATCTGCTCTATCCGCAGGCTTGGGCAAACCAATGATGTGCATCATTTGTGAGGTTCAAATCAATAGGACAATGAGTAAGGGTTCTCTTTCTCCCTTTGCCTTGTCCACTTTACTCCTGGAGGCAAGATATTTACTTTCCTAAAAGCTGGCTTTTGGCCAGGTTCATTTATGCATACACAAACTTATGCTTCACCAATTCCCTAAAAGCCATCCTCGAAGCCTGGTCAAACCTGCAGGTGTTTAACTGAGGTTGAAAGCAATTTCACCACACGATGCTGATGTCAGTTAAAAGTTCAGTATTAGCAAAAATGGGAAGGTGTCAATGGAGTGTGTCTGCTACAGTGATCTGTGTTCCCCAGTGGCTGATAGATCAGGGAGCCAGATCTGTCTAACTCATCAGCCTGCGAAGTTCAATTCAGATCTATTGCCTATTACACACACGCATGTATACGAGGGGAAGCATGTCAAGTGGAATGAGAATGAGTTTGGTTCTGGCTCCTGGCCAGGGTGAATCTGAATGGAGACTTTCAGGGAAAGCAGGATACAAAACTGCCAAGTGTGAAAATGGTTACAAACGATAGTTTATGTGACAACAAAAAAAAAGTACTCAGAAATCTAGACATAACAGTCAGGCAACCTGAGTAAATACTCCATTTCCCAGGGGGTGAGCCTATGAAAAGAAACTGTCATGCTGTATAAAGGATGTGGGTAAGATCTGCACCAGTTCTGGATATTAATGATCACTTTCCAGATCTGATGGAAATAGAAATTTCTTTCAGATAAAACAAAATGCTTAGAAATAGTTATAAACCTCTCTGCCTTCTGCAGATAAATGGACATTCTTGGCTTCTAAGAGAACAGTTAAAGCCTGTCGATCTGCAAACAGACCTGCTTCACTCTCAACCACCTGAGAAAATAGTTTCTTTCTCTGGGTTGACTGTATCTATGACAAATTTTGATTTCCACTCCACATATTTTAAATATAAAGACAGATACAAAGCTACAGATGTTTTTCTTGAAAAAAAAAATAGATAAAGACATCCTGGAAGATGTGCTTTTAACTATCATTAAATTATATCATTAAATTATATCATAAATATATTTTATATATATACATCAATATATAAATTAATATTGAAGAAAGGCTGCTGATTACAAGCTTGAAACTTTATGGAAAAGGGTTGAAATTTGTACTGAACTATTAAAATTTATTTTCTAGTAACACTATGTAGATTCTTACTGCTGTGTCTCACATATGGGTAATGATTTTAATATTTTAAAGGCTTAGCTGCCTTCTTTTATGATCTTAAAATAAATAAGATGAGAAAATGGTGGAAAGTTAAAGGAGTGTTCTCTCTCCACATATCCTGCTGAAGCAGTATCTTTCAGTCCTGCCTTACAGTACAACACTCCTGTATATGCAGTTGTATTTAAGCATGGATGATCTGAGACATAAACTTCTTGAAATGAAGTAAAAACTTTTACTACTGATTGTCTTTGTTTCACATTTTGGGATATTTTTTTCAGACATTTATGCTGTTCAGACTGTCCAGTTTACAAAATTTAATGGGGGTATTTTCATTACCTTCAGCTGCAGCTGGGTTCTGTCCTCTTGAATCTAACACAACATTCAATAACAATGTAAAATGCTGGTGAGTTGAGAATAAGATTAGTTACTTTGTAGAAACACAGATTCTGAGTTAACTGGGAAGAATGTAACAATTTCTAGACTGTTTAAACATGAGTTATTGACTTCCTTGGTTGTAATTGCATCTTTGGAGCTACTATGCTCTCATGTAAATACATATTTAGAGGCATTTCAGAAATGGGATTACTGGGCCAGCAGAGCATGACTATGCCAAAGGATTTACAGCACAGGCTGCAATAACATGACAAAGGTCATGTATAAAGTATTATAAACCACTCTGAATGTCTTAGCTGTTTAACTTCTTCAATTCAGCAAAAGGCAGAGAAAGCACTGTGACTTTGGAAAAAATGATGTTTATATTAATCATATAAAGAATTTTCACAGGGACAGTAGCTGATTCTGAAAGCTACTTCCTGTCAGAAAACCTAAATTGAGTGGAAGTAATATAGCAGAAATAAACTCAAGAGCTTTCTCATTTGTTAGGTAGTTCCTCTACAAGAAAGTATTTGGGAATATAGGAAAACAATTTTGCTAACAGACTCTTAGTAAGACAAATTTATCTGCAGAGAAGAGGACTGAGGTCACAGTTAAGGCACTGCACTAGGATTCTAGGTCAACACTAGATCTTAAAATTTTGTGTGTCTCTGAATTATATTATCTTTAAAATGTCATAGCATAACAGCACTGGTGATTTTAAACTGGAAGTTAAGTGATTTTTTCAATGGAAATTATAGTTAGACATAGTAAAATTGTATGCAATGTTGTTGACATAGCTCACCAAACTAGAACACAGGATTTGATTTATCTACTTAATGGGTTTTTTATTCATGAACACTTGTTTGATTTAAATAGGCTCCATATGAGCATTCAAATGAAGTTTACTCATGAATAATTATCATGTGACTTGTACAAAAATTCCCAAACTGACCTGATCAATTTCAAAAAGCATTTAAAGGAGGTTCAGTTTAGGAAAAGGTTAATAAATTAAACAGACTGTCATAATCTGACTTTGCTTGACAATCCACATGTAAGAAACAATCTATACTTTGTCTTAGCATTGTTTTAAATGGATTATATGTCTAGCTTTAATCATAATTTTATATATATTAAAGTCCATCATGTTTACAACAATGCTGGATATAATGTGGTGGACAACCAATTTTTGGAACACTACCTGCTGAAACAGCTGCTTCAGGCTTGCTGTGAGTGTGCTTACTGTTATGTGCTGTATGCTTGGATGATCTCTTATACTCAATGTTGTATATAACAGCACATACACTAATGAGCACAAGGCAGAGTGGCAGATGTAGGTAATGACCCTTCACTAAAATTGGTTAACCATACTGGTTAACCTTCTTTAATAACCTTCTTTTTAACCTTCTGGCCTGCCCTTCTTTAATTATCACAGGGATTACTAGGAGGACACTATTAGATAAAACTAAATTTCTCATATTTTGTGGTAATGGGAAATAATGACTTTTTAGTCTAAGCAGAAATTTCTGACATTTTCACTAACAACAGAGTTCTTATAAAATCATAAAAGATTTTCATTTAGATTCTTCTAATATCAAGCAAACTCAATTCTCTGTTTTTCGTGTTGTTTAGTTTCAGTCACCAAACAAAATATAGAAGCTACCCTCTCTAAAATTCTGTTACAGGATGTCCAAATTTCCTAGTTTGAGCTAAACCAAAACTAATTCTGTTTAGTGATTTGAATTTTCAGCTGGGTCTCTTGTAAGTGATTACACTTTCTGAAATTAATATCGTGCTTTTTGCCAACAGTATCTGCTTCTATTACTGATAACACTTGGTGTTTACAGTTACCACCAAGGACTGGTATACAGAAAGGCTCTTACTTATACTTACTCTTATGGAGACCAAGGCCATTGCTAAATCTTGTGCACCAGGTTGGGGGTGCAAAAAGGTCACACTTGCAGGGAGGAACAGACAGGACAGGTGACCCCAGACCACCAGCCAGTGAGGGATTCCACTGCATACACATCATATTCATTATAAAGCTGAGTGATCATAAGGGTTAAGCTCTCTCCTTCAGTGACCAGCCTTTGAGGAGGACTGTATTCTGTCTTCAATCCTGATCCCTGAATTCCTGAATCCAGTTCCAGAATCCAGCTCCCAAATCCACCTCCTGTCTGCTGCTGAGACTAGTCTGGAACTTCCCCATTGTTTGCCAGAGCATCAGTGCTGACTGTGACATAAATGCCACTATGGAGGTTGGTTTTGGTATTGATTTTGCATATATTTGTATAATTTCATTTTATTGATATTCTCATTTAATCACTTTTAGTTTTGCTTTCTAATCCATAAGTCTCTCTCCTTTATTCCCTTTCTTTTCCCCTTTGGGAAGGGAGAGGGGTTAATAGAGAGCCCCTGTCATTCATCTATTGGCTGGCCCAGCCTCAACTCTTGAAACACAAGTAAATATAATTCTGTAATGCTTCTGCCTGGTACCTTCTCTGAAAGAGCCTTGTTTGATTGTGTTGCTGGCATGGCAGTATGAGAGATGCTGCCTGATGCACCTGGTTTACTGAGCCAGAGTTAAGCACTATGGCTCTCTCTTATAGTCAACAGCTGTATTTCTCAAAGTCAGTGGACAGTACACTTTAATATAACATCAAATGCAATAATTCTGTATGCATCTCTCTAAATAACACACACCAACAAATGATAAGTAATCAGCCCAGGAGTTGCTTCAGTACTGTTACATCCATGGGATGAAGAGTATTGGACTGCAGAACAGATATTCCAATGCTTAACCACTCTTTCAGTGAAGAAATTCTTTTGTAATATCCAATCTAAACCTCCCCTGGTGTAATTTAAAATGTTTGCTCTCATCCTGTTGCCTGTTACCTGGGAGAGGAGATCAACTCCACCTTGTTACAATCTTCTTTCAGGTAGTTGTAGAGAGAGATAAGCTCCCTCCTGAGCCTCCTGTTTGTTTTGAGGAAAATTAAGCCTTCATGCTGGTAACTGCATGGCAACCTTTTAAATGGTGCTAGTAAAGAAAAACAAAGAAAAAAAAGTGAAGAAAGAAAAAGTAAATTCAAACAAAGCCCATACACACACAAACCAACAAACAGAAAAACCCCAAAACCCCAAACCCCCAAAACCAGCCAATTGAAAACAACCAAAACCAAACCCATGACATGATGAGAAATGGAGGGGGAGAAAATAAGAGGTAATTTTGTGAGTGTCCAACTAATGAAAACTGGTTTCCATGGATTTGATCCTTATCCCTGTGCCTAGCAGAAGTCTAGTCTAAAGCTTTCCCTTCAGCTGAAATATTCACTATTTCTTTTCTGTGTGGATTATATGACATCAAAGAAAGGTTGTGTTTATACTGCAGCTTTTCTCCCAGGAACAGCTGAGCTGGGAGAATATCCTTTATTTGGCTGTCATTTTCCACAAAAAGTACAGAAACTTAATAACTTTTTGAAGCCTAGGAGTTTGACAAATTAAACTAAGAATTTGATTAAGGTTGCCTAGTTATGCTGCAGTTATTTAAGGTGCAGACAGTCAGATAGCTAAGTAGGCAAACACACACTGTGGTGTGATTGTATTGCACTTAGGGGAACACAGGTTAAATGGAACCAAGTGGAAGGGCTAGTGAGGTAAGAAAAGAGAGACCTTGGACAAACTGTGTCCAAGAATAGCTTGGCTCCTTCAGGACTGGAAGCAGTCAAATCCAGGGAACCAATTCTACCTCATTTGTAAGGGCAGAACCTAGGAGTTCAAGTACACACTGTCCTACCTTCACATAAAACTGCTGTCAAGGACAAGAGAAAATACTACCTTATCTTTGCAGTATAAACCAGGATATATCTACTTCTGTCAAGACAGCATTTATTCCATTTCTCTAAGGTGATCTTTGCTAAATAATCATTCTCCAGAGCAATATCTCATGCTACATATGCTTTCACCAACAGAGTAAGTGACCATGTTTATAATGAGATTAGAATAAATGTACTTATTTTTGACAGGGAGTACTTTGGCTTTTTACAAATAAAGCTCTGATTGAATTTAGTTCTAAAAGGCATTTGTTACTGCTGTTGATAAACTGGAATAAGAAGAATTTTCACACCTAATTAAAAAGCCAAGCAGCCACTCAGCTAGTGCAATGGAATTGTTCAGTTAAAAATACTGCCATACTACTTCCTTTATTCATATCAACTGCTAAGACACATTAAAATGCTATGAAGTTTAGGTGAATGATCACCTGAATGTAGTCTGACTACAAAGTAACTGAACTAAGGTGTTTCAGAACACTTCCATTTTTAGCAATTGAAAAAAACCCCCAAACCATCTAAAATATTCACATAGTGAAAAATCCAGAAAAAATCAGTTATTATTTTCTTGGGAGAAAAAAAAAATACAACTATCAGACTTTTAATTTTGTTTTCAAGTTAACTCACAACCAGTTCCATTTAAGTATGCAGTCTTGCTTCAGTTTGCACCACATCAAATTATTTCATTCTGTAGCATTGAGAATGAACCAGTCTACCAGTCTCTTATTTATCTGTTAGCATCTGTGAAGCTATGGAAAATAATGTAAATTGTTTGTCCATGCTTCTGTTGTGTAATAAGGCAGGAACCTCCAGAAGGCCAATTACAGTTAATGTTCTTATCTGAGAGGGGCTGCCCTCTGGGCATGAGCATCTCTCTCCACTGCTACTGAATAAGTCCTGGATGACTAGCTTAGTAGACATGATTTTAAGGCAGCTAAAGCTGGATTCTTAAATCTCATCTCTAGAGTCTCTACCTGGTGTGTACATAAAGGAAAAGATAGATCTGAGGAGGGAAATGTCTAGACCCTACAACCTGTACATATAATTAGATTAATGACAACTCTCCAGAGACTCCATCACTGGAGGAAAGTATTTGTCTGATCCAAATCTCCCAGACAGCAGCTGTAAGATTCTTAGTGCCTGCAGCAGAATTTGTATTAGGCCACAGCTTACAATGTTGTTTTCTTTTATTAATTTGCATGAAAATGTTTACACCAAAACATAAAGCAAACAAATAAAAAAGGGATTACAGGTAGGATTTATTCTACTTAAGTTTGGACATAAAACAATTAGTTATCTTAGGCTAAGATAATCATCCTAGGCTCTTTTTGTAGCTTAGTGAAGATAAATAGACACCTGCAAAGTGCAATCCATCTCACTAAGTTTAGACAGTCATCCTGAGCCAAGAAGAATCTCTCCTGGATGCACCTTTCTCCACTGAATAAAATGGGAGCAGGCAGTGATTAGTTCAGAATTCAACAATTCTTTCTTAAGAATCTAACCCAGAGACACTGAATCCCCACACAAACTGGTAAATTTTCTAGCTCTCCCTTAACACTTTCATTTCACACTCAATAAAACAAGTAAGCCTAGAAACAGAGCAAATTTTGTCAACTAAAAGATCATATTTCATACACTTCACAGGGAAAGCAAAAACCAGACCCTGTAGTCTGTGAAAGAGGACTACAGAAATGCCTCCTCCCATCCAACCCACAAAGATTGACCTTTCTCAGAGGTAGGACAGTTTCCCACAAGGTTGGGTCCTTTCCTGAAGGCCTGCCTAGCACAGATGGCCTCACCTGTACTCTGTTGAAAACTCTTATAAGTCACAAAAGCCCAACATACCAACACAAGCTTGTAAAGATACAAAGCTTTTATATGAATCCAACATTTAGGATTGCACTATTGTATTTTGTTCACCCTAATAATACTCTTCATAACTTACAAAATTCAGAGTTACAAGGCTGCATATCAGTCCATCCCTGTGCTCCATAGAAGATTTATCCTCTATAAGCAGATGCTCATCAACTGTCTTGTAAAAACCAACAGGGAGAACAAAAAATTGCTATATAGAATATAACTTTTTCAGTTTAACAGAAAAGTGTTTTTTCCTCATTATATTTGAATACCTATGTTTTAACTGTTCAAAATTATGCAACAGTATTTTTGTTCTACATCTCAACAAGTGTTTTGCATCAATTCACAGCTGCTGCTGCTCACCAGTTCATTGACTAAATACCCTTACTCACCAGATGGACTGGAAGGTTTTCAGGGGAGGTGAGCAGTCACATTCCTAGAGGAGGGATTAATAACTATACCACTTCAAAACATCAATATAGTAGCACTCAGTGCCACCTAATGTGTGACTTCTTTATCAATAACTAGATACCTACCATAAATAAGCAGAACTATGTTGAAGATATCTGGCATGTCTTCAGGGAGAGTTCAGGTTTTCACATGGTTTCTCATTCCTAGTGTTGCTTCTTGATGATAAGTCTAGGAACTGCTTTCCCACTGTTTTCCTTTTTGTTCTTCCATCTCTCAGTCAGTCTTTGTGATGTCTTAGGTACTATGAAAAGCTAATTCTTCAGTCGAGGTCTTTACTACGTTCACCCTAGAGAGATGGACTAAAATGTTAGAATAGTTGATCATTTCTCTATGAAATTCACTACTGTATTAATAACAGTGCCTCTAGAAGATTAAGTCAAATGCTCTTGTAATCTCCAATGTACTGCAAAAGTTCATTAGCTTTTGAACTAGGAGAGATCCCTGGGTTACTTCTGAGACTTATTTTCAACTACTCTTATTATTTTGAGAAACAAACTTTGTTGCTTTCTTCTCTACATTTTCTAATTTGCCTCAAAGCTGCTAAAGTATTCATTTGGAAGTTTCACAATACTTCTTTGTATTCTTGGAGGTATTCTTGTTCCACTGTAGTGCAATAAATCCTTCATATTTATAATAAATTATGTTCATTTCTATTCATCTCAAGCTGAAGTTAACTTTTGATAATCTGCATAAGGTGTTAAACTCCACAAGAACTCCTGATCCTTTCTACCAAGTGATGCCAAAATACTTACTCTTCTTTGGTTTTGATTTATCCAGCAAACACTTTGCCTTTGGTTTCATTGAATATGAGCTTCACACTTTCACATCACTTCTCCAAGTTATTAAAATCATGTTACCTTTTCACTATTTCCCTTTTGAGATACATCCACAGACTTTTTTAATTGCTATCTAATCAGCCATGTAAAATATTAAAGAAAACACTGAACAAGACAAGGACAGAATCTCAAGGAACTTAAACTACAGGATTTGAATACTGACACCAAGTCACTGAGATATAACCTTTAAATATCTTTTTTTTTTTTTTTTTCAATAGCAATACCCACATTGATTAGTTTATTCAGCTTTTATTCTTGAGTTTTCTAACGACTCTCTCAGTTACACCAAAATCATTACTAATGCAATGCCAGGCTAAAGTCAAATTATCCACTTGCTCTCATAAAGTAAGAAAATAGGCCTGTTAAGAAAAAAACAGCTCTAAATTCATTTGAGGGATGTTGCTCTTGACAAATCCATGTGGGCTCATTCTGCATCACAATTTTATAAGAGAAAAATGAGCCAGTTGCAATGAACACTATATAAATTTTATGAAGAGGCAGACAGGATACTGAAGGTTTCTTTCAGGCTTTACCATATCTGTACAAATTAAACTATTCTGTTTTTCACCAGTGATGAACTACTAAAAGTCTCATGTGCCTTAACTGGAAAGACTAGGTACCTATACTGTGGTCCAGGTTTTTGATATAGACTGAATGATGAGATGCAGATTCAGTTTTCATCTTCATTCAAGCCTGGATTTGATTTAACAAGGGAAACTTAGAGGTTTTAATGGCACCCATTGTTACTGTATCTAAATATATCCCATGGAGAATAAAAACCAAATAGTGAGCTCTCTACTGATTTGAAGGAGTTCATAGTACTTATCAGGTTACAGAAATACCTGTTTGAGTCTTGGTGTTATTTATATATACTTAATTATAAATGAATACATACTCAATTAAGATTTCTTTTTTCTTTGGCTGTAGATGGAAACACAGACAGCATAACTGGGGGGTTTTTACTGCTTATATTTCTTGGTGGTTTTCCCTGAAGTAAACCTTAGTGACCTAAGTCATTTTTCACCTTGTTCCATGACTGACAAACTGAATAAAGGATCTGAGAATTTTATTATTTTCTAGTGCTGACCAGAAAATGTTTTTTGTTCAGTTTCATAAAAGAAAAGAGAAAGTGTGTGGTTTCAGAATATTTCATTATTGTCCTGATATAGAATCAAAATGACACTTTTGGAGAATTTATTGGTGAGAAGACTGTAACAGATATTATCTCAGCCTACCTGATGCCCAGACAATAAACCACTGGCTAGAACATTTAACTTGGGTGTGGGAGTAACTGATCTACTTGTTTATGACAGATTAAGCTCCCACAGACTCTATCCCACATACCAGACAAGTTTCTTGCTCACCATGTTCTAATATCTGCTTTTTAAAAGGTGTCAAATTCTCCTCTTGCATATCTTCTATATAATCAGCAAATTAAAGACTAATTGTACTGTGTGGTGATTATGGGTGATTTGTAAGAGGAGTCATATTCTAATATCTGTCTTTCTATATCTGTTGAGTATTTTCTGCCTTTTTTTATCCTGAAAATGTTCTAGCCTGAAACAATGAATTGAAACATTTCAATGCAGCTCTTCTTACCTTATTTTTATCATCTTTTTTTGTTAAAGGTATGAAAAATTCTGATTTCTGTAAAGCTACCTCTCCCCTTTGATGGGCCATTGTGATACCTGCTTCTTCTCATTTCCTGCCAAAGTGGAATCCATAGCCACTATTTCTACATTACTTTGTAATGTTTCAGCAAGGATAATCTTATGCATATGAATCCACCAGTACCATCCTTTCCAGAAGATATAGTAGATCTGAGCTGATAAGGGAAAGTGGAAGATTTATGAAAAGGAGCAAGTGATAATTCTAAGCATCATTAACTGGTATGTACACCACAAAGAAGTTATGTCCTGGAATGTATGTTAATATATTGAAATGTGATTAAAATATAATATTTATAGTGAACATCATAGAACCATAGAATACCAAGTTGGAAGGGACCTGAAAGGTCATCTGGTCCAAACTTCCTTAGCACAGGCATAAGATGGTCCAGTAGCCTGTGCAGCTGAATCTTAAAAGTGTCCAATGTTGGGGAAAATATCACTCTGTATGGTAGCAAAGAGGCATTCTGTTGCTAAATACACATAAATAGGAAAGGATATACAAAGGTCCATTAAACCAGATGTTGAACAAAAGGTTCTTCAAAAGCAAAACACATACCTTTGAAAATAAAAGATTGTGTGTCAATCAAAATGTATTTCAACAAAATACATGAATAAATATGAAACATAAATATGAAGTGATGAAATAAATAATAAAGAAATAAATATGAGAAATATGAACACTAATCAGAAAACAGAACATAGAGAAATATCTTACAAATGCATGAATAAACACATAAGGTAATGACTAGAACATAATAGGATGGTTAAATGCACTGAGCATCAGTACAACACACAAAATGAAGACAAATTGCAGAATCTTGCAATTATCATTTCTGGTTTCAACACACTAGTAACTGGCAGGAGAAAAACAAAAATAATAAGGAGTAATGATTAAGGCAAATAAAACTAATTTCAAATAATACTGAAATTATATGTAATTCTTTCTGAGTTACGCAGTGGAAAACATGTTGCTTGAAATGACCTTGAGCCTAGTTGAGGTGTGCTTCAAATATAGCTAAACAATCAACAAAAATTAGTCATAAACTGTCATCAGTTTAAGTTCAAAGAAGCAAGTTTCTGCACTCAGTTAAAGGAAAAGAAGATGAAAAAAATCACCATTCAAAGGGAATTAATTGGTGTGTTGTTCAGACACTTTTGTCTCCTGACAAGCACAAAGACCCATTTTCCACTTATTTTCACATTGGCTTTATGTATGTCTGAAAAATTAGCAAGCCAATTGTGCTTTCTTTCTCAGGGAATACCTTCTCTCTACAGACCTCAAAGAAAAGAAAAAAAACCCAAAATAACAAAAAAAAAAGAAACCAAACTAAAACCAAACCAACCAACCAAAAACCAAGACACACACACACACAAAATCCCCAAACACATCAAAGTGAGGTCTGAGTTCTTCAAAACACAGAAGACCTGTAGTAATTTCTTTAGTATTTCATTCATGTAGGGAACAACAGACTGCCTTTCTACTTCAGAAACCAAGATATTTAATTTAGTCTCAAGAATTTTTTCCACTGACATGCTTCCTAAACCAGAAGATGCTTTGCTATGAAAGGAGTGTCCATGGGAAATTGAAGAGATGCAAACCCCATCGTCCCCACCATCACTTTTATGCCCACCTAGGAAAAATATACTGACACCTTCTTGGCTGCCCTCCTCAAAAGGTCTTGTCACTCACTCTCAGCTTGCAGGGAAAAAACAAAGTGAACATAAGCCTCCAAGGCAGGGAGCCACACAATCCCAACCCACTTTGAGCAAAGGAAGCTGGAGGGAAGCCCTGTACCGGCAATCAAGCCACTAGCTTGGCAAAGAGGCAGTGAGCCTGCGTGCTGCTCCTGTGGCCAGCTGCCTTGGAGGTCCTGCTCAGTCACTCTCTCCCTCCCTGAGATGAAAGAGGTGCACAGTAGAGTCATCCAGGATGGTCCTTGGCAAAGCAGAAATGCATTTTGGTTTGCTCAGAAGTAAATCTGGTTTGGAAATCCCTGCTTCTGAGAAGAGAGTAGAGGTTTTTTGTTGATTTGGTTTGAGAATCTTCTTATTTGTGTGGCTCATTCATGTCTCCATAATGTCCACATATTAAAATATATGTATGCATATATATATATATAAAAATATTATTTTTATATATATATGCTTTTATATGCATATATATATATGCATATAAAGTACAGTATGGATATATACATATATATATATATAAACTTGTACACTGATGAAGGGTATTTTATCCCTGCACCATATAATGCAGTATGTACATAGAACTGCTCCATTATAGTACTATTATTTAACTGAAGACAAAATTCAACAATTTTATATTACATCTAAAGAAATAATACTTTAATGAGTAAAACTGACATTTAGGGAGAGGGGACTGGTTTATACTGGATAGAAAAAAAAAACCCTCACACTTTTCTTGACAAAATTCAAAATATAAGAAGGTGAAGAACTTTCATCCTAAAAAACATTAGCCAACTCCAAATATTATAGTTCTTGTTCCATAACTGGATTACTTTCACCATTAGTATTAATAATGCTAAAAGTAGAAAAGCAGAAGATATTTCACAATAAAAACTGAAATGTTTAAGCATTAATAACAGGAAACATTTATTCAGAATGTGAGAAAATGGAAGCTTTTCCATTTTTGATTTTTTTGAGTATGGTATGATTGCCTCTAAACTCCCAGTGATAAAATTCATATTGAATGGATAGGACACTCAGATCCAATCTGTGTCCTTTTGAAGACATGCTCATATTTAGCTGTTTACTGTACTAAATATCTATGCTCTGTAGAGAAATAGGATAGTTGTCATTATTTTTAGTCCCACTTTTTATATTGTTGATTTGGGCTTTTTATGTGGGCAGTTCATTTTCATTAGGAGTAGTTTTATTCACATACATTATATGAGTAATTTCAGCTTATTTTTAGCTTGATAAGCTAGAAGTGTTTCCATATTTTACATGAAGTGTTAACATCTGATGATATTATCCCTTTGTTATCTATAGCTCAGCAATGGGAATAATCATTTGTCATCATCAAAGTAATAAAAATACATTTATTTCCACAAATATCTGTAATTTTGGAAGTGATGGGACTGCTATTTCTACAGTTAAAACTGACTTTTGTGCAACTTGTATTCAGTATTTAATATATTCAGAGAAGGAATAAGTTTAGAGAAGTTATAAAGTATTATCAACAAAGTCCTTAGAGTATAAGAAATAGCTCTTTCATACAGTAAAGTGATAGGACTAGAGGAAATGTTTTCAGGTTGCTTCAGGGGAGGTTAGGACTTGACACTAGAAAGAATTTCTTCACTAAGGGGATTATCAGGCATTGGAACAGCCTACCCAGGGAGGTGGTGGAATCACTGTCCCTGGAAGAGTTAAAAACAGGTAGATGTGGTGCTTAGGGACGTGGTTTAGTTGTGAGCATGGTAGTGTTGGGTGGATGGTTGCATTCAGTTATCTCAGAGGTCTTTTCTCAGCCATAATGATTCTGATTCTAACTATGGACATGCTGGGCACACTATGACAAGTTTGATTACCATTTGTGAAGGCTGAGAAGGTCTTAACATGATTGGTAGAAGAACACATGATTTGTAGGTAATAGGTCCCATCTGCAGACATCCTATAAGAGCAATACCAGTATTTGAGCTTTACAACATTGATGTATAGTTGGTAGATGACTCAAGTCATGACTCATTGTTCATACTGCTGTTGATGTGGCTGCAGACACTGGAAACTTCACTGGAGTACAGTGGCATTCAACACATTTTCCAATCTGCCTTGGATTCTCAGAAGTCCTTTTGTGTGATGTTACTTTACTTTTCATGTACCTTATGTTTTTACTGTTAGCAGCACAACACACAGAAAAGCTAAAGCAGGACTTCACAATAAAGTTGTCCTGCTTCACACATGAAATAGATATACAGGCTGTAATAACCAGAATGAAACAGGTGAACCTGAGCTATTAAGATTTGTCCAGACAGAACAATGTGTGGTTGAAGTGCTTACTCATTTTTTTTACTATTATTTGGGAAAGTGTCAAAATTTGAGGGGGAGATGCTTTGTGCAAGTCCACAGTGAACCATTTCTTTAGGATTTTTTTGTTCATTATTTTTTCTCTCTCAGGTAACTTGAAGTACTTCAGATTCTTGGAAGCAATTTTGTTCAGAGCAGTTCTCTATAAGGGAGAATACATCAGCCAGCAGAACAGTAGAAATAAAGGCTAGCATGCAAGCTAAAAATATTAAAACAATAAAAGGAATTTTGTCTTTCAAATTGTAGAAAAAATCCATGTTTCTTATTAATTTTTTTAATGTGCATTATTTATATGTGTATTCATGATCTGTGAGGATTAATCTTTTGGTTTTAAACAGGAAAAATAAAAACAGAAAAAAAAACCCTAATGGAATTCTTTGACAGAGCATTTGCATTTTCAGCATTCAGTGTTAGAAATGTAAATTAATAAATTGTAAGTAGTATTATAAGGAAAAGAGGAATGCTAACCTAAAGTTAAAACTGCCACATCTTCAGTTAACAATCTGGCTAAGGACTTAAACAAATGCAAGAACAAGCTTCAAAGAGGCATACCCAAATTGAAAATCTAATTATTTCACTTGGACCTTAAAAAACAGATAGGAATACATGTACTTTTGTACTGTTTGAAAAGGTTGCTTCTTTGAAAATTCTCTTAAGAAACAAATACTTCTTCCCTTCCCTAAAATAATCCCCCACAGCTGACTAATATTGTGACATGAGAAAACAGAAGGCAGCTTTTCAGCCTTTGTTGGTTGAAAAAAACCACAAAACACTAAACCAAATCAAAACAAAAACCAAATTAAAAATCAAGTTATAGTCCAGTTCAGACACATTTCAGTTTAGAAGCTCTGGAAAACTCTATCAGGCTCCCATGCAAGTCATGTGTGTGTGTGTAGAATTACTAGATAATGTTTGTCCAAACAATACATAAAACAAGATCATCTAGGAGGCTGAGTTCTAAAAATAGTAAAATGCTGTTATATGTCAATAATGCATCATAAAATACTGCCTATATAGTATTTTATATGTGTTTTCAGAGGCATAATCACCAAATCACAAAATGGTTGAGGTTGACAAGGGCCTCTGGATGTCATTTGGTTCAACTCCCATGCTCAGGCAGGGTCACCTATGGAAGACCATAAAGATGCATTGATGGGCTGGACCACTGGAACTTAACAGGTAAACATAACAGTTTATTACTTGGAGTTTTGGACTCCCCTAGTACAAAGCAGACATTGATATGTTGGAGCAGTTTCAGCAGAAGCCACCAAGACTGTAGCACTGTCTTGAAGGCACTGTCTGTAGCAGTGGAGGCTGGAGCACTGGCCCTGTAAGAATATCCTAACAGAGTAGATCTTGCTCAGACTGGAAAAGTTGCAGCTTTATGAGGGAATTGTAAAGCTGTCTGACAACAGAAGTGAAAGCAAACTCTTCTCAGAGGTGTGTAGCAACTGGATGAGAAGCAAGAGGCACAAGCTGCAAAGCTAGAAATGTATAGTATCTAACTGGATTTTTCTTTCACTGCATGGGTAATCATACAAATCAACAACTTGCCTGCAGAGGCTGTGGAGTAGTCTCCAAAACTGAACAGGACAAGGTCTGGATTAGACCTGCTTCCAGGGAAGGGGCAAACCATACAACTTCTAGAGGTCCCTTCCTTCCCAAGTTACTCTCTGGTTTTAACCTGATTCATTA
Source organism: Galbula dea (assembly GCA_013399015.1). NCBI lineage: Eukaryota > Metazoa > Chordata > Aves > Piciformes > Galbulidae > Galbula > Galbula dea. The sequence goes on from VWZX01000621.1 coordinate 77,284, forward strand.
GTGAGGCTAGAGAAGGTTCTGAGCAACCTGATTTAGTTGGGGATGTCCGTGCTTGCTATAGGGGGTTGGACTAGATGACCTCTGAGCTCCCTTCCAACCCAGATGATTCTAGGATTTTCCATCAGGATCTAACTTTAAAATAATGGTTAACTGTAATGTTAATTAAGGGGGGGTTTGTTTTGTTATCTCTACTTTTGCATTATTAAACACCACAGAACCACTTTCAAGTCCCAGTGTTGGCACCACAGTTGTAAAGATGGTTGTAACTCCTTTTATATCTGCTATGGCACAGTGGATTTATAGAACACTTAAAAAAGTATATTATCTGTGTTGCTGTGAAGGAAGGTATGTGAGCTAAGATGGAATTATACTTATTTGAAAATAAAATCTAATTTATTAAGCAAAAAAGCACCAGCTTTTCAGCACCTTTTGTTCCTTCTCTTCTCCATTAGTTCAACAGAAATGTGACAAGAAGTGCACGGAAAGAAAACTAAATTATGGAAAACTTTGACCTATTTTCTTGAAAAAAAATTTAACAGACCTCTTTTAAAGACAGTATTCTTCCTTAAATGACACTTTCTACAAAATTTGATTTCATGTTACAAAGTTTCATGGGCATTTTTCCTTTTGAATTTTGAAATTTAATTTATGGTTATTTTGTCACAAAATTTTAAAAAAATCACTGTTATTAATACAATATATTTTTTTTCTCTGTTGAGAGAAATACTGGCAAAAATTATGAATAGTTTTATTTTCTCTTAAAATGTAATGTACACACAGTGAAAATCTTAATGATTGAGTAAGAAAATGTATCTTTCTAAAGAAATATAAATACATATTTAAAAGTTGACATAGCTGAAGAGCTAGCAGCTTTAACTCAAACTGTAACAAAATAATATAGCAGTTGCACCTGAAATTACAGCTTGACAAATCTGAACATCCCATTCCATTATGGCTTTCATTTTTCAAAGTTTTTAAAGATTTCTCAGGGGTTTTATTAATGCTAATATTGTTCTATGCAATAAACATTTTGATTTAAGATAGATAATAACCTCAGACTTTGTTGCTAACAAGGAGAAATGGATATATTCCCACTGGTCAGATAGGAATACATGCTTTAGGATGAAATCAGTCACAAATGATAGTAACTCTTTCTTTCTCCTGTCTGAAAAGGATTATCTCAAAGGTAAGTATCTGTAAAGAATAAGCCTATATTTGATCTGATGAGCAACTGTTATGTTTGAATAAAAATTAACATTTCAGAACAATTTGATAGCAGATCTCCTTCCTTGCTGGATCAGAAACAAAAGGCTAATGAATCACCTCAACCCAAAATCCCCAAATCAAAGCACTCACTAGGTTTGAATTTAGATGTTATAAAAAGTACAATTCAGGTTTTCAGGTAATATTAATCAGAACCTTTTTACACCTTCATCTCTCATCAGGTATTCACTGACCCAAAACCTGTATTCTAGGCTGAGCTGAAGAGCTCTCTACACCCTGCTAATCACATGGAATTCTCCACTGGCTAATGAGATCTTAGGTAATTAGCTTTCTGTGTAGACATCTTAGTGCTTACTAAATGCCTTTGTGAAGAAGTTTCCTATGTGCTACCAAAGGGTAAAAAACAACAACTTTGAGCAATTTTCCTAGTTGAATGTGGTATATTCAAGCACTCATTTGATTCCAACTCTATCCATGGCCAGGAAGCAGAATCTTTGAGCTGATGGCTGCCTTGTTCAGTTAGCCCTACACATCACCATTAACTGGTGAAAAACAAAACAAAACAAAACAAAACAAAAAAGAGATGAAGAAGAAACAAGAATGTGACTATAGACTCTGATTGCACACTAAATAATTTGATGTTAGTGGAATTCTTCTTGCACAGCTGATTCTTTCTTTCATGCTTCTGTTTCTGAGTTCTCAAGTATCCTCAGATTGAATATTGATGTTTCTGGCCTATTTTTCTAAATAATTATTTAAATTTTAATTAATCCTCAGAAATTATTTCTGCCATTTTCTTCCTTATATTCCTCTTTTCTTTGCTCATTATGTTTCCAGTTTTGATGTTTGGTGTCAAGGCCCCCTCTTAACTGAGCTACTCCTTTTAGATCAGTAGTATATCACCACTTATGTTATCTGTCAGTATTTTAGTAAGATGTTTAAAGAAGAATTTTATACATTAAAGTAGACAAAGTTGGGACACAATCTGATTTCCTGAATGAGAGAGAGACATCACCTCTTAAGAGCTGAAAGACTAATTGAAAGCTTCTGTTAGGAATTGTGACAAGTATTCTTTGCAGCATGGCTACAATTAATACATAAATCCATTACTTGCCCCTAAGAAAATATTTTAGAGCAACACCAATCTTTCTTTCTTTAATTGGCTTCTTCAGCAATTCTCTTTCATTTATATAAAGGCAGAGAAATTTATTAGATATTTTGTATGTCACCTCTGGGTTCTGACCTACATACATTTTAAGGGAAGCTCTTAAAAATTTGACTAGGATGTCTACTAATGTTGCTGTTGGAACAGTGCCCAGGACAACTCCTAACTGGCAATTCTGGGTGTTACCATAATAACAGTAAATTTTCCTGCTGCAAAATATCTGCTACTCCATACTCTGTGCATTACACAGCATTGCAGCATTACCTGAGTCTGTTGAATTATATTTAATGTGGTAAAAGAACAAACAAACAAACAAACATAAAACCCAACCAACCAACCAAAACCCCCAAAACCCCAAAAACAAACAAACCACACACCAAGAAATCCCCAACCTATGTTGAATAGTCTATTTTGTTTATTCCTCTTGGAACATTGTACTATTTTTTTTTGTCCAGAAATTGTTAGAATTGCAGAGAGCAGGAGATGGGATAGCTTTTCTGTTTCACCTTATGGTGCAGCAAAAGGGAAGCTCACTTAGTGAAGATCTTCTTGTGTAACCAGTTGTTCAACAGTTTTATTTTGAATCTATCTCTACATTTCCTTCAACAATCAAACAACATCTAATAACAAAGTTCTTTTTCTACAGTTTCCATCACCTAGTAAGATTGTTCTACAGGTTCTTCATTCTAGCCTGTCTTATCAATGGCTGTACCTCTGTCACATGGTGTTTGTGATAAGCCAAATTCTTTGAACAATAAAAATGTCCAAGGGAAAATACCTGCCTAGACATCATCTTGGAGAGGGTATGAGGTTTTTGGCTACAGCAGCTGATGAACAAAGATTCATCTTGTTTACAAGGGGTCATTCATCTTCCATAAATATGTATTTATGTTCATGAACATCTTGTCCTCAGTTAATATCTAAGGACATACAAGAGGCAAGTGTATAGTGTGGGGTAAGAAGCTTGTCTCTGCTCTCATGGTGCAGATTCAGTCTGCCATTCATACTTAAAGTCATTGTAAAGAAACCAAATTCATTATTTATGCAGAGTCTTGAAGCTGAGTAACTTAGGAAAATTTGTCTGTTAGTGTTTCTGATTCTGGCTTTACCATTTGGCATTTGAAACTATGGCCACTTCATTTAACATGCTAAAAAGTTTTACTTTTCTGTTGCAAATGCAGTTTAAATTTCAGAGGTAATATGTGATGTAGAAAAGGCAACTGTTGAGCTCTGATATGTTGAGATCTGATAATTTGTTACCTAAAAAATTATAGTCCATAGAATAGGTTAGGAATCAAGGTTTTCTTTTCCACCACTGTTAGATACAAGCTGGCAATATGAGCCCCATAGATGTTTCCTTTACCATTAGTTTTATTTATTTATTTATTTTCCTTATTTTTGAGAACATTTCCCCCTCTCTCCCAAGATTTGTAAGACTACTAGTGATGCTAGTGTTCCTCATTAAAATTTAGAGTGTCATAATCTAATGCAATTTGTCTTGAAACCATTAGATAGATTTGATGCAGTCTCAGAGTAAATCAGTTTCTTTTTGAATTGCTTCCTTTTTATTTAACACTATTAATTATTTCAAAGTGGTGAAAACTAGTTAAACCATTAATTTGATAATTCCATGATTGAAACAGTCTTATTTCTTCTTAGTACTTTTAAACTCTTTCTTGAACCTAGTACAGAGAGGTTAAATCATTGCATCATTAATATTTAAGACAGACTAAATGGAAAGAAATGCTTGTAAAGTCCAGACATATTTGTCACTGGTACAAAGAGACAATTTTGTTCATAAGAACAGGAAGATAGTTCTGTCTGTTCCATGTTGGATCATTTATCACTGTTACATTGATGAATTCATTTCAGTGATAATACTTTGTCTGAATAATGAAAAGCTGGATGAGAGAGCCTGATGGTCAAGACAGAATACTTAAATTTTCTCCCAATTACAGGAAAGATTTTTTTTTTCTTGGGTAATCCATCTCATCTTTCTCTCTGTTTCTTTCTCTCTGTACATTCTGGCTCTTTCATCATGCTTCTAGAAGATCCTTTATTATAAAGTTTATAACCATTGCTTTACTCTTTTAGTAAACAACAGCTCTTCTCACCCCCATCCACTAATGCTTTCACTTGTGTTATCAGAAATTCTTGACAATCAGGCATTTGACTGTAGCTTTGGTGCACATTATTTTGTCAGTTACACAAAGTTTATCTGTACATCACAGAGCAAAATTTGGTGACTTTTTTTTGAGGAAACAGCTAACACTTCAGCAGAAGTGCTAACCATTTGATTTAATGGGATGATAAGTAAATTTATATAGTCAAGGAATATTTAATTCCAGCAGACACAATTGGGTTATCTAATTTGACTTGCTGATTAACATAAACTGTAGAATTGAATGCCTTTAGTCCTGTATTAAACTCACTGACTTATGCATAATTAAAGCACTTCCAAAAAAAGACATCCATTTATAAATTAGACATCATGAGATATACAGTTGGCCACAACTTGAGTAAATGCTGAATTATCAACTCAATTAACAATTTGCCTCTGTGAATTTTCCTGACTTTCACTTTATGTTTTTCTCTCATGGACTACAGACTACTCAAGATTTGCCTCTCTGTAAATGCAGTGAGTACTAGTAAAGTTATTAAATGTACATCTTACTGAAACTGAGTTGTCTTGAAAAACTTATTTGTTCATATACCAAATTGTTAAATTGCTAAAAGGGAAGACCCAGAATAAATCAGATCATATGAGACATAAGGAAAAAAAAAATCAAACACAACACACAAAGCACAAATAACCACACCTTCTTATTTCTAATGATTTACCTCTTGTGGAGAGCTATTTTCATAAGGTTTTCACATTCTGCAATATTTTACATCTATCATGTACTCATTGGTTCAAATACATAACTTCTGTAAACTTTAGAAGCCCTGTGTAGCATATATTTATGTCTATTTACACAGTCTTTGCCTGCTCATTAATGACAGAGACCACCTTGTCTGATGTGACAGTTCTTCTTCCGCCCTGAATTAAGTTTCCAGTAACTTTAATTAAAATGATTCATTATTATAAAGACAAACCTGTTACTGTATATATAAAGAAGACAATCATAACTGAGGAGTTGCAAATGAAAAAGAAAGAGAAAGTGAGAAAGAAGATGGAAGAAGGGCTGATTTACAGATGTCTATATTCTTCCTGCAGTGTTGAAACCATGGTTCTGCTAGTGGGATTAAAATGTACAAACTGGAAGACTTCACAAATCTTAGAACAAACCTTAGTCAGCAGCAACTGCCTAGCTAAATTAAATCATCCATAGAAAACCAATGATATAGTTGCTTTTGGAAACTATAAACAGAGTTTGCTCAACTCAGTCATCTTAAACTGAATGTACTTTGTATAGGATTAACACAATGTTTTTAGTTTTAAATTGAAGTAGTTCTTCAAAATAGGGTACAAATTCTGCTGCTTTTATGTGATAAAATCCACAGGGATTACAAGTCTCCTTTTACTGTAGCCTGTTGATTTTGCTTTGTCTCTGATGCCAAAAATGTGTTTAATTCATAAAGAATGTGAGTTTTTACTAGAATGACCTCTTGAGAAAACTGGACAGAACAGTCTTTTGTGTAAAACTGGCTTTAGCCAACCACAGCTAAAATATGGCTTTCACTCTAGGCTATTGCAGGCTACTGTGACCTGGTGTAGGGAATCCTGCTGTGGCAGAGGGGTTGGACTAGATGATCTTTTGAGGTCCCTTCCAACTCCTAATATTCTGTGATTCTGTGTGATACTCATGTGGTCAACAGGACAAGTCCCATTCTCAAATAGAGGCATATTCTCTGCCACACATGATGCTAACAGCTCTTTTGTGTTGAGCAATTTATGGTTTCATATAAATGATGTTCTCACTCACTGCTGATGCTTCAGGAGAAAGGAATTTGGACATATGATTGACTAGATGCAGCTTGCTAAGGAACCTTTAACCAAATTGACTGAGTAGTGTCAGATTGTGCTTGATAGGCTTTCCATGATATATTAAAGAAAAAGGCAAACTTCCTGATATTTGTTAAATAGCATTGCACAAAGGTGAACTTTTTTCTTGTGGAATTGTTGCCTACAGTTCAGTGCACAGTACTTTGTTTTTTTAAGCAGTTAATAAAAGATTCAGATAGACAGCTAGAATGCTGCCATTAATGTTTCAGTGTAATTACAGATAGATGTTTCATAGAAAATCCCCTCCTAGCCTCAATTTTCCTTCTGATCTCTGGATAAAATCCACTTACAGGCTGAGAGTTTAAAAATTAGCATTTCTCTTCACCTTCAACCTAATTTATTTAGAGGAATGGGTTCTCTGGGAATTGTTTTTTAACATAGCGTGGTTTAAAAGCCTATCTCACTGGATAGAATAAAATAATCTCTACCCTTATTCTAGTGTGTGAAATAATCTTAAAATTGAAACCCATTAAGACCTCATATCTTCAGTTTCCTGCTGCTATGTGTCATCATCACTGGCTTAATCTATCTCATACTTTGAAGCTGTGCTCTAATTCTCTTCCAAGACATTAGCATCACCCTTCAGGCTGGGTTACAGCCACTTGTGTAAGTCACCTGCTTGTAACTTCCCCTTATGAATTTTAAGTAACTTCCTTCTTCCTACCACCACTGGTAGGTGAGAAATATACATATTGAGAAATATAAAAAAGTATGAACATGATTATCTATACTTACTTCTGATATGATCCTAGCCTTTATTCTTGCTGATTTAATTATGGGAAGTTTTACCTTGCAGCTCAACCTTAGAGATTTCTTAAAAACCAATTTCCTTAATTAAAAGTGGACATTTAATTTCAAGGGGGAAAAAAGTGATTTAATTATTAAATAATCACTCATTTACTTTTCATCATTCACTCTAGCAAAGGGAAACTTCTTATGCAGAAATTTAAGTATAACATTATTGTCTCTGACAAATTCTGACATGTATTTCCTTTTTACTGATACTATTGTATATTCCAAAATGAAAGCTCATTTCAAATAAATTAATATGAATTAATTTAGCATCTTTTCTTACAAAATGATAACAAGAAGAAAGAATAAATCCACTACAAAGCTTAAATTTATTTCCATAATTTGAATTAGTCTTATGCTTAGAACAGTCATTATTAATATCATTTAGAAGTTAGTTCTATCAACATTTTGACTGAAAAACCTTTCAGACTGTAATCCTAAAGCTGAAACAAGTATCTTCTGAAAATATTAATATCATCAAAACTTTAATTGCAGTGATAAATTGTTTTCTTATTTTTCTTATAGAAAATGACAGGGATTTTATGCAATTTAGGGAAAAGTAAGATACATGATGATATATTAGTGATCATATTCTCTTTGTTTTTCAGAGTTCAAAAATACTGCACACATATTAAAATACATAGAAATCTTAGGAAAAGATTCAGAGTGTAACCCAGACAAGGGCAAATTGAAGGGAGAAAGCAAAACTTGCATTTTTATGTCTTGGACAAGCAAACAACTTATTCTTCAGCAAATCAATGCATATTGACTTTTCAAAGGTCTGAGCATGGCATAACCCATATAGACAGTACCACTGTGCCCTGGTTCCTGAATTGCTCACACCTTAATGCTCATTTGTATGAATATCCTACTGTAGTGTTTGTCACAAATTTAATGTTCTTGTTCACGTGCCCTTCAGCAGTCAGAGAGACTCAATTGACTGTAGGAGATCCAGAGTACAATTAGGTTTTAAGCTGGAACATTCTTCTCTCTTCACCAGAGAGAGAATTATACCTGTAGCAAACTTCCACCCCTTGCCCTTGCCTTTTTTTTTTCCTCAGGTGAGGACTTTATCTAGAGAGGTATATGAGATTCAATATGCCTGAACAGCAAGATAACAAAGAACTGTACCTGTATAGTATGCATTTTGCATATAGGTCATGCTACTGACATACATACACATTTCATAGCTTGAATAAATCATGTCCTAAGTATAACATAAAAGCAAATCACCTTAAAATAATTCATTTGCCAGATTTATGTTCTAGATCCCAACAAGAAAAAAAAATAGAGTATTTGTTTTGTTGATTTTGGTTGTTTGTTAGTGGGTCTGTCTGTTTGATTTTAATTGCTTTCCATTTGCACCATCATTAAATACCTCTAACATCACTACCAAGCATTTTGTCTGCACCTATCACAAAGTGAAATACACTGTCTCTTTCTGCCATTGTATATATACAAAGTATACAAAGTATAGAAAATTGTATCAGTTCCTCAGATGGCCCTGCTAGGATTCTCTTAATAAAAGAAACCTATCAACTTATTGATATCTTCTGCTCATAATCATATTTTTAAATCATTTTATGATATGCCTCATCAAGCAGCTATTTCGTTTCTTACTGCATAATTTTGACAGAACTGTTCAGAAAATCAATGCCTCAGAGCTATGTTTGGATTTACTGCTGAATCCAATTACAGTGTATTATCATAAAAAGCATCAAAGTGAAATTTATTGATGGTGCTTGTTTAGTGAGTGTGCAACTGTTAATTCTAAATATAATTATTTTAATGGCATGATTTCTCACCATAACAAAAGAACAAAGAGAAATAAATGCTGCAATCTAGCACAACAAAGCACTTACTTTCAGATACAAAGATCTTAGGAACAATGCACTATACAAAGATCTATTCTCACCTGACAATTTTACCAGACAGAAGCACAAACCTTAAAAGTGTTGCTCTTATTTTTTAATTACTACTGTTATTGACTTTATTTAAGAAAGAGATATCAAGTATATGCTACTGTCTATACTGTTTAAATATTACTATTTGGTATTCATAGGTTCAAGAGCACATGAACCTAGAGGACAGACAATGTTTCCCTGTGCAAAATCACAGATGAGACTGATATGTTTCTGTTTCAGAAAACCATCATAGTAATTGTTATTCCAACTACAAAACTGGTTCATAAGAATCAGTATTTTTGTACAGTAAGAAATTAAGATTAGGCTACTGCAGTTTTCATGTTTTCTGAGATGCCTTTGCAATTTGTGCTGTGCTATCTTTGAATCTCTGAATCTTTGCAAAAGGACAAATCACTACCTCTTCATAAAGGTACACAACAGGAAACCTTACAGAGCTTCCATGTCAGCATTAGAGTGAGTGAAGGATCTTGCTAACCAGAGACTTTACAGAGTAGGAGAAAACAGGCAAATGAAAACAAAACCAAATGAATAATTTAAATGACATAAACATTTGATCTCTTTTACCATCTACATGTGATATCTTTTTTGAATGAGGCTAATACTCAGGATTTATATATTTATATGTCTTATGTCTCATAGGAAGAAGTATATGTTTAGTTGGGCTTTTTGTTTAGTTGTTTGCTTGCTTTTGTGGGTTTGGGGGGATTGTTTTTGTTTGGTTTTGATTTTGTTTGGTTGTTTGTTTCCTTAATATTCAATAGTCTCCAATGAACTCTACATACAAGTGTGGTATAACATCATTTCAAAGGAAAATTTAAAAAGAAATAAAATTATTTTTAAAAGAACCAAGGAAAAATGGGAAATAATTTTCTGCTCCAAAATCCTTCTGAACTGCTTTAAAAAAATCTAAAATCATATAAATATCTCATCCAATAAATGCTCAGAATAGGGCATTTAAAACAACAAATAGCAACTCAGGGTGTGATTTCATACTTGTGGGAATAGACATAATATTGGATGGAGTTGTCTCTAGCCTTGGCAGTAAAATTATCTCTCTTAAAAGTCACTTTTTGACTACAAAGCTGTAATACTTTTCAGAATATTATGGTAGAGAAACAATGTCATCCAGTGTTTAGGGTTATAAATGCCCTGCTGAGTAGCACAGTTCATATCTCAGAATAGTTTTCCAGTTGGAAGATCTAAATTTGAAAAAGAACAAATAACTTTACAAATCAAATAATAAAAGGTTAACACATTTTACAGTGTTTATCTAATTTATACTAGCAATGCTTAGTTACCAGGGATTACCTGACTTCTAACACAGTTTGCCCACTCTGTGCTTCTGTCTATTAAAATACAAAGATAAACCTTCACTTTCATGCAAGTATTTTAACTTAATATATGTTGTGTCTCCTAGGGGATTGTATTGATTAAGGGAAAGAAGCAAGATGTTGCAAGAATACCCCTTGTAAACTAAAATGATATGTAACTGCTGATGCTACATAACTACTTTTTTAGCAAAATCTGCATTTAGAGAATTTGTGAAAGTCTCTTAAATGGCAGTAATTTAGAAAGTTTCTAAATGCCTTAAAAATAATTGAGCTCTTCAAATGTGCTTTCTCCTTCCTGTAGGAGTCTACATCCTCATTCATAAAAAACAAACATTAGTATTCAGTCATCTGTTGAGATTTAGCAACTTAAAACAATGCCCAGTAGGCAGTATGTATTCATTAAAGTTGCACTACAAAACAATTGCAGAAGCCAAACAGCTTCTCATTAGTTCCTTTGCAGTGTCATATAGCAATAACCAGGCAGTGAACATATCACAGAGGAAAAACGTTTATCCTCTCCTTAGTTCCACCAAACATACTCAGAAGTCTCAGTGCTGATGTCAGGAAATAATACTTAATAGGACTTAGTCATGGCTCAGACCCCATAATTCAACTAAATTCAATTATAAAGTACCAAAGTGAAAGAACTTTAAAGGTACCCAAATGTGACAGCTCAATTTGTGAATAATGGACACCAAAACCCCTCAACACCTTTGCAAATGACCCTACCTTTGTTTTTACACCAAGGAAAACAGAAAAAGATGCTTGAATCTTAAAGGTCTAAGGTCAATGACCTTTCTCTTTTTTTCTCTCTAAAGTTCATCTAATTACAGATGATTCTAGTTATCAAAACAAACAATGTCTATACAGTTGTATACAGTGATAAATACTATTAAAGTATTCCATTGTGGAAGGAAAAACAGAAAGAGCAGCAGAAGGTGTGGTGGTGCAGAGCTCCTGGGCCTCATTGCAACGCCAGGAGCAGTCAACTTTGTATTCTTTTGACTAGAAGTGTAATGAGTTGGGACATCTGGTACTTTATTTTCTTGGTTATAGTACAACAAGTTGGAACAATTAGGCATTCCTTAAACATACCTGAAACTCCTACTGCCTGGATTGTGGGCCATGCTGGAAGATGCCAGAATCACCTAAAAAGAATTTTGACCATAAATGAAATATATTGGCCAAAGATTGTCTCACAATCCTACAAATAGCAGTCCTAAGTGAAACTCATTGAGCTCTCTCAGCCTGCAGCAGGCTGTTACCCAGTATCTCCCCCTGAGTTGGGATGCCTCTCAGGATAAATTTTGCAAGGATTTATGAGAACATATTTTTGGAGGATTTCTAGAAGTAGATTTTGCAAGGTTTTCCAAATCATCTGCTGACAGATGCTGACAAGAAGAAGAAGTCAAAGATTGTCTGCTGACTGATGTTGAGAGAGGAGTAAATCACTGAAATTAGATTTTACAAGGTTGTAAAAATTATTTGGTGATTTACTGCAATTGACAAAGAGAAAAATCTTGATCAGAAGTTAACCTCTATGTCTCTGTATGTGTGTTTGTGTGTGTGCATTTGATTTAGGCTATTTCTGGATGCATGTGTGTTATTCAATTTAGGAAACTTTGTAGTGTTGATTATAGCAAACTTGATTAAGTGACTCTCATAATTGGCTGATGATTTAGCATTGTTAACAATCATATAACTTAATGTTGTAATTTACTGTAGTGTGCTAATAAATCTTAAATTGCTGCTCTCTTGAAAGTCAAAGAAACATGGTTAGTAATGTATTAAAATAAATAAACTGGCATTTATCTAAAATAAATTGACAACAAATTATTAATTTATTTTACTTTTTTCCTGTATAGACCATAGAGGTCCTTCATTGCTCTTCCAATTTGCTCCTGGTTCTTTTGACATGCATATTATTAGGATCTCTAGGTATGTATAAATAAATAAAAAGCTTTATGCTGTAAAATTTATGACACAGTAAAAAATCTGTATGTAACCCATTTATTGAAAGTCTTTTTGGTATTGCTACCTTGGTATATCTTTTTGAACTTCATAAAGAATCTTTAGAAAGGCAATACCATAAATTGGTCAGAGTATGTGTGATGAGGTCAAAGACCCAAACTCTGAGCTAACAAAGTGTCATGATCAGCTTGCAACACAAGGTCTGTTTATGTTTCAGATGGAGTGTGTTTAAACAGAGGAATTACAAGCATGCATCAAACTATTGCCATTATTGTCAGTACTGTAGAAGGAGCTGCCAAATATTTTAGTACACTGTTGCACAGCATTTGGTATTCAGCTATCATTCTTCACCTTATGCTGCTGAACAAACTGTTGACATAGTTCAAATGATGAGCTTTGATGTTGGAGGCAGCCCACATGGGAAGGGGAGGGCAAAGAGGAGTGTGGAATGAAACTGGGAGGAAGGCAACTGGTACAAGTAACAATTTTTTTAACCAGCCTTTCTTTGTAAAGCCTTAATTCTAAAGGCCATAGGAAAGGATATTGCAGTTAATTTTCAGAGGTATCCTAACATTAAAGCTCCACAGATGCTTTGTTTTTACCTGACTTCTGTAACTTCTCAACATTTTTTTTAAGTGATAGATGAGTACTGGAAATAATGAGCTAGCAGCTGTACAAAGGGAAGTGGGAAACAGAGAGAGGGGAAGTACTGCTTGAGAATGGGAAGCAGAAGCAAAACAAGCCACTGAAAAAGCAGCTTAGGTTAACATATTCCAGTTGTAAAGTAAACTAAAGAGCTTTGTACAAGTCACCCCCATCTGGTGTGGTTCCTGGCTCTGAAGAAACAGAAAGTTTTGAAATCCAGGCACACATAACTCCACTGGGATGAGAATGACTATGGGTACTGCTTCCTTGAATATGTTTACACTGTATTTTCCTATTTCTCTGCTTAAACAAATAAAAAAGCCTAACAAGTGAGTAGGCACACTGCATACAAACTGTGAAGCAGGTAAAAATGACTGGAAAGCAGTAACAAGCTCTGCATGTTAAATGTTTTATCAGGTAAAACATGTGGGACATCTTCCACTAGACAGGCCCTAGCCATCCTGGGCTTGAGAACCTCCAGTGAAGGGGTATCCACACCATCTCTGGGCAACTTGTTCCAGTGCCTCACCACTCTCACAGTAAAGAATTTCTTCCTAATATCCTCTTTCAATTTAAAACTATCACCCCTTATCCTATCACCACACTCCCTGACACAAAGTCCTTCCCTATCCTTCCTGTAGGGCCCCTTTATGTAGTGGAAGGTCACTATAAGGGTGACCTTATATACTGATATATAAATATATTATACTAAGTCAAACAGTTGCAAAATAGTTTAGATGCTTCATATACTTGACCTTTCTTTTGCTCATTGTTGTAGAGCCTTTGTGTCAAAATACACTGATGGGCAGAAAAGTATCTGGCCTCTGAAAACAGAAAGCATATGTTCCAACAAACCTTCATGTATGTGAAACTTTGTACCTAAAAAAGCAACAGTTTCATAGGTTTTTTAGTTTTTCTTACTACACAGTTGTCTACAAGAATGTATAAAGGCATGAACAAATACAGAGCAACAGATGCTCTCTATACTAAATCACTACTGTCTAATCAGACAAGAGCCAAATAACCAGACAATAACCAGACAAGCCAAAATAACAGAACCTGCACACAGAAAGAAGAAGGGAAGTGACATATATTTTTTATTAGTTAAAATTTGCATATCTGTTAACTTTGCATATCTGTTAACACTGTTAACAGTGGCTGCGCTGACCATGAGATTCAAGCCCAACAAAATACAGAAGAGTTGGCAATTAGTAAGGGGAGCAGACATGAATATAAGGCCATCATCAGAGCCTGTTTATCCCTATTTTGCTTCTTTCTTCTGTTTGTTTCAGACATATATTGAAATGTTACCTGGTTCCCCACAGCATTATATTCACTGATAAAGAATTATGGCAAAGGAAGAAAACCTGACTGAGGACAGGTTAAAAAATAAACTTTTCTTAATGCTACAGTCCAATTAATTCTATTTTAATATAATCCTAATCTTGCAATGAATCCTTTACTGTCAGATAGTCATATAAAATCAGGTTCTCTATGAGGTCAGGGGCATAGATTTTAATTCATTAAAACCACATTAATAAACTTGGAATTTAAGATTTTTTGGTTTATTTTATTCTGTGCTTTTTATAACAGGACAAGAATATTTGTTAGAGAGAAAGAGAATGTTTTTAAATGAATATCATCAAACTGATTTTCTTTTCATGTATTTTCACCACCTTTCCTTTCTGAGTTGCTTTGTTAGGACAATTTTGACTGTGAATCACAAGGTTTACAACTAGGACATATGTGACTTTAAAAATCAAAACAATTATTTTTTGACTGGCACACATGATAGAGAGGAGATTAACAGTTTAAGCTCTAATATGTTTACCACCTAATAAATCTTTGTTGGTCAGGCTCTCATCAAGCAGATGAATGAAGGCTGGCTGCTGTTACTTTTTGAATTCCACTGCTCTTTTCACTTCTGCTGACTTGTTATTTTCCAATTCCTTTGGAATTCCTTTCCATGTCAATGTTTTCTGCCCTGAATGCCTGAGCTGCTAGCTTCCCAGTCTCAATAGATTTCCCTCTGCCTGACATTTTACCTTTCTTACCTTGAATGGCACTTTCTCATCTTTTTTTCTTACAGTTTAGCAATTTTCTCAGAGATCTAAACCAAGGTCACAGAGCTGTGCTCTATCAAGATCAGGCCTTGTACCACAGCCAGCTGAACCCCTGAAAGGAGGGTTACAAACAGGTTACACCCATACTGTTCTTTTTTAACCAGGTTGGGGAGCATCCCAAGGCACTGGAAGACAGCCAACTGTGTTATGAAATTGCTGCCACACTTCTTAGCACATCTTGGTCTGGGCCAACTAGCACTCCCCAGACAATGTCTTTGCATGTTTTGGAAGGTTAATACTGCACAGGAACTGCTAACACCAGGTAGTTTTGATGTGGCTTCCCAGTAGCAGGGTGTGAAAGAGTTTAATAATGCAGCATTCAACACCAGAGAGTAAATAGACATGTTTAATTTATTAGCACAAATGTAGCCTATCATTCCACAAATCCAGCTTCAGCAACACTGCAAAAGAGGAAAGAAGCATAAAGCCTAAAATCATAATTAATATATTGTCCTTGATGTCAGCAACAGTGAATATATATATATATATATATAATATAAAGAGACACTTTGGGGAGTCTTGTACAAGTAAGAACACTTAGTTATCAAAAATCACCAATCTTACTACAATTCAATAGCAAAATCCACAAAGCTATGAGGAAAAATCATTTTGACAAACAAGGAGAAGTTTATTTTAAACCATATGCAACCCTTTTTCTGAACAAATATGCATGAGCATGTGTGCATGCAGACATGAAACTGAGTATGTTCCAGAGAAGGTTGCTAACACATTCCTCCCAGAATAACTTCAAAGAATTAACATAATGAATGTGTAATTAAAGCAGAAAAATGTTCCATTTTCATTACCCTACAAGTTGAAAGGAGCTTTGCTTTGAACTTTCCAAATGTTCATATTTTGTAATTTCAAACTAGGCAAAAGAATGTGCAGGCCAGATAGAATAGGTTGTGTGGGCTCTTTAAATGATGACAGGGGTCCTGAAAACTAGTCTAACAAGTGGGATACTGGTTGCATCTTTACCTAGCCCTATTCCTTTAAGTTCTGCAGGCTCATGGTCTGTAGAAACATGCAAAACTTAAGTTCTCACATAGGTTTGCTTAGCATTGACACAAAGTGAAGTGGGAAAAATCCTCTTCAACTGCAGGGTATTTTACCTCCCCTGAATACTCAGCATGGTTTATGTCCAGAAATGGAATGTAATGTTTCCCTTCCTTGTGCAACCTTTACTTTGGTACTGGGATTAAATATCAACTGGGGACAAAATATCATTCTCACTATATTAATGAATGTTCTCCTTGTGCTGGGTGTTCTAGTGAGCTTCCCCAAATTTGCTTTTTTTCCTATATGCATACTTCTTTTCTCTCAAGATAAAGAAGGAGAATAAAATAATATTTACACCCTCAGTGTTAATGCTAGATAAAACCTGTTGAGATGACTAGACCCAGACAGTCAGGGGAGTAAAGCTGTTTTAGTCCAATATGTAATACTCCATATCTCCTGATTCTAAAGGAAAATGTTATCCCTTATAAAATCTCAAAGCTTTCATAAATGCATCTTGTCTTCTTATTTTGGCTGTGTGATTACTTCTTTCCATTCAATTTACCTACTGCACTGTACTTAAAAAAAAAAAAAAAAGACAAGTAAAATTAAGAAAAGAAAGAGAAATTAAAAGAAAAAATAACATTAAAAACCAAGAAAAAGTAAAAGGATAAGAAAGAAAAGGAAAAAGAAAGAGGAAAAAGGAAAAGAAAGAAAAAAGAGAAAAGCAAAAAAAGAAGAAACAGGAAAAAAAAATTTAAATTATTCCATGTTTACTTGAAACCATATAATGTATATCACAATGGAGTTTACAGAGAAGGGAACAGAAGTAGAATAAAGCCAGATTAGAAACTCCATATGCCACAGATTGTTGAACACCTGTTTTTCCCTAACACCCTGGAATCTAAGGGGAGAGCAGTGTTCAAGTTGTAGTGAGGGAGCTAGTAATGTATTCCAGTCTAAAGACAATACACAGTTAAGCCCACAAAAGAGATTTGATAAGGATTTTGTTTGTAAGGTTAGAACTGGCACATCATCCTGTTCTTAGCCAAAAAAAGCAGAAAAGTTCAAGTTGCACAGGTCTGCAATGGCTGGTTGTTTGCTATTGTTATTGGTCTGATTGTTGCTATTGTTTTAGTTGTTTTATGCATTTTGATTCCTGGCAGCTTTTTCAACCTGTGTCTTTATTGTGATTTTGTACATAACAATCAATGATCTTGCTTTCTTATCGAGCCCTACAGGACAGCTATGTTCTCTCACTCCATCTGCCATCAGCCTCTCTCAGGTAATAAATGAGAGAGATGATGAGCACTCTGCTTGCCTCCCTCAGGTGCTGTGACTCACCCTCCTGGAAGCGCTTTTTGCTTCAGGGATCCTGGCTGTTAGTACTTTCCCACTTTTTTCTCTCTCCTGCACCAATGAATAGCCAAAAGCCAACCACAGGACCATAACTGTTAGCCATCTGCTTTCTCTGCAGAAGAGAAAAAGCACTGAAAAATTAGAAACCATTCTGATTGTATCTTGATTTATTAAAAGTGCTGTAGTCTGATGATGCACAAAGAAAGAGGGACAGGGGAGGAATAGAGCACAAGACATAGTTGTTATTTATCACTGCAATTTTCCAACTATAGAGGAATCAGAAAATAGAAAGAAAAACTAAGTAATGTAAGCCAAATCACTATGAGTTTTGCAAACATACTGTCAGTCTGATTACTGCCAAATTATTAACATTATTTTAGACACAAGCACATAACATCTTTTCAAAGGTACTTATGAAAGGTATTAGCAGAGGATTTTGTTTTATTGTTATGGACACTTGACATCCTGAAGGTTTTACAAAATAATGAACAATACAGTGATCCAGCAGAGGACAGCATTTTGCTCACAGGGTGTCAATAGAATGTCATTGTGGGCTAAACAATGAGGGAATTTTGTATGCTTTTTGGCTGACATCTCAGCCTCAGCTGAACCACTCATTTAGCTCTCTTACTAAATAAAATTGGCCAAAGAAACTTCTCTGCACTTAATAATAATTATAAAAAATTAAAGATCATCTGTCTTGAAAAAACCCTGAAAAATAAAATGGACCAAACAAGATGGAGTATCTAGGGTAAATTTAATACCATGACAGTATTTTTATTCAGATCTATTAGTAGGAAATTTAAAGGTACATTTCAGGTATATCTTCTAAAGAAATGCAGTGATTATAGCTGTGTTTTCTAATTTTAATGTTTTTCTCAAAGAAGAAAACTGAATGAAGTGACTGTTGAAGAACATAATGAGAACTATCTTCACCTTCAAAGTTATACACACTTTTATATAGAGAAAAACAAACCCAAATCCTTACAGGACAGAATGGAGGGTAGGGGGTTTTTCCAGTAGAAACAATTGACAGTTGGACTTGGTGATCTTAGAGGTCTCTTCTAAACTTAATGATTCTGTAACCATCAACCTATCACCATGCCCACTAAAACATATCACTAAGTACCACATCTATGCATTTTTTTAACACCTCCAGTGTTAAATCATTGCATCCTGTTGCATCCAGTCTCACAGACTTGTGTATGTCTAAGTGGGGTAGCAGGTTGCTAACCATTTTCTTTTGAATTACAGGGGCTTCATTCTGCTCCCCATCCCTGTCTTCCAGCTCAGAGAGCTGAACACCCTGAGGCTATTAAAGACTGAGGAAAAGAAGGCAATAAGTTCCTTAGCCATTTTTCTCATCTTTAGTCACTGTATTTCTCTCTGCATCCACTAAAGAATGGAGATTCTCCTTAGTCCTCCTTTTGTTGTTAATATATTTACAGAAGCTGTCTTTATTGTCTTTTACAGCAGTAAAATGACAGATTACATCAAAAGTCAGTGTCTCAATTCAAAGTGTACACCTGCATGAGTAAAACAATATCAGGGCATGAACCTAACCACTGGTGTGTGGTTGTTCATTCTGTTGCTATTAACATAATCTCTTGCAAGGCTTTCAACCAAAGACAATTAATATTCTCTCACACAATGCCTGATTATAGTTCAAGGATCGAAGGCATCAACCATGGATCATTTCTCGTGTTTGGTTTGTGGGCAGCTACCATGTTTCAGAAGGGAAGGAGAGTGTAATTTTATGATTCATTCCTAGCAGAGTTATATAGATTATCAATAACCATCTTGTGCAGTAAAGTGCACTTCTGTGGGTGTGAAGTCATTTTGTAAAAATGATGAAGAAAGTTCAGAATTGGGTTAAAAACAGTTAGGAAATTGAATGTGAAATGTTTTTTATCAAAATTATCATATTTTTTCACTTGAGTTATACTCAGAATATAATGAGTTGTTGTGTAATTAATTTCTTCTTCATTTGAAATATGATTTTGAAGTATATCTACAAAATTGATTGTGTTGCTGATAGCCCAGCAGGACACTACTGTTTAGAAGCCAAGACAACAATAACAATAGTAAAGAATTGAATAAAATATTGACTGAAGTCATGTTTAATGAGACTATTAGTCTATGAAAAAAGGGCTTCCATATTTAGCATACAGGAGGATGATACACAAATTCAAGATAGAGTAAAAAAGAAAGAAGAGAGAAAATTTTAA
This sequence comes from Galbula dea, assembly GCA_013399015.1. Classification (NCBI taxonomy): domain Eukaryota; kingdom Metazoa; phylum Chordata; class Aves; order Piciformes; family Galbulidae; genus Galbula; species Galbula dea. The sequence continues at coordinate 97,049 of VWZX01000621.1, forward strand.
AGAGGCATGATTATATGCACTGATTTCTGTTGAAGAATAAAAGCATATAATTCCAGCCCCACAGATGCTAGCTCCAAACACAGGGCTAAATCTAAAAAGATCCCTACATCCACTCAGTCTTGTCATATCTTTCAGGATTGACTATAGAAAATGAAAAAGAGCAGTAGAACTCCATGAAAATTCATATTCATTTCTCATTGTGTTCCCAGAGTATGACAGTGTGTTTAGAAGTAAAAAGAGATTTACAGAATCACAGAATGGTATGGTTGGAAGGATTCTATGGGGATCATCTAGTCCAACACCCCTGCTAAAGCAGATTCACCTAGAGCAGGCTGCTGAGGACCACACCTGGGTGTATTTTGAATCTCTTCAGACAAGGAGACTCCACAACTGCTTTGGGCAGCCTGTTCCAGTGCTCTGTAACCCTCACAAGAAAGAAGTTTCTCCTTAGGTTTAGGTGGAACTTCCTGTGTTCTAGTTTGCATCCATTGCCCTTTGTCAAATCACTGGGTGCTACGGAAAAGAGTCTGTCCCCATCCTTTGGACATTCTCCCTCTAGATATTCATAAGCATTGATAAGTCTCCTCCTCTGCCTTCTCTTATCCAGGCTAGACAGCCCCAGGTCTCTCAGCTTTTCCTCTTAAGAGAGACACTCCTGTCCCCTAATGATCTTCGTAGCCTCCGCTAGACAAAAACACCTGGGAAAGCCGGAGCAATGGAAACACACATAAAGCGGTTACTGAGTTTCAGGGGCTGAAGGGTATGGCACAGCTCTGTTGGGGTTTGTTTCCTTGCAGAATTCAAAGTTTCATTCTGTTTCAGTTACCTACTGATTGTCTTGACATGGCCTGAAATTCTGTGTCTGGTCAGGTTTCCTTATTGATACAGGGTCTTTTCTAATGATCCTGTTTGACTTGTTCCGCATGGAACCACGATGGATTTCAATATGTGTTTTGTATCAAACATAATATAGTGAACTAGTAAACTGAAGGAAGAGGAACAAAGTATTACACTTGTGAAAAGCTATTCACAGATAATGAGTATAAAATATTCTTATTTAGGACACTGTGTGTTATGGTATTTGATCAAGACTATCTTAAAAAATGTATTTAAATTAATGCCATGTTGACTAAATCATGTAAATAATGACAATGACAGAGCATTCTTAGCCAGGAACCAGTGGGATGTATATTATATTTACTAGGGTAAGGTTTTTCCATTTAAAAAAAATCTGAATCCTTGGTTTTAAGGAAAATTTTGTTGCAAGGTCTCATATCTTAGTGTTCTATGGGGCTTTGCATGGCTTCTTCAGAGAAAGTCATAGGGACTATTTTTCCAAGGGTCTAATTCCTTTCCAGCTAAGAAAACCAACATCATAAGACAACACTATTCCTTCTGCTGTCCATTCTGTCCATTCTTTTTGGACCAACATGTAAAGCAATGCTTCACTTTGTCCAAACACTCTGGCTAGCATGTCTCAGATCAGAACAGCTAAGTATTCATTTTTCAAGCCCTTATTTTATGGAAAGCAGAAACAAACTGAAAGAATAGTGGACAAATTATTGTGGCAGGAAAGAATCATCCTTTTATAGTCTAGGTTGGGTGGGAATGTAAACACTGCCACAAGATAGGCTAGTAAAATGGGGATATAGAGGTTTAACAATAAACACAGCTTCCTAATTCTGTTTTCATTTTCCTAATAGAACTAAAGGCATTAAGAAATATACTATTGGCATTAATGGGAACTTGTTAAATAATTTAATGTTGAGCATTTTACTGTATTTTAATTCATGTAAATTTATTTTCAAGTTTCAATCATTGAATTTCACTGAAGCATAGCCAATGAAGAAATTGCTTTCTTTGTTTCTCACGATGTCGAGTCTTTCCCTCTCCCATTAAATGCTACCATGTTTATGGACTTTTTGCCTTATATTCCTATAAAGAGATAAATTTTCAGTTCCTGTAATTGTTCCTGTTGTTCTGGCTTTGTTTTCTTTATCTTAGTGTTTCACTGTGGCAAATTGCATTTGTGTTTTTTTTTCTTCTTCATAGCTATGTCTTTCTAAATGTCTTCAGGAAGAATTGTTCAACAATTTCAAATGACTACTGGAAGAATTTTTCTGTGTTTTGTTTTTTTTTTTTTCTAGAGGGTGCTTTTTCAAGCAACATTAATATAAAGGATTACATTAAGACAACCTATTTGTTAAGTCCCATAACACAAGGTGTTTGAGTTTTTTATCTCAGATTTTATTTCCTTTTACATTATATTATTTTTTCTTCTTCTGTTTCAGATTTTCTAATAGTCTTCTTTCCCCAATCATTTCAGTTACATCTACTTTTATCTGATTTGAACTATAATATATAGTTGTTTTACCAGACTCCATGAATTTGTGTAACGAATCTTTCTCTGGGTCAAATACTTGAACAGGAAACAGTTGCATGAAATATTAATGGGATTCATTTCCAACTTATGTTCATGTGAATTCTGTCATACCTGAAGCAAATGCATTCTATGAGTAATTTTCTTCAAAAGTTAGTATAGATCACAAATGTTATACTATATGAGTAAATGGCTTGTACCTTCTTAATTTCAAGTGCTCTATAGAACTCATTGCATTCAAATAATAAGCTAATACAGAGAAAGAATTACCTCATGTCTGGAGCATCAGAGTACTGCATCATACCACAAAGAAAATCTGGACATGTGAAACTGTTGTATCAATCACTAGTGTATATATCTGTAGAAATTATGAATTATATGACTATTTTTAACACATTCATCACACTAGAGCTTTTAAATTTCTTTGTATTCTCAATAACAACATCACCTAATTTTATTTAGGGCTGTGAGTTTATCCAGAAAACAGCTGGTGTTTGTTAACTTTAGTTTAGAAAATGTCAGAGTGATATTTCTAAAAAAGCTCTTTGTACCATATGATCTAAGGAGGCCTACTACTGTTGAAAAAAATCTGGTCATTTCATACACATGGTTTCCTGTTAAAATTTTCCCAGATAACTGTTTTTTTCAGTATTTCATAACGACACAATTCACCTTTCACAGAATCACAGAATATTAGGAGTTGGAAGGGACCTCGAAAGATCATCTAGTCCAACCCCCCTGCCACAGCAGGATTCCCTAGACCAGGTCACACAAAAAACCCAATACATATGGGTTTTTTAGTATCCTACTAAACAGAGACATTTAAGGTAATCAGGGTTGTTATTGAAAAAGTTAATTGAATATTATTTCAAGACTGGATTTCAAACAGTTTAATCAAATCCTGTTCCATTGATATTTTCATATATTTCTGCTTTTGAAGCTCTCACACTGTAAGGCAAGACAAACTTCAATATGTATGTGTGGTTGAATGTGTGTGAGTGTATGAGTATGCACAATATCTGTTAATTTCTTAGTAAGTAGAAACCACAGATGTCTTAGGGCTCTTTGTACTGGATTTTACCTTTCCATTTTTATTTGATTTTTTAGAAATATGGTTTCCTTCTCTTGCCTTTTTCTCCAGGCTATTGTTTGTCCTGATGGATTTCTTAGAAGCAGGATTTGTATCTTTAGCATAAATACTGACAACTTGCTTATGTCTATATTGCCTATAGAAACAATTACCAAATGACTGCATTGCACATAAGCAGTACAGAATCAACTTTTTATTGTAAATTTCTTTTAAATAGAAATACATTACCTTTAAAACAATTTAGATTTAGCTCCAAGTTAAAGGCAGAACATCAACAAATGTAAAATGCTTTCAGCCCTGAGGGAAGAGAATATTCCATTGCATGGAGTGGGGAAGTTTAAAAAAGGAGCTCATAATGTCTAAACATTTCTGTTTTCTTGTATCCAGCAACCTTCTCCTGCTCTTCCCTCACCTCCAAACTGAAACAGTATTTTCCATCTGTTTTTTTTTCTTTTTCAGGCAAGCATTTTCTTAACCCATTATAGCTTTTTTCCTCTAAAACTGCTGGAAGCAGGGTTAGTTTCTCCAGCATTGCTTAGAACAAAACCTGATTTCTGTTGTGCCTTTTTACACCCTCTTTGTGCCAAAGATTCCCCTTATGCCTCTGGAAGATAAAAAACAATAAGATGACAGAGGCTTACTTTCATCATATTACAGGCACAGCAGTGATTAATATTATAGAGGAAATGCTTTAAAACACAAGACTTTGCTAGAAGATACTGTAAAGCCAGATCTCTCATCTTTCATAGAATCTCCCTGTCTCTGACTTTGAAAGTCCCTCTTAAGCTGGTGAAAAATAACAAATAAATAAATAATTTTTCATTTAAACAATAATTCTATTGCAAATGTATACAGAGTTACATGAGGTTTTCCCTGATTCATTTTTTTTCCTACAGATGTGAAATTTGCAGTCAAGAAACATGATTCATTAATATTTCTGTTTAAGATAGGTAGATTATCCTGGTAATTATAGATGTATCTAGTATTTTGTCCTACATGTTATTTTGAATTAACATTGTATAACTATGCTGAGATAGGCAACCTTGTTTATGCCAAACCTGATTAACTTCAATTCAGTGTTGTGCAGAAATTGCTGTTACATGTCTAAAGACTGCTTTTGAATCAGGACCTTTGAAGTAGATGGAACTGGCAAGTAGATACTTTTTCCATTTAAGTGATTTCTACATTTCTTTTTCAGGTAGCTTGATTCCTCACCCAAACACCTGTGTGTTCAAGAATGCACATCTGATTGTGCTTAGAGGATCACATAAGTTCTTTGTAAGGGATCTGGATGATAGGATCAAGTTTGCTGATCATCATTTGCTGATGAGACAAAATTGAGTGGAGAAGTGGACACTTTGGAATAAAAATCCACCCTGAAGGAAGATGTGGATAGGCTGAAGGAGTGAGTTAACAAGAAATTTATGGAGTTTAACAAGGACAGGTGTAAGGTCTTGCACCTGGGAAAACATAAGTCAAAAGTGCAGCACAGACTGGAATCTACCTGTCTGGAGAACAGCTCTATGGAAAGGGATCTAGGAGTCCTGGTGAACAACAGGCTTGAGATGACTGAGCAGTGTGCTGCTGTAACAAAGAAAACCCACATGATGCTGGGCTGCATCAACAAAAGCATCACCACTAGAGATAAAGATGTTATTCTACCACTCTTCTCAGTGTTTGTCAGGCCACACCTGGAATACTGCAGTCAGGTTTTGTCCCCATTATAAATAAAGATGTGGACAGGCTGGAAAAGGTCCAAAGGAGGTCCACAAAGACAATCAAAGGGCTGGGAAGCCTGCTGGATGAGGGGAGCCTGCCATGTAAGAAAAGTCTCAGAGAATTTGATTTGTTTCTCATTGAGAAAAGAAGGGTTAGAGGACACTTTACCTCTGTAGGCCAGTATTTCAAAGGTGGCTACAAAGGAGATGGAGATTTCCTTTTTTAGAAGGAGACACATAGAAAAGACAAGGGGTGATGGGTACAAGTTACTCCTCTGGAGATCCTGGTAGGACATGAGCAAAATGTTTCACAATGGGACATTAAATAATCTCCCCATGGAAGTGGTGGATTCCCCAACACTGGACACTTCCAAGATGAAGCTGGACAGGGTGTTAGGCTGTATTGTCTAGACTGTGTGTTTGCCAAAAAAGGTTGGACCAGATGATCCTTGAGGTCCCTTCCAACCTGGGATTCTATGATTCTTTGATTCTGTAATAAGTAAGAAGAGAAAAAGAATTTATAAACTACTTTGGGAAGGAAATTTTAACACAAAAACATTACATTTAACCATCTTTTTCAGCTGTACATGAATGGTTAGCAAATTAATTTATTAATAATAAAGCCAGCAAATGCTTGATAGTTGAAATTTTAAATTTTTTTGTTATTAAATTCCCCAAATCATGTATAAACCTGTGAGATTAGGTCTTGTCAGTCAGCTCTGAACAGAAGAGTCATAAGCCTGAATTTTAAAGAACATTCCCCTGAGTCCAAGAATTCAGATTTCCAAAAATGAAATAAGAAACAGTCCTTTTAAAGAAAGATAAAGTCCTAAAGGACTTTCTGCTTTTTCAATTATTTGTAACTTTTTAAACATTCATTCCCTTCAGTTTAGATGTGTCTCTAATTTATAATTAATATGTGTAACAGATCTAAAAAACCCCAAAACAAATAAAGCACCTTGTGTTTTCTTTCTATATTTCACTGAGTCCACTGTCAATGACTCACTTTAAGGAGAGAACTGAGTGTTCTTTAAATGTCAGTAAGTAATAGAAGTTTTCCTCTGTTAGTTTCACTTTCAGGTCTTTACTGAATTATTTAAATGTAGAGAGCTTCATTTGTGCTTACTCTGGATACTGTTCAAAACTCCCTGAAAAGACTGTTTAAATGATATTTTTTATTGCTTCCCACTGAATTAAACCCTTTATTACAGAAAATATAAATCAAAGATCAATCTGTCACTTTAAATATCCATGAATTTGACCATACTTGGTGGTGGTATCTATTAAAATTTAAAGAAAATAAAAATTTTTAATCTAAAGAGTAAAGATTGCAAACTTAAAAAGAATTACAAATGCAAGATTCTGCTGTTTCCCATGGAAATTCATATTCTATCCTTTTCATAGTTAATTGACATTTTTACACAGTATTCAAGGTCATATTTTGTAGACTTCCTGATATCCTTTCAAAGAACAAAAACATAAGAGTTTGGTATCAAAACATTTCAGCATTTGGCCTCAAATAGAAAATTTGCTTCCCTGTTTTAAATGCATTTCTAGAACACTACCTGCTAAAGGATCCCTGCCTGGAAATGAGCATGAGATTAAAAACCAAAAAGCAGCCACTGAGAGATCCAGAAAAACTGTGCAATAGTGAATATAAAGCCTGACTAATCACTAGCTCAGGTTCACTGCCTGTAGAAAGGGGATCCAGTACTGCTGATAGCAGCAGGGTAATAACTCTTGTTTCCCAATGAAATAAACTGCAAATATTTTCCATTTCATTGCTTTAACACTGGTATTGTTTATCTTATGGTCTAGAATGTTCATAAAGGAAGCCTTTGGTTGCTCTCCATGTTGAAGTTTACTGATGTTGCTGAATTTTTTCCAGAGAAACTGTGGCCACAACATTCCTGTCTACACATTGTAGGAAATGTGGATAGATCAGAAGTTCCTCACAATCATCTTGAAACCACAGGGAAACAGAAAGTTAGGTTAGATTTTTTTAACAGGTTGACATGATTTTTGATGAAAGGCCCAGTGATTTTCAAGGGATTTTCACTCTTAAGTTTCTAGAAGATATCAGCATTATGCAGAGAGATCAGCTTGCCTTTGACTCCAATTGAACTAGCTTAAAGACTGGAAGTAGTATGACTCCATTAAGCTCAAGCTAATTCATGAAGCTGAGAAATAGATTCACTAATTTAAGTGAAGCATAATGATGTCTGACATAGCTCTATAGAGTGCTGGACCAAGACCTTGTGGTATGCATGACTGAGACAGCAGGGTGGCTGAAAGCAGTGAACACTTCCTGCAGCATTATTAGATAAGTTTAATTTCTCTTTTGTGAGCTCTATAAATATTTCAGACAGCTAGACAGCCAGTTAGGGCTTGCCACCATCTTGAATACTCAGATCCTATCAGTTTGTGGTTACATCACATAAATAAAAAGTGCTCCAGGACACCTCAAAGGCAAGGAAAAATATGAAGCTACCAAGAAATCCACACTTCCTGGCTGAAGATTTTGGTATGGCCATTGATTTACCTTCACATTTTGCAGGTAGTGGGAGGGTGAGCAGGTCAAGATAAAGGGTAGTTGTTGCCTGCTCATTATTTTTCATGTATTGGCAAGTTATTAAGAGCTTCTATATGTTCCTTTGGCCCTGGCAAACATCTTCTTAGAAGTCTAAAAATAGCAACAGTGGAATTCCCTTTTCATTATGAGTTCTGGTAAGAAAACTCGCCCTCTAATTTATCCAACTTGTTTACAGGCATATGCTAAACTCATATATTGCAAAATAGTATATACATTGCTCTTCAGAATATCAATATTTGTGAATTTCCTGAGTTTTATCTTCTGAAAATCTACTACTAAACTTGAATATATTAGGGTGTGACACAACCAAAAATATTCAGTGTAGATTTATGCATGTGACTTATGAGATCATCCAGAAGGTACAGCTTTGGTGAATATTTCCAGATACATTTAGTCCTGAATAATGCTTTTTTCTCAACCTCATATTATTGCTGGATATTATGAGAAGAAAATATCTCTTTATTTTTTCTTGCTCATTTCCAAGGTAAATTTTAGAATTTTGCAATTTAGAAATCTTCCTTAACTAAATCTTACTCTATTTTTAATTAAACCCTACTTTATTTTTAATTTGCAACAAATTAAATAAATATTCTCTGAATTGAGTCTATTTTACCTGTGATGGTAACTTGTAAGTGATCTCCCTGTCTTTATCTTGACCCATGAGTTTTTCATCCTTTGTTTTCCCTCTGTCCTTCTGTCCTGTTGAGGGGGGGAGTGAGAGAGCAGCTGGCAGCCAATCAAGGTCAACTCACAATAGTCTTGTTAATCTTAGTGTTCAGAATTGCAGAGTTTGAAGGAACAAAACAATTCAAAAATCAAAAGATAACTTTATAACAAAATCATCCCACAATTGCACAAAAAATGGATTCTGAAAGGCAAATGCTGCAATGTCATGAAAAGGGACTGTAAATAGCTTAAAATTCAGAGTTGTTGCTCTTTAACATGCTTCATGCTGTCTGAGAAATTGTGTAATATTGATTTAATTAATTTACTATTTTATTTGTACAAAAATCTACCGTGGGTTTTATAAAACTTGTAAGACTATAGCTCACTCCTGTGATTCTTCTAATTGAATAGTATATTACAATCATATACAAGTAATTACATGCATCACTAATCCCCTCTCTTGCCCTCAATAAAGCTGTTCATATGAATAATATTGCAACCTTTTGCTTCTAAATAGGAAACAAGAAATAATAATAATAATAAAACAATAAACTAGAGAGTGCAGAAGAAAAACACAAACAAAAGCCTGCATCAGGATACAAGCACATGTTTTTAATAAGGGGCATTGCTGCATCAGAAACTGATGGCCAAGGCAAGGCTGAAATGGGAATTTTGGGCCATAGACAGCATGAGAAGAGAACCCAGGGAAGGATCAACAGGAATAGTCAGGCCCTTGTAGTGCCCTGGGGGTCCTGGCAAATTTCTGAATAAAAACAGTGAATAATCTCCTCATGTAGGATGTCTTGTGTTGATGGAATAAGTGAAGCTCTGTTAGATCTCATTTATGACTCCTCGTTGTAAGTGCAAATCTCTATTGCAGTTGCTGAGTGTGGCAAAGGTTTCTTTCACTTTGAACAGGTTGAAGCTTGTGTCATGGAACAGTTTATTGGGATTAAAGAACAAATTATGTGGTATAGTAAAGTTAATTTTGTGCATTTGGACAATTGAAAAGTACAAACTTGCCATCTTTTTCTCACATTTGTATAGGAGCTATATTACTATAGAAAAGTATTGTAAAGTCAAACCCCAATTATTTTAAGAGTATAAAATATAAATTACTAGAATTTTATACAGAATTTTAAGGATCAGAATAAATACAAACATCTTCCAGTAACAGTCTACTAGATTTTTTAAAAAATCATGTTTTATGCAAGTATATTTTTCCTCTTATCTACACTTCTCATTCACTGGTGTGAGCTTGCAGAAAGAGAAGTTGACATTCTTTGTACCAGTATGAATATAACCTTTTGTAGTTAAACTAACATTCATAATTATAAGATTAATGGTCACCAGTCAGATACCTGTGACTAAATAATTTGATTACTAATAATATCTTCTGCCTTTCAGAAATCTAATATCTAAGGATACTATCAAGGCATGGAAGCTTCTTGAAAAAGAAACAAACAAACAAAAAAACCCACAAAGCAAACCAGCCACATAAAAAAACCCCAAATCAACCAACTAACCAAAAAAAAAGAACAGAAAAAGAAAAAATGTATAAAAATACCTGATGCCTACTGCTTTCCAGTAGCAGGAGCAGATGAGGGACTGCTAGGACATTGTCAGATCCTGTGCAGAAATGTGTTTCTGTAATGTTAAAAGAAAGTTAATGATAACTTCACCTACCCCTAGGGTAGGTAATAGCCACTTATTACTCATCAGTAAGGTAAGATGAGGTCTTCTATTATGTCCTTTTACACCGTTGATAAAAATGAAAACATGAAAGCAAAATTGCTTTGCCAAGGGGCATTCTATTTGCAAGAAGGACTGACAGAAAAATGCTTTGGATAGTCTGGAAGATTTTGGTAATGAAGCCAATTGCAATCCATTAGTGACATGATTACTGCATCTTTCTTAATGTGTAGATGAAATGTCCTGAGACTCCTTTGCCAAGGATCTTGAACTTGGCTCAGTAGACCCGCTCCTAATTCTTTCTTTGATGCTGACTGCACAGCCTATTTACTCATTGACTGTTTAATCTTTCTTTTTGCAATCTAATTGAAAGAAATAGGATTACTTGGCTCATTCTTTATAGAAGGTGGTTGCTTTGGGCACATGTTTCAAGACACTGATATTTTGCTGTCTTTTGTTTACTGTGAGGGTCACCTGCTAAGTTAAAATACCTCATTACCATTATACTCTGAGACAAAGCTAGTAGGTAGAGGTAGTAGCTAAGAAACTGATAGAGCTGGAAATAAGCTTTCAGGAACACAGCCTTTGTTTAAGTCTTGAACAGAAACATCAATTTCACAAACTAACAACCTGTTGAGAACAATTTTTCTGTGTTCAGCTTTTTTGTGTTCATCAGTGAGACACGAGTAAAAAGTTAAGTAGTAGCTGCAGACCAGGGACTTTTGTAATGGAAAAGATGACAATTCTACTAGTTTCTGTATGACAAGAAAGGAAGAGCATCATTCCTGAGGAAGGAACGAGTAAGGTGGGAAGTCTAGACTTATGAAACAAACACTTTCCTGTAATTTTCTCCTAACATTCAATTGAGTTATAAATTTTAATTATGAGGATCTTCTGAAGATGTTCTTCTGAACTCTATTCAGGATCAGTACAGAGAAGTCAAACACTTGTAGATATTTTGTGAAAGATAATCTCCCATTTGTAACTACACATCTCTGCCTTTGTTTCAAGTGCTACTTCAAGTTGCTACAACTGCAAAACATTAGAGTTTCAAGACCAGTTTGAGCTGTAAAGGAAACAAACAAACAAACCCCCCCACAAGTACATCATGTAGGGCAAAGAAAAGCAAAGAATTCACATCTAAGTTTTAGTAAGTTTTATTCATCCTAGTTATTGATATTTCCTGGAGAAAAAAACAGATTACACTTCTGTAATATGCTTTCTGTTTATCTGCTTGACATTCATGCCCATATCTTTTTATCAGCCTAAGCAACACCTTTTCCCTCTGAATAAACTTTTAGTAGTTTTAGCATTACCTTTTTGCAGGATTGTCCAGAATTGGGACTTTCAAATAAAGTGATTCTCTTCTCTGTTAAGGCTCTTTGTCTTTAAGTAGCATAGTTTTCATATAGACTGAATAGCAATTTCAATATTCAGAAAGGTGTTCCACTGTTAAATGGTAGAAGTGACACACAACAAAGTCCTTAAATTGTAGTTATGGAAGATATAAAACATATATATATATATATATGGAAGATATAAAACATATATATATATATATATATATATATATAAAGCTAGCAGAAAAGCCCTTCAACCTGCATAGGAATAGCTGGAATCAGTAGGTAAAAGATACTTGATACTATATCAGGGTAATGTGTTGCAAACTAAGGAATGATACAACCCTCTCTGTGACTCTTGGAAATAGGGTGTTAGCACAGAGTGACAATATAAGTACAACTTCTTTTTTTAATCATTATTCTTTTCTCTTTTCTGTAGGTTCATGTATTTTTCCACTTCCAGAGAAATAATGCTAAGGGGTCTAGTTGAGTAAGGCACTTCAGCAGGTGCCCACATATTGTCTCAGGTATTTACTTGAGTTATCCTACTGAAAACTACTGGTGTATTTGAAATCAGGCACCTGTTGAAGAAAACATGTTAAATTAGGGCCTGAGTGATTGCACATGGAAATTATAACAACAGCCATGATAAGGAAGCATTTTGGCACCCAGCTGGTTTGTCTATTCCTGGAAGCTCCTTCTCTTTATTATGCTTATTTTATAAATGCAGGCAATGACAGTTACATGTTTTGGACATGATAACAAAACTCTCAGGAAGAATCATTAATTCAAGAATCACTGCACCATACATTTCAATTCTGAATAATAAGAAAATCCTTACAACTGGTACTGTAAAGCTATAGTACAAATACTCCCTAGGTTTTGNAAATCACTGCACCATACATTTCAATTTTTACAACTGCTACTGTAAAGCTATAGTACAAATACTCCCTAGGTTTTGGCAAATGGCTGTGCATGAAAGCAAATTATAGAATATAATAAGTAAAATACTATTGCTGCTAGCCAACATCTAAATATTTACAATAGGTTACTGTAGGAATGTTAGCATCTATTTCAGTACTTTTATATGGCAAGGGTCTCTAAACCCAATAATTTTGGAGGGATTTTAAAGATTGAATTGAATCAGAAAAGACAGGGGAATCTCTGAAGTGGCAGAAAAAATGCTGTCAAGTAAGTAATTTTAGAAGAAAGCACCTGAAAAATTCATCCTAAGTCCTGTTAAATGATACATTGTAACCTTTCTGGATAAGGAATGTTTGGGTGGCACATGGAGGTAGGAGGTATGGAACAATTTGCAAACACATGTTGCCTTCAAATTATAACAGTCTGCTACAAAGTAATTATTTGCACATTGCCTCTGCCAGTACTGATTACACTAAATTTGTTACTAAAAGACTGCATTTTTTTGAGAAGGAGAAGAACATGACTCAGTGGATAAGACTTTAACCTCTAGAGACAGAAATTCATTGTGTGAATATTTGGAAATGAACATTAAATTGTTGGACTTTGATTTAAATATAGTATAAAATTCCTACACAGTTAAAATAAGCAGCTAGTAACAAGTTTTTGCAGAGAATCTAAGGTTATGATGCAAATAAGAAACAAATTTGTCATGTGTTGTTGGCTCCTGGAGAAACTGCAGATCCAAGCCACTTATTGAGACTGTAAGGTCTAGCAGTCAACTGAAAGACCCATTTGCATGTGTTTGTCACTGCATTAGGCAATTAGAGACAATACAGAGGTCAGCTACTGGGTAGACTAAATGTCTAAGGCAAGCTGCAGAAGAGATCCATATTATCCATATGCATATTTGCCATTAATGGGCATTCATACCCAGAAGCCAGAAAAGGGAATAAGATCAGGCCACTACTGCTGTTTATGTTTGTCTAAATGCAATGTGTTTCATCTGTGTTGGTCTGTGTGGTGGTTCAGGTGCATCTGCATATATGCATTGTGTGCATGTATGCATGTGTTCCTGCTAGCAATGCAAGCTCAGCCTCATTACTCATTAATAATAACATCTTGGGACATGGGGCTGCAGCAGCCTTGTGTTGCTTGGGCTACTGCATTCAACAACTTCTAACAGCAGGCATGAGAGAAAATAAAATACTATTTAAAGATAAATCTGATTAACTATGTGCATCACTTAAATGTTAAATACATTCATAAAAAGACTAGATTCTAACTCCTATTTCTCTTCCAAGACTTTTTAGTCTGTTGCTATGGCTGTGCCTCACTAAGTGCTACATCTTGTCCTTCCTCCTATATGGCAGTGACCTTCTGCAGGATAATTGGTGCTATTGCAGAATGAGATTATGTAACTTGAAGCACACCATTAACACTGTACAAGGTTTTCCAGATGTCCAAGTATCAAAATGATTTGTATAGAGTCTGTGGACTTTACAAGCCAAATGTTATTAATCAACTGTAAGGAAGACAGAGATGAAGAGAGTGTGACCAGGTTCTCTGGAAATATTTGTTCTTCCTTGTGAGAATGTAAGTCCACCTTGTCTATCACAGGTGTAAATAGCAGCTAGAGCTGACTAAATGTATAGTTTCCTGAAGGAAATATCTGATTATTTCATATTTCTAACACAGGCAGAGGATCTACACTTATTAAATAGAACAAAGATACTTGCCTCGTGCAGCTATTTCTGTTCATATATTACAGAAGGTAAAAATAAGGCTTTTGATCATAAAATGCAGCAGGAACTTACAAAGAACAAGGAAGAGAATCCAACTACTAGCTTACTCCACAATGTTAAATGGAAATGTCATGTTAGTAACAGAGAAGCAATAACCAAAGAGTAGATATGTGAATAGAGATGTTAGCAAATGTGGCTAGGGCATTGAAGGTACGTCTTTATTTCTGTTTTAGAGCAAGAAAAGCATGTAAAAATTTGTCCATATGGTACAATTAATACCAATGAGAATGAAAAAAACCCTTATATTAAATGAAAAGAATAAAAAGAATAGTGGGCTTTGATATCCAGAATAGTCATGGAGAAAACATCATACTGTCTAACAAGATGATTCACTCCACCTGAGACCTGAGCTGTCCTTCAGAGATGTCTATCAGTGTTCATTAACTGTACAAGCATTCTAACACAATTAAGTTCCAACCTCAAAGCCTCATTTTGATGCTCTATTTGGTTGAGAAGTATTCTGAACTCTTCACTCAGTCCTTCTCTAGAGGGAGCTGATGACAAAGTTCTTACTGTCTTTGCTGATGACCCAGTATTGTTTTCATCCTAGGATCTTCAGATATATCCTACTCATTTTCTGCAGCCTGCATTTGTAGTGCTGTAACTGAGATGTCATCTTTGAAATACATGAATGGCACAGGTACTGTGGAACACAGCAGATGCACCCTATCTTGTCCTTTACTACTTTATCATTTTAATTACTAACACTAAATGGAATAAGATGGTTTGAAATATTTGATTATTTTACACATACTAAAGAACCCAGTAAAATGAAGTATTATAGAAACAAAACACAATTTTAGACAATAAATCATTAAACATGAGATACACACTAAGCTGGTTTAAGAAAAGGTGAAATTACTTCAGACCAACTTGATTTTTAAAACAGAACAGTGGAATAAAACAAGAATTATATTGTTACAATTTTTTAAATGTCAGGCCTGCTGAATACATTTGCTGATATGTAACAGAACTATTTATGAATATTGCCTGAGAACAGATTTTTCAAGTGTCACATGCCAATTAACACAGTACATGTGAACAGAAGCTTAATGAATTGGAGAAGATAATATTCCCACATGCAGAAAATGTCAACAAGAACCTAATCAGCAGCTATAGCATATGCTATATTGAGCTTAAAACTTGCTTATACCACCTTGAATCCACCACTAATAAGATCTCTCTTTATTAACAGTATACAAAGGAATATAGATGAAATGCCATTCAGAAGTGTCATGGTTCCCCATAGGTTTTTCCTAGTTATTGTCAGCATTCTTGCATCCATATAGCAGCTGTAACACAATCTCATTTCTGAAGACAACCTAGGAAGTATTTGAAAGGATGATAAACTAGAAATTGCTATTTTCAAGAAATGGCCCTAGTCTTGTGTGAGCCAAAGACATTGGTGGCTTTCATTTGTTGCTTTGCTCTGCCAGGTTCTCTATATATCCTTCACTAGACTTGGGACTACCTAGTATATAATCATAAAGGTTTCATTGAGTGCTGAGCTCTCCCTTAGTAAAGGAAAGTAATGGTATCTTCTGAACCAATAGCTAAATGCTTAAAGAATTCAGCTTGCTGCTGATTAAAATCCATATTTCCCCTGGAATAAAATAGTTGACAGCCTTAGTGAGTTCTGATGAGTTTTTCTCCTTAGCATTTGAAAAAGTCAAAGTTAACTGTGCCTGAAAAATGAGCATAGAAATAGGAAAGCTCCACAAAGAATAAGGCAGGCTCTGTTGAAGTATTTAATTGTTTAATGTTCTGTGTTCAATGAAGCAGGAAACAAAATTCCTATCCCCAGGGAATGTCTCAGGTAAGCTTTTTATGTTTACTTTCACTCTATGGCCCATTGTATCATAGAAGATCATCTTCATCCTTATCATGCATGAAAAAGGAAGGAAAAAAGTTTGTAACTAAGGATTTATTATTCAAGTTTGAATGTATTTGGTAACAATAAACCAACTCCTAATTTACACATGAACAACCAGTTCTGGCTGATAAAGCAGTGCAATAAAACAAATTATTAACATCTGTTAAAATTGCTCTCCAAGGCTTTTCATCCTTTCAGTTTCCACTGGTTCCTTCAAAGTGGTATCATTGTGGGTTTGTTTTTCTCATGCTTTTGTCAAATAAACACTTTTTACAGATTTCAAAATCAGTAATTTCTCTTTAACTCTCTTCTTTTTTATTTTCTTTTCTTTTTTAATATCAAGCAGTTGCACAGTACCTCTGTGATAGTTCTGGAGACTTAACTAAGTCATTTTTATTACTATGCTTGCTTGACCTTATAATTTTCTTGTCCTTGAAGTTCTTATTTTATGGTTGAGTTCATGTTTTTGTTCCTATATAGTAACCTCTTTTGATAATAATTTGAATGTATTTTCCATGAACAGAGTGCCCCAGAATTTGTTAGTGACAATGCTCTCTTAGACTCTTCTGAGGACTTTGGTGCTATTCAAGAAGCTGGACTCCCTCTGCTGTGTCTAGCAGTATCTAATAGATTAGATTATATTGTATACTGAATACTAAAACATGTTTTTAATATTGCATAAATTATAACTTCAAAATAAACTAGATATACTCCTTATCAGTCATATGAATTTCATAATCATATGCCTACAAGCAGATAGGTCCCAACCTTTCTCAACAGGCTGGAACTCTTATACAAGATAAAGAGGAAAAATGTGTGAAAACCAAGCTTCAGAGCAGCCTGCCAATCAGTAGTACACTCTCATGGGAGATATGGGGTCAAAAGGAAAATACATTTAAACCCAGAACTTTTATATCAGGTGAATTTTTTAAACACTGAACAAATAGGAAATATGTTTTGAAAAACAAGTCTGGACCTTTTTTAAAAGATCTTAAGTCCCTATTTTGCAATAGGTATATAGTTTTAAAAGACAGTTATAATTCCATAAATATTATGAGCTTTGAGTTGAGGAAGGTCCTTGCTCCTAAGGAGGAAGAATCTTAGCCCTGGTTAATGGCAGGTGTTGAAACAATCCATGCTTCAGTATATGCAAGGGATTAACATAAATAGCTTTCTACCAAGCCTTGTGGAAACTATTCTGAAATTCTTGACTTTTTTTAGGCTGCTAATTTAGGCCTAAACTGGTAAAGTTGTACTTTATCTCTGCAGATTCACTGGATCTATTTCTGACTGCCCAAACCAGGACAAAAGAATGCAGAACTTTTTAATATGTTTCTTATGCTTCTTGATGGTTATTGGCAAACATATCCTCAAGAATAGCTATTACAACACTAAAAGACAGCCAACTTTATTTCCAAAGGAATGTCAAGGACAATACAGAATCTTGCTTCTTTCTTAAGATGTTGTCTTTAAATGGATTAACTGTATATGCTTTTCAGATTGATTGTCAAGTTGATTTGTCATGGAAATGCTTCTCATAGTCTAATTTATCATTTAGTGTTTGCTAGTGATTCTTTTGTCACAGTAAGTCTTTGTTTGCCTGTGAGATCTTTCAGTGAAGAGAGACAGTTTTCTTATAAAAATGTTCCATGATTTTCTAGAGAATTGTAGATGTTGTCAAGGCAGTTGTTGGCACTGTAAATATTTTGCTCTTTGGAGAAATATTGCTTCATTTCTTTGCAAAATTTCAACAAAACACAAAAGCAAAATAGATCATGCAAAACCAACAAGAAAGAAAAATATGTATTTGATGGATGTTAATAGGTCTTGTTCTCTCTTAGAACTGATAAGTCTCCATGTTTCAAAATACAGTTGAAGTTCATATTAAAATTAAAAATAGAACATCACTGGAGTTGGAGACCAACTCTCACAGCTGACACCATCTCTCTTGGTCTCATTGCATTACACTGTCAAGCTCCAGTCTCAATTGCTCCTACAGACTCATCTATTTTTTTTTTTTTTACTGGAGACTGAAATTGTAGAATCATAGAATGGTCAGAGTTGGAAGGGACCTTAAAGATCATCTAGTTCCAACCCCCCTGCCTGGCAGGGACACCATCCACTAGATCAGGTTACCCAGGGCCCATCAAGCCTTGTCTTAAAAACTTCCAGGGATGAGGCTTCCACAACCTCTCTGGGCAACCTGTTCCACTGTCTGATACTAAAGCTCAAAGCTTGAAAGGGATGCTGCTTATCAATCTGAGCCATGAAGATTTATGTGCTTCCGTCATGTTGTAGAACGAGTAAACACCTAATAACATAATGCTGGGTTCTGATAATATGAATCCAACATTCTTTTTTTTACTGGATATACAGCACTGAGTCCCTGTCCAGATCTGATTTCAAATCCAAAGAACTACCTACCAAATGTGTCACCTTCTGACAAATAAGCCATTTGCAGACAAAAAAGAGAAAGAAGTAAGAAAAAGGTTACATAAATGTTTAATATTTATTCTAGATGCATGAATGAATTATAATGAGGCACATAATATATTTTCAAATTATATGTGGGTTTGAGAAGATAGTTTTTTACTTCTTTGGAGGAGTGAAAGTAATTTAAGTATATTTTGGTCAATATGTTCATTATATGTTCATCATAGTTTCATTGACAAACAGAGTTATCTAACTGCTCAGCTGGACTGGACATCCAAGTGTTTTCACTTTGTGAATGTTTGAATACAAGAGTTTCTTCTTTTCCAGGAAATTTTCTTCCTACTTAAGGGCTAAGGTAAGAATTCTTTCTTGCAAATTACATTTGCTAATGTCCCTTTGTAGTATGTTGACCAGTGATACTAAACTATTTCCTTGTTAGCTCCTCTCCTGTTTCATTCTTGGACTTAGATGTTTGATGAATACATTTCTGAGTGGGCTCAGAAAAACAATACAAGAGTAAAGTGACTTTTAGTTCTAAGTGCTTGTATTAAGTTTGTGATATGTTTTACTGCACAATAAATATACACAAAAAATAACTTCAGGCTCAATTTGTAATTAGCTGTGAACTGCTGTGATACATTTTTATGAATCTTCATAAAATTTTCTGGTCATCTTAAAAAAATCAGTACATTTTATTCTCTACTGTTTTTCCTAGGTTCATTACCATTAGATAATTTTGTTTTCATCCTGTTGTTTGCATCTATGCATGTGTATGTGCATCTATTTGTCTTTTATATATACCTCCAAAACACACAAAGTAAATCCTTCCTTTTTTAATATAAAGTATTGCAATTTTTCTGACTCTAATCTATCTCTAATTTTTATAGATGAACTTCATGAATAAATGTGTTGCTCTTAAAATTTATCAAAACTTACAGACAAGCAATAATTTCTGATGTCACTAAGGCTTTATTCACTTAGTATGCTTTAAAAGTTGTAGTGCTGTGTGATATTTTCATCTAACAAACATCTGCACAAGCTGTATAAAAATGGATAAAACTGAAATAAGTGTAAGTATAAATATAAACATGAATGTGGTAATGATTAAGAAAAAGTTTCTTTGATATTAGTAGTAGTTTGTCAGTATTATCAATGTGTGTTTAATAACATTGTTGGAAGAAAATTCTAATGTGATCTTTTAAAGTGTTGAATAAAATAGAGTAGGGTCATTTACAAAATGTTTAGTTATTCCTAATTTTGGCTATGCTTTTTCTGTGAATCAAGGTTTTCACCCATTTATTCAAATATTCACCAATATTTACTCCATTGCTGAGTGACTCTGAGCACTGCCATAGTAGAGTTAAGAGAGCTTTGATGAGGCCTTGGATAAAAAAATCATTCCATATAAAAAACCTATTGATTAATTTTGTATTTCACTACAAGGCAAATGACATTTGAAATCTTTTACCCTTTTTACTGCTTTCAAATACTTGCTCTGATGTTAAATTTTGAACAGTTGTCACCAGTATTGTAAAAGATTAGCATGGCTGGGATGTTTGACATATAAAAGTGTCAGCACCTATTAGTGATAAACACCATGTTCTTTCCTTTCCTGATGGATTATATGCTCTTTATTAAATGTAAAGGAAGGATGACAGGCACAAGCAATAATCTAGATTTTTCTATTAAAATGTTTCTGGCATTTGAGGTGGCTTTTTATATTTTTCTAAAAGAAAAAGTGTCATTGGTAATTGATTCTGTTGGGAAAAGTATGATGAAAAGCATCTCTACTCCCATAGCTTAGACGACTGTCAAATTTTGACTCCATCAATTCTATTCTAGACTTCCCAGACAGAAGGGTTAACAAGAAAATGATAAATAATTGAAACCTTTTAAACTGCTATTTAGGGAAAGAAAGGTTGTAAATGTCAGCATGGACTATACCAATAAATCAGAAATGAAGATTTTGTAATGGCAAGATTTTGCAGAACTCACAACAAACAAGTAATTTAGTGTCATGAACCCACTGTGGAATTACAACACTGTAGTGGGTTTAACAATTATAATTATGAATCTATAAAATGTACACCCTTATCATCTCATTTACTGCTGTTTCTGTCACAGATTATTCTGGTATGTGCAAGTATTACAAGTGTAATTCTGGGGAAAGGGACTTGGCTTAACAATATTTCTTTCTAGATTAAGAATCTCAGCTAGCTTCATTAAGATAAAGCTTGCACATTCTGAATTGCAAAATTGAGCATCACTGAAAAAAAAACCACCCTAATTCTTTATGCAGCTTTGGCAGTTATTCCACAGTCTGGTACAAAGTAGGTCATCTATAATTTTTTTCAGTGTAATGGATATTCTGTTGTACAATAGCATCATTTACCTCTCCACTTACTCTAATTGAGGGCAGTTTAATTTGAATTAAATTTAGTTTTATGACTGAAGCAGCAAGATAGCAGAGAAGTCAAGGTGAACATGGCCCTCTTTTTTGTTTACTAGACTAAACTGCATTCCTATGCACTTCCAACTAGAGAACATAATTGCTATATACAGCACCTACCAAAGGCAACACTAATAAAGCAGAAGCCATTTGAACAGATTCCCATTCAAGAAAGCAGACCTAAAAGAATATTTTATCAGAGTGAGATATTTTTCCCACTAAGTGTCACTGCTGCTCAAATGGTTAAAGGAGATGAATAAATACTAGTAGATTGAAATAAAGAATTGAGACTGCTTCTTCTGCAAATTCATCTGCATTTAAGTTACCATCAATATCTATATCACTAAATGGCCACATTAATCAAACAAATGTTATTCCAACTGACAATCTTCTACCTTTACAGTCACATCTTTCTTTTTGCCCTCTTTTGTTGCTATCAGACAGTATATCACAAAAATTAAGAATACATTGCCACTGCAAGCTCCCTGTGAGGATGCTTCAAGTTCCCTCTAATTCAAGATGAGGGGATTACACATTAGTGTATCAGGCTAGGCTCTGGAAGTCAAGTTTTGTGCCTCAATGCCGCGGAAAGCAGCAGGATGGCTTAGAATTCCAGCTGGCTTTAAAGGTCTTTCATTGACTTCTTCAAGCAGCTTTGTGTCCTTATCCCTTTGGGCTGATTTCTTTCTTTTTTTCTTTTCCTCTAAGTTTCTTCAGGCCTTGATCCTCCAGTATCTTTTGATCTATATGCTTTGCACTTCTGTCTTTTACTGTCCTTTTAACCAGTATTTTCATCCTCTTTCTCAGCATTTTTCCTGCTTGATCCTTTACTGGTGTTGTTACCAGCTCCCTTTGCTTTTTCTTTGCACCATTTTCCCAGTTTCCTTTTTGGCATGTGATACTCCTTTTCACTACCTTTTCTGATGTTTCTCCTTATAAGCTATGTTTCATCTCTCTCTCTTCCTTTCTAAGCTTCCATTACACCAGGTATCATGAAACAGTGACCTTGAGTGTTTCCTACACATCCTAATGAAGAATAAAGTCGATGTAGAGTGAGTATTTATCCAGGGCTTTTTGCTGTCCTTATTAAAAGCAGACTCCAGCTTGTGAGAGTCTTTTATTGTTCTCCTCTTTCTACAGTTAAAATAAAGTTCTAAAATGCTAGCTTTTAAAAATTCATTTTGAAAAGTATCTGCATCATGCAGAAGTGATTTGTCAAGTAGCCTTTAGCAAAAGAGTTTTAGTGCAGATATATGCTTACTGCAGGTCTCCTCCTGGTACAGTGGAGGGACTGATGAGTCTGTGAGATCCTCAATACAAGAGGCCAGAGCTAGAGGTCATGCTACCAGGAAAATTACTTCTTTTCCAAGGAAACTTTGAAATATTTAGTGCACTAAAGAAGTAGTTCATAAGGGATTTTTTTTCTATGCTCACATTGTAAGTGCAGTTACCTCATTACTTCACATACCAGAGGGATAAAATTGAGTATACACACCAATAAAATTGTACACAGAGACTTAATGTGTTTCATTTTTTCAATTGGCTTTAACAGAATTAAATGCAATTTTCAGGAGGGATTGCACTGATATGTGGATGAGGCTTGTGAAGTAACCTGTTGCCCTGTAACACAGGAGGGAGTACACAACACAATAAACTATGCTAATTGGGAAGGAAAGAACCCTTCTTATTTTAGCTTAGCCATTCCTGTCTTCAGTCTTCTAAGTTTCTGACATGCAGAAAAATCTGTTATGTTAAAACATCAAGGTTATATTAGCAAAGGCTATTTGTCAGTGGTCCTTCTCTTGCCCTTAAAATCAAGTTATGTGCCAAATAAGCACTTCTTTATCAGATCACTGGAAGGTAATTAGAGTGTGTTACCATTATTTATTTATTTTTAGCATGCTGATTTCTTTTTTATGACAGCATGCATGCAGATTGTCTGATAACCTGTTGTGGTCAGCATAATGTAAGAATCAGCTTCAGCATGCCCTATATGGTCAATTCTAGATTTTATTTAGTGAGCTTTAAAATCTAACTGAATTAGAGAGAGATACTTGAGATACTTTCTTTTTTAAAAAATAAGGAAATAAATGAATAAAAGCACTAATTTGTAGTTGTTCAGCTGTTGTCATTGTCACCCTAGGAATGCCTGAACTAGTCTTTCATCATCAAATCTAGAAGATTTCCACAGAAAAGAAGGTGAAAGAGTTTATCAGCTCTTTCCCAGAAAGGTCTATGCACAGTACCCCTTTATGGATTCCTTTACAATTGTCTTTTTGGTATCAGACTCCAGGTTGCCAACAGATCTTCAGTTTACTCTTTTAAATTTGATAGGTCCTACTAACAGCAGCCTGTCCAATTGCAAGCTTTACTTGGTGGAAGAACTCTGTCAGGATGTAACACCTAAGCAGCATTTCAAAATGAAATATATTTTAAAAGAAACAAATAAACAAAATGAAAACCCAAACAGCCTGGAATTTACAACAACTGCTTTAAAATCTCAGACAACTGTTGTCCCTTGTCTCTTCTCATTAAAGCATGTCCCAGCATAACATGTGCTTTCTCTACTGGGAAAGCAGTTAAAGGTGGTTTTTTTCCATCTCAGGCTCTTGTCTAGCTGTTAGTTTGCTGCTGCTAACTCCTTAACTTTGTCCTCCTTGAATGAGCTTGCTTTCTATCTGTAACCATGATTTACATTGGTGATGAAGAGATTAAAAATATCTTGTAGTCCAGTGTCACTGAAGTGGCCATTACATTTGTCCTGTGCCTGACAATTATGCCTCTTTTAAAAATACTAATATTATTTTTAGTAGCACTTACTAATAATATTTGAGAATATTCTTGAAACAACATGATGAAAATGAGATGTTAGGAGGATTGAAAGGAATATATGAGTGTGGCTTTATAGATCCATTTGGGAACAGGTACCAGGGAGATAATGAGATAATTTAGACTGAGACTCTAAAAAATACAGCACAAGTAAAGTGCAGACCTAATGCACAGACTGTTATAACTTGGAAACCATAAGAATGATACAGTTTTAAGATTTATTTTGTAAACAGCTGTTATATAAGCCAAATACCAGTGCTACCTTAAAACATGGATTTGTGAATCTTTGTAAATTCTCTACAATTAATACTAACCTTTTTTCACCTTTTGCTGTTGTATACATTCTAAGCTTTTATTTGCCTTCCCACCTTCCTATTCTGTCCTGTTTGTTAGGCTCTACTTTCATGTCTTCTCTCTCTCTGTTATTCCTCTGCCTTCTTTTTGTCTCTCTTCTTTCTTGGTTTTATTTTTGTCACTGTGGAGACACTCCCAGATCACTTTAGGATTGTAAGTTGCTTTTCTGATGTCATTCTTACAGAAAGAAAAAGAAATTACAACCTTAGTGCTCAAGGCTATATATGGAAATCCTCACACATGTCTTTGTAGCCATGCCTTTTCATGATCCTGAGATGCTTGAATATGTATTTGAGGGCAGGGAAAAATGTAAACTTTAGGAAGATTTATCTTTCCAGTGTCTGACAATTAGACAGAGTTGCCAGTCTGGTTGTAGAGTGGGTGGTGTGTTAGCCATCCAGAGGGAACATATATCAGAAATGTCAGTTAAAAATAAATGAATACACTGGAGTTTGGAATTTAAGATGCATTTATTCCCCTAGTACTTCCTTGTTTGGAAGTGCTATGTGCTATGAATCCCATAATGAGATGCTTTAATCCCTTCAGTTACTACAAGGAATGTAGGTGCTTGTCTCAGTTTCATAGATTCTGTTGCAGAGCCTAAAGGAGTGAAATTTGGGGCAGCCAGGTTACTTCTATGTTGGACATCTTTCTGAAAAGCAATAGTCTTTAGAGACTGAATTGTATAGGTTGTTTTGTCAGGTCAGTGTCAAATCTTACTGTTAAGATATACAAGATATTTTGTATTACTATATTTCTGTAGCTTGTTCCATACAGAGAAAGAGCAGCCCTGTATGTGTTAACAATACTCTTTTTAAAACCAAAGATTTCAAATTAGCCTGTTGTTCTTTGTAATTGTTATAATTATGCATTTCTCATATATTCTCATATTTCATGCCTTTTTAAAGACTACAAAACATACTGAAAATCATCCTCTGAACTACATAATACAAACCATTGTTCCCATTCCCATTTTTAATTGCTGAAACTGCTTGTATAAGAACAGGATCTTTGTTTCTAACAATTCACCTGCTAGAGAGATGATGTTATTTTGTTGTAGAACATAATCAGGTTTGTCTGTCATGATTTGCTGTTGGTAAATTTGTCTTGGTTTTTTCCAATCACAATCTTCATTTGGTTTATATGGTGGCTCAAGGATTTAAAGGAGGCAAGCTTTACATCTCAGGCATGTAAGTGACTTTTTGTTGGGTTTTTTATTTGTTTGTTTGGGGTTTTTTTAATGCTGTTGGCTTTAAACACAGTTTTGACTAAACTGATTCATATTCACCTCCATGTTAATTTAAATTGTGTCTTTTGTATCTAACTTTTCTCTCTATATAGACTGTTCAGTTGGGTCTATTCAGTGGGGTAGCCCTCTTTCTAATCAACTCTTGCCCCTGTGAATTTATAACTTGCATTTCCCATTTCACCCTTAGTAGCAAAGTTGGATGCACAGGCAGAGCTGTAGTTTGTCCCAGTGCACTGTCTGGTCTGAACAACCACACCATAGAATACCTGTGTCCAGTACCAGCATCCAGATCAGGAGCCTGCCACAGTTTCAGTGGTGATGTAGTTACCATCCAGGGGGGGTTGGGTTTGGTACTGGGTTTTGTACATATTTGTCTATATATTTGTATATATTTCATTTATCATTATTATTATTATTACTAAAGTAGTTTTAGTTTTATTTTCCAATCCACAAGTCTCTCTGTCTCTCTCTCATCCCCTTTCCCTTGCTGTGAGGGGGAGGAAGAGTGGGTAACAGGGAGTGTCTGTCATTGGGTTGGTGGTCAGCCCAACCTCAGCCATTGACAATCACTTAAAGAAAAGTGATTTTAATATGAATTTCTAAAAGTGCATCTCAACAAAGTGCAACTAAGAAACATCTTCTCTTCAGATGTCTTTTTTTTCCAAAGAAGCCTTGAGTTATCTTCACAAAAAAGCTGCTAGGTATTTTGGATTTTTACTTGATTGTCATTGTCAACAATTTTGACAATTATGTTACCTACAGCTCAGCCCCTGTAATGGAAAATAAAATAGGTGTTTGCTTTTCCATAAAACAGTTACTTCACAGCAGTTTCAACTTTAGGCTAAGCAATTCAAGCAATATAAAGAAACTTCACTGATAACACATTTATAATTCAGTCACTAAAGTGCTGTAAAACACAGCAAAAAACTATTTTAATTGAATGCTTTTAGTTCTGACTTTAGAGGGCCTGTGAGACCAACAGTTCCTTGTGGCCACCTGGCTGGAAAATGCCATTTTAGGTAGGAATTATTTTGATAACAGCTAAGCATGAAGCTGAAAAAGGAACAGCTGCTGATTTATTTTCCCCTGCCATCTTCTAGGGGAAGATCCAATGCTCTCTGACATATTAGGTAAGTTATAATACCTTGATAGTTTTTAGCTGTGAAATCCAGAAGGAGCTTATCAAAGAACAGACTGAAGTCTTGCTCTGAATTTATCAGGGCTTGTTATTTTAATAAGTCTAATTTAATGTTTTAGGGGAACATGTCTATTCCAGCCAATACTTTAGTAAAGAAATCAGCCTGTGCAGCACCTGAACTTAAGATGAGAAAGGGATTTAGTTCAATTTAGTCTGTTGAAATTCAATGTGTAATGTTTAAGGGGAGAAAACATGAACTGCTTTCCATTTGAAAACGTTGTACTGTGCTCTTTGTTGCTCAGACGTGGAACAAAGGCTTTTAAGCAGGATGCTTCAATGGAGCTTTATTGTTTATTACAGTATGTGTTATACAGAAGTTATGCATTGATATTAATTTTATATATTCTAGATTTCTTGCCACTTACATACTTCAAAAAGCTGTGATCTTTGGAAAGCCTGGAAATTGGGTGACACCTAAATGTGTGGTCATACTAGTAAGGGAAAGATCATTCAGCTAAGTAGATAGAGAATTTTAGAACAACTTTAAAGGAGTACTTCTTCATTTCTGTGAGTAATTTCATGCTATGAGGGTGTAATGGATGCAGATGCCCTGTAATGGATGCAGGTGCCCAGGCATTGTCAGTGAGGGCTGCAGGTGCAGGGTGTTCTCTCTGAGGAGAGGCTGTGGCTGTCCCATGCTGGACACAGCCAGATCCAGCTGGATCCAACCAACCTACCACAGGACACAGCCCAACAGCCAAGGGGGTGGTGCCTCAGGGACAATGTACTTGAGAAAGGGCAAAATGCTGCACAGGCACAGAGGAGAGAAGAAAAGAACTGTGTGAGAAACAGTTCAATGAATGCCAGGGTCAGAGGAGGAGGTGCTGCAGGTGCTGGAGTAGAGGTTCTCCTGCAGACAATGGCAAAACCAAGCTAGCATATGGAAAGTGTAAGGAGGAACAAGCAGCACAGACAAACTCTTATGGACCGACTGAAGACCCTGTTTGAGGGGGTGGTAGACAAGTCTGAAGTGAAGGAGTTAAATTAAGCCTAGTAAAAGAGGAAGAAAAGATAGGATTTTGTTTGTTTCCCACTGTCCAAACTAGTAATTACATTTTTACTTTAATTAGCTGTAAATTTCCTCAAGTTGAATTGTGTTGCCCACAACACCAACTGATAAGTGATCTCATGGTCCTGTTCTATATTCTTCCCATCACATCCTGCTGAAAAAGTGGAGAGAACCAACAGCTGGGTGGGAATTTGTTTGTTAGTCATGGTTAACCCACCAAAGGAGGCCAAAGATTGAATTTTCCTAAACCTGCAACATACCAAACAGCATTATTAGTTTGACAGGATGTCTAAAGGACTCAAATAATAACTCCTAGTAAGACAAGAGGATAATATGTCTTGTGCATACATGTGTGTATGTGTGTGAGAATAAGAAAAGGCAAAAAACTATGTTAATTTCTAATGTTTCCTCCAGGCACTCCTGGCAGTATTTAATCACTGACAAGACTGTGGGAGGGTAAAAATTTAGCTTCATTCAGAGCAAAGTCATCCATGCTTAAGAACATAGTTTTTATTGTCAATGTAGATGTGTTATCACAGTATCTGGTACTTGTTACAAGTCTATCAAACTAACAACATACTGCTTATGTTTCTAACAGTATTAATTCATGCAATCCTTTAACATTATTTCCTAGAGTTTAGATCTGCTTCAAAATGACAAATGTTTGTGCATGACAAGACTGACCTCAGCTTAATAATGATACCATTGCATTGCACAGCAGCTTTAACCAAACTATTAGTTTCCAATAGAATTCATTTGTTATCAATGTAAAGCCAGGATCTCACTCAGTTATTGTGGCTCAGGCTCTTACAGACCCTGGTTTTCAACAAAATCAGTCATTCATGTATGTGCAGGTCCTTTTAGTCACCTGATAAAGGGTAGATTCAGCTGCCTTAATGGTAAGCATTTACCTGTTTAGATGCACTATGATATCAAAATGAGCCTTTGGTCAGTATTTTCTAAAGGGTCAAGTCTTTCATGGGTCCTGTGCTATATCCATTAGTCCATGTTTGTATATCTAAACTATCTAGGGGAATGTATGACAAAGACTTTATTTCTCAATGTACTACATCCAAATCCAACAGAGTGAGCATAAATTTCTTAAATATGCTTTATTTTCTGACTTGTTAGAAAATAGAGATTATAAGTTAAGAAGAGTTCTAAGAATTCTAAATCCTTCCATAATCATGTGGAAACAATTAATAGCTACATCCCATACAGCACTTACAAGTCATACATGTGTACTCTAATCAGTGCAGAGATAAGCTGTAGATTTTTGTAGTAGTATTGCACCTGAGAAAACAGGGTACCATTTGGACTCTCAAACTGCATTTAAGATAAAGCTGGGTATGGACATATTTTTTCAGATGACAGTAGGAAATAAATTGTTTGAGAGCTTTGCACAAAAATTCCAGTTCTTGGTAAATTGAAAGTCCTTGGCATGCAAGCTATCACTTCTTTAGTCAAGCTTGATAAATCTTTTTTTATTGAATTATTCCACTTTCTAGGTTAAATGAGCATTTTGTGCTTCTAGTCTGCTAAATAAAATGACAAATAAAAGCTTAAAACAAATGTCTATGAAAAACTTTAAACTATTCTGTATCTTTAGGCACCCAGTCTTAGGTTTTCAAATCTGATAGAATGGAACAAAAATATTATTGAATAACCATGGTCTACAACCTAGGAAAAATTTATAAAAGGAATAATCTCAATTCTTCAGGATAGTGTTATGTCTTTGAGAATGTTCTTCTATAAACAAACAAAGCCACAAAAGTGGCTTTACAGATAAAAGTATCAAAATTCCACCTCTTCATGTTGAAATTATCACTACAAAAATAACAAATCTGAACTTTCTAAACAAGCCAGGAATTCACTGACCTTAAAGTTCAAATGGAAATTCTGAAGTGTTTGTTAAAACACATTGTTTGTAAAACCAGATCCTCTTTGCAGTGATCCATTGCAATGTTCAGTTCTGTGGAGTATACATGAAAACCAAAACCTAGGTGTGCTCTAACTTATTTCAAAAGATTTGAAGTTGAATGTAGAGCAGGTTTTTCCCCTGAACTTGATGTCTTATTTGAAATGAAAGCTATTTTTTCTGCCATCTGTGGAACTGCATACTGCAGAGTGTTTGTAACCTGGGTAGTATGTATAAAGAATGATATTGAAAATGAAATTACAAACATAAAATAAATTAAAAGATTTTAGACCTGAAATACAGCTGTGTTTCTACAACATAGGCAAAAAATACTTTTAGCATACACCAAAAAAAAAAGAGCAAACAGAAATAATCCAATGTTGCAGTTCAATTGGTCACCAGCAGGCTTTATTAAGCAGGGGAGTGGTGGATGAATTTCAGACAGCGCTAACTAGATTGTGCTCTGACCTGAAATATACAGTGCTTGAAATTTCATGGCTCTGTCCCAAACTATTAGTAATGGCAGCTTGTATGCAACAAACTCAGCATGTAGCAAATGATAGATAAGCTAAAATCTGGGCACATGTCCATAACTGAATTGTAAATACAATCCTCCGGCTGCCTTCAGGAATATAGCGTCTGTCTTGCACTTTTTAGCATACAATTAAGAGATGGCTTTTAATTAATATCTCCCTTCTATTGCATTTCATCTCTTTACTGATAAATTGATACTATCATTGCAGAATTTATAATCTAATCTGAGTAAATATTAAATATGTTTACTGTGAATATAGTTTACTTTGGAATGTTTGAAAGTGCAGTCAATGCCATTCACAATTCACATTGATTTGAAAATGACATCCTTTTAATTCAGAAGATATACTTTAAAGTTTTTCTTTCAGTGAGAGTTCTTGCAAAATTTATTTTAGTAGTTGAACTAATAACAGGTAAATTGAAGGTCATATCCTTAACTTTTCTTCAATTGAATATAGTTCATTTTGAGGTTTACTTCCTGAGGGTTTGGTGCTTGTTTTTTCGTTTGGTTTTGGTTTTGTTTCCTCCTGAGAGAAAAGAATCTGTCTCTGAGTTCGAAAATATAAATCTTTCTCTTTAATTTGCATGTTTGGTTTTTCTTACTATGTCAAATTTGGCTTTTGTATTCTATTCCTTATTTCCATCTTCCTCTGCTGATTGTATAATGTTAACATTGGAGTAAGAAGGGGAGGGGAACATAGGGAAGTTCTGTTCCAACATACATTTAAATTTTCTTTCATGATTGCAGTATAGTGAAGATATGCAGAATCTAACAGATTCCACATCAGCTTTTATTCTCTTTTCCAGTTTTACAATATTGTGCAAAAGACATTGCTAAGGTAGTACTAGCATTTGTGTCATTAATTAGACTTTGACCTGATCATGTTTTTCATCTGCATGCAGCAGCCTCATAACTTCGAAATTCAGACAATATTCATTTTATCTCTTTGCAAAGCCTAAATTGAATTCAGTTACTGTGATGCTGTAACATCCTCTTCCTTTCCTGAAAAAAAAAAAAAAAGTAGATGCAGATTGGATTCAGTCAATATTCACCAAACTTTGTTTGAATGAAACTTTTCATTTAAGTAATAGTTCTGGCATGAAAATTAATTCCAATGTAACAAAGATTTTCAACAACAATCCTAGCTGAATGCACAACCACATTCTTCAATTCTAATGCAATGCTGCAGTATTTTATCTCAGTGATAGGTGTAACATTTAAATGGGATGATATGTACAAATGACATACTGCTCAAAGTGCAAGAACATAATGCAGCTCTTGAGAATAAGGAAGGAATGATAGGAATCAGTAGCAACAGAACTAAACCAGAGCTTATATTTTTGATAATCCCCATAGAATGTCTGAAACCATTCTATGACTATTCCAAGTTTCTACTGATATGCAGGAAGAATGTATTAATTTTTAAGATCCTGAGAATACCACTGACATGAAAAAAACACCTAATCCCTTGTATTCAGTGAGGTGAGAAATCTTGATGAGTTCCTGCAGAGATGTGGAACAACCAAGGACCCTTACATCAGTCAAGAAGGCATTTTTAGCTAGAGAGAGCTCCACTTTAAAACAGTGAAGATGAGACAAGCTTCGTCTGTTGAAGAAAAGGAAAGAATTATTCCACTTGACTGCAAAAGAAATTACACATTAAAGACAAAGATAATTCTACAGCTACAGTACATAAGCTTGGTATAGCAGCAAGACAGATAAATATATTTGGCTCATGTGCAGGAAAAAAGAAACACAGTTGAAAAGAATAATGTGGGGTCTGAATAATTGCTGTAGAAACAAGAAAAATTCTATGTTGGAGAAGGTGATACATTTGTAAACTGGAGTCATCTAGTTGTACTTCTTTTTCAGGTGTTTTACAAATTCAGCTACTGGACTGTACAGACATGTTTCAAGTTGTACAGGCAGAATTTTATAGGAAAGGCATTTGTATTTATTTTAAAGTAGCCAGCACCTTTACTTGTGATTGGTTTTTTGGTAGCATATAATTTCAGGGGGATGGTTAAACAAAAGATTGACTGATTAGACAAAGCCAGGCAGAACAAGAATTGTGAAGAAACAGGTTACTGTATTATGGGCCTAAGAGAGGGCTAGAAGTAAAATAAAATGATTTAAAAGGTGTGCAGAATTATCCAATATCTATTTTCTGTGTGTTCACAAGGGAAAAATGTTCTTCTTCAGAGGTTTATTGAAAAGTTATACCCAAATCTACATAAAACTCTACCCTGTCTTTAACAGAATGTCAGATGTGATGATTGCAATACCTCTTTTGGCCTTATTTTTAATAAACTGATATTGAAGGCAGTTTTGGATGCTGAATGATTTTCATAAGAATGACAATGTTAATCCATTCAGGAAAAAAAAAAGAACAAAAAATATCAGAACATGCATTTCATCTGAAATAAAGCTCATCAAAAATCCTTTTACTTTAAAGTAATATAGACATGTATATAGCTATCACTGAACCATCTTTGTCCTTAGTGTGATAAAGGTCTCTTCCATTTCTTTCTTTATGACTTGAGCCTATCAAAGAACAATGAGTTCACTATTATGCAGTGATATAAATTGTGTATTTTAAAACATTATTATTGATATGATCTTAATACAATAATCTATAATGCAGTTATATAACAACAGAATACAGGCTCTGCTGTAACTAGTTTCTTGGAAGTGGAAAACAAAGGGAAAAAAATAAACCCTTAGTGACATTTCAATGTCCAAAAAGTAGTTTCTAGTTAGCTGTCCTCTGTGCAGGCATCTTTCTTAGAATATCTTGAATCTGTTTTAATCATGCTATCCTTTAGCTAACATGATCTTCTTGCTCTGTGATACCTAGAGTAGGAAACTGATTTAGTCCAGCTTTTAAAGTTTGTTTTAAGGTAAGAAGAAATTTAATAAATATAAAACAGTGATTTTTTTTTCTTTTAGCTTTAAACTTTGCTGAAAACATTGACACATTCCTCATTCTGCCTTTATTGTCTAAATCACTTTTACTTAATGAATGATTTACATACCCATTAATTCACATGCTCTTCTAGGGATAACTTTATCTTCTCTCTGTTCTGTTTATTGCTAGCATTTTTCTGGTACCACTGTTTCTAGCACTACAACAGTTTGGGCATCTATGCCTAACTTATTCCATTTTATTTCAGGCTGGTAGTCTATTCATCCTATGCAAAAGTCTTGGGTATGGTTGCTGTGAATTACTCCTCTGAACTACTGATGTGGCTAAGATTCTCTTTGTCTTTTTTGTCACACTCTCATGGCATTTGGATATTGTTGAAGAAATCATGCAGTGCTCACTCCCTTTCCTGCTAGCCATTGTATTGGGTTGCATGATTTCCACTGCCACGCAGTTAGATGTGTTGGTTTTTGTTTGAAAAACTAACTTGATGCAACTTGAACCTCTACCTATTTTCTGCTTCAAAATTGTTTTCTGTTTCTATCTAGAATTTGAAGAAATATTCACAGTGTCAGGATACAGTCTGCATTTCACAAGATGTGAAAGCAAATGGGTAATCTCTTATGTTTAAAACATATTAGCTGGCTTTTGCCAGTTTGAATTGGCTTACTCAACCTTCTGCTAGTCAAAAACTAGCTTAGTCATAAACTTTGCTTTTTGCTTTCCTTTCACTATGCACATAAAAACATACTGCTCATGTATCCCACTTCAAAATAAGTGACATTCTCTTCATCTATATTTTAGGTTTCTTCTTCTGTCTTGCTGAAAGCTACTGAAAACATCAAACACTTTGGAATAAACTAATGTCAGCTTTGTATTTTTTTAACATTTTGTTACAAGATGTTTAAGCATTTTCCATTTTTTTTAAGCAGTTCCTTAAGAGTTGGATTCACTTTCTTCCCCTCCCATCCAAATGATGTATTTTTAGCTTCCATGTCAGAAGTCACTCAAAACCAGTCTACTTTATTCTGGATTTGTGTATTAGCAGATTAGCATTGTTTAAGACAAGCTCTATAAAATAAAATAGTTGGTTCTAAGTGGTTCTCACTGTAGTCTTTTAAATGTTCACATGATATCTGTTCACATATCTGTCTGTTGAAGAGTGATCTTTCAACATGCCCTATATATTCATCTAACCACATTTTCACACACTCTAAGGGGAAAACTTTTGTAATCTACCTGTCTATTAGATAGAATTTATGTTTCAATATCTTCTATAAATTAATGATAAAAATATTTTTGTTGTTGCTTTGTGTGTGACTGATTTAGTAACCATGGAGTTTCTTGTCAAAATCATAGATGGGAAAGGGAAATATATCTGCTCTAGGTTAACTTGCTTTAGCAGCAGGGTTGGACTAGATGATCTCTAGAGGTCCCTTCCAGCCCCTACCATTCTGTGAGCTAATATGAACTCTTGGAACATTCCTTATTCTTTTGTTCCCATATCTTGACCTATGCTATTCTGCTCCTGAAAATGTGCTACATAGCTGCACAAATTAACTTGTCTGTGAAGACTCAAGCAAAGAAGATAAAACCCCAACTATTTCAGTTGTCTTGGGAACACCAATTATTTGATCTCATTTCCTATTGAGTAATAAATGCACAGTTCCTTCTGTGTTTTTACTCTCATGTTCAAGGCACAGTATAAGAGAGTTGTTTCAGAAGTTGAACTTGCAGATACCCTTTTCTTTAATACCATTGACAAAATATTAATAAAAACTGAAGCTTATTTGTAGATTTTTATTTAATAAGGATAGAAGAATTATAGGCAAAATCAGAGAAGGAGTACACAATGTTACTGGGCACTTTATTCTCTTTAGTCAGAAAATCCAAATGGTCTTGCATAAAATGGAGGAATTGGAAGAAAGAAGTTAGGAAGGATATAGAAAAGAGTCAGGGATCATAAAGAGCAGTGCTATAGGAAGTGATTACATTGCATGAGGTATTGAAAAAGCAGTGCAAGAAAATAGGTGGTCTCAAAATGTGGGAGAAAAAATTCCTTTGAGACAAGTCTAAAAGAAAAATGAAGGCTGAGAAAGCAATCTAGGATTTTTAATGCTAACAATCATCAAGAGTAAATTAATGAATGGATTAAAAAGTTACAATTACAGTATCATCTGGAAGGTAGACAAGGAGTCAGATGAACTACTGAAGGACAAGAGTGAGATGTTAATGACAAATGAGGTTCCTACTGCCAAGAGGCCGAATGAATCCTTTGCTAGTATATGCATGAAAGTATTTGAAGGTCATATTCCACAGCTTTGGATAAATTTTCCTGGTGAAGCAAGTGAAATGCTAAAAGGCTTTATGGTTACAATGAAGCAGGGAGTTAGGAAATTAGACCTATTAAAACTGACATAGTACCAGGCCAGCATAAATTATATCTTGGATGTCTCCATGAAATTCTGGAGCATTTCTGGATTAGAAATTAGGCTGAATATGAAAAAGACTGAGCAATTCACCATGAACACCTAAGATAATTTATCATTTAAGTAGGGGATCTAAATGTTACATGAACACCACCAATCAAAACTAAACATTAATTGTACCTAATGTTCTAGAAACACTGATATGAGAAATACTCAATCATAAGAATTTGCAACTTATAGAAATTGCTAAGTACAATAATAAATATTTGAAATCACACAGGCATGGCTTCTTTTTGATAGCAATTTTAATTCACTTCATCTTAGCTACACTCTGCAATGTATTTTATCATAAATTCATGAACAGTTACCTCTGGATCTTGTTTTAATCAGTATGATTTTGAGACATTGGTGGCTGAATGGTTAAACTATTTGTCACATAACCCAGACTAGGAATTTATGCCTTTGACTGATCACTGGAAATGGCTAATTTAGTAAATCTAGTTATGAGTGATTACTGGACAGTCAGACATAGCAGTCAAAGGCAGCCAGATATAATGACCAATTACTTTCTTATGTACCACTAACTTCAAAGGTGGTTTCTGGGTTGAATTAATCTTGTTAAGGTTCTGAACACACAGTTTAGAGTGACATTTGATCTGACAGAGTGGGAAGGTGGTCTTGTCTGTGTGTGCATTTTTAGATATAGGTATGTGTATGTACTATGTATGTGTGTATATATATATCTGTACAATGTAATTTCCATCTCTCCCTTAAATCTCATATTTATATTTTTGATAAATTACTATATTTCCCTACTTCCATAAATATTTCATTTATGATTAATTTAATCACTTAGCAAGTTTTCATCAGAAGAGCCCCACTAGAACACCACTTTCATATCATGACATCAGGCAAAGGAGTGATGGTTTTAAACTAAAAGAGGGTAGATTTAGACTAGATATAATGAAGACATTTTTTACAATGAGGTTGATGAAACAAGATGCCTGGAGAGGTGGTGGATGCTCCATTGCTGGAAACATTCAAGGTCATTTTGAACAAAACTCTGAGCAACTTGATCTAGTTATAGGTGTCCCTGCTCATTGCAGGGAGCTTGGAGTAGAGGACCTTTAAAGATTCCTTCCATCCCAAATTATTCTATGATTCTGCTGTTGCTAATCAGGATATTTATTCAGCATGTTTCTTTGTTGAAAGAACAGTAGTTGGTCTGTGTGTGTTTGTATATACAGTGTAAGCAAGCTTACTGATTATCATGTCTCACACTCTGTTTTATCTCATAAACCTCCTTGTGTTCTCCCATGTTTGTACACATTAGGCTGTTACTTCTGTTTGCTTTTGAATATCATACTGCATCTTCAAATGTTTTAATTTTTAACACATTTTTTAGTTTGTTGATAACTGGTTTTCTGGGTAACATTAAATGTTTGCCTAGCTCAGTATCCTGTCCCAGATAGCTGCTTGTAGAAGGTACTCAGGTAAGTCCAATATGTCAGGGCACTCATACAGAGATCTTTCTTACAGACCACCTTATCATGTTTAAGCCTCAAAACATTAAAAACTTAACCATGTCAGGTGTTTTGCCAGGTTTAAATAGTCTTGTTGGAGGTTTATACCTTTAGTTACCTCTTGAAGTCTGTAAGCTTTCACCTTCACAAAAATCCTGCAAGAATGAGTTCCATAGTGTCAGTGCCTCATTTATTTCAGAAAAAAAACCAGTCTGCCAAACAGTTTCCTTTTTTTTTTTAATTGGTTGGGGGATTTTTGTTGTTTTAGTTCATTTGGTTGGTTTTTGTGGGTTTTTTGTAACCTACTTACCTTCTTTATTTTGTTTTACTCCACAACTGATGTTCTGGATAATATAGAATAATTGCAATTTGTTAGATGTATTCATGACTGAATTTAAGATTGGTTTAATGCCACTAACATTTTTCTTGATAGTTTAATACCACTAACAGTTTTGTTGATATTTTTTGTAACTCTTTTTGATCTTGTTATGTCCTTTTCTGAGGGAAGGGATCAGACTTCAATGTAGCATTCAAGATACAAGAACACTGGATTTATTTATTTATTGAGTGCTGCTGAATACTAATATTTTTGTTACAATAATTTTTTCCATGAACAGAAATAAGTAACTGAGAGCTCATCATACTGTAGATGTAGTTGGCTTCTTTTTTTCCCCATATGTACAGTCTATTTTGTGTATTGGTCTTGGATTTTTTCCTCTTCACAAGGATTACTCAGCAATTTATTCCCAATAAATGCTGAAAAAAGTGCTGAAGCAAGAATGAAAACTACAAGTAGCTAATGGATTTTAAAAAAAAGAAAAGTGTCCCACTAAAATTAGTGAAATTTTCACTTATGTAAGAAACAAAAATAAATATCATAAAGCCATGGCAAGGGTCTTAATCCTCAGTATACACCAATGATATACAAGGTATAGATGGAACTTTGAACAACTCAGTTCACATTTCACACCATTAAGAGATTTTAAATAGTAAATGATTCTGGGCTTCTTTTCCATTTTTCACTCTCTCTTTAATTACATATATTTAAATCAGCTTTTTGCTAACATCTGCTTCACTTTTCAAACAGTATCTAGTTGAGTCTAATTTATTTCAATGATTCATACCTGCAGATTGCCCATGTGTTTTTTCTTCAAATGCTGTAACTTCTTGAAATTGTCTTCTAAAACAACCTCAATCTCACAGTTTTAATACAAGACTGAGTAAAATATATTGATTTCACCTGAAGTGCACTTTGGCATTTCATTTTCTGCTGAACATAAAATTAATATCAGAGCTGATGTGAAAATCCAAGAATAAAAAGTTTGACAGAAAGCCCTCCATAACCTCTCACAGACTAAAACCATCATGCTACACACTGATTTATGCATGCTGAGCACTGAAAACTTGCAGCATGCTCTGGGCTCAGTAAGAGGTGGAATATTTTCTTTTTGTATTTCAAAACAGCTATTGTTTCTTGAGAGGAGGTATCTTTTTCGTCCTCCTTCTTCATCAATTACAAAGCAAGACGGGGAGCTGTCTCTTTCAAGTCCTCTAAAATAGCACAAATAAATAATTGAAACAAAAAAGAAAATGAAACAAAGCATTCCCAAAGAGCTAAGCTTTCCATATTCTGAATTGCCACAAAGCTTCAAACTAAACAGGGCCACACCTTGCAAATTTGTCCCTAGTCAGAAGAGGTCATGACTGCTGCTACTGGGAAGAGGGTTGTGTGATTTTACAGATGCTTATGACCTGTGCTGAGAAAAAAGGAACCTGAGATAAACTGTGTTGTAGAAAAGGAATCTGTGAATTAAATGAAATCCTCATATACCACTATGAACATTTTCTTATTCAGAATTAAGGGAATCAGACCTTAGAAGAACAACAAGGCAAAGGTAACAGACAATAGATTCATCACATTGAAACAAGACAGAATTATAATGAAAGCTGTGTTATAATTGTGAATCAATTTGGAACAAGAACACTGTATGCAGTGCTGGGATGAAAAATGAGCTACAAATTCTCAGAAAATGTGTGAGACAATACAGAGAATCAAAGGGGACAGGAATAAAACCTGAAAATTGAGCAGAACAGAAACACATTATAGTACAATGAAATTAATTCTATGTTTTTATTCTGCTGACTAGTATGTTTGATTCAAAAAGTTCTTGCATTTCTAGCATTAAGCAAGTATTTGTAGTTTTTAGAGACTGGTATTTTTATAATAGATAAATTAACTTATTTGGATAGGATGAGAAGTGACTGAAATCACTGCATGCCCTTGAACATCAATAAAAAGCCCTTGGAATTCTCTGACGAAATACAGTGGTTTATCTTTACTCTTTGGAGATGTTGGCATTTTTCTGACTTCTACTGTAGGAAAAAGACACAGGGAAATAAATATATGTGACATGGTTTTGTTTAAATGTTCCCATTAACATTCTGTAAGTAGTTTAGAGCCATATTGCATATATAGGATACTCTGTAAAACAGCTCTTGAAGGTTGAGGCTGGGCTGACCACTAACCCAATGACAGATGCTCCCTGTTACTCACTCTTACTCCACCACGGGAAGGGAAAAGGGATAAGAGAGACAGAGAGACTTGTGGATTGGAAAAGAAAACTAAAACTCCTTTAATAATAATAATAACAATGAATTAAATATATACAAATATGTACTGAAGCCAATACTGAACCCAACCCCCCCTTGATGGTAACTTCATCACCACTGATACTGCACCAAAAGCCTCAGCAGCAGATGAGAGTCTGGCTCAGGAGCTGGATCCTGGTACTGGATGCAGGAACTTAGGGATCAGGATTGAGGGCAGAACAGACAGAGTATCTCCTCACCAAAGCACAGGAGAAGAAGAAGACCAAGAGGGGAATAATCAAGCAAGGGGGAACTGACCCCCAGTTTAAAATGAGACTTTTAAGTAATGATTCAACTCATTTTTGTAGAATGAAACAGTACAACCTCAGGAAGAGGAAATAGCTCCTTTCACTTTCCTTTCAGTGCATCATCATCACAGTCCATATGAATTTGCTTTTAATAATACTGTTTCTGTTAAGAGTAGTCATTTCAAAATGAGACTCTTTATAAACTTTAGTCAATAGGAGGCATACTTATGCAGAAAGCCTACTTAAATATTGTAAAAAATACATTTTTAGCCATTTTGTTTTGCAGAATTCAAGTTAAATATATAGTTATATAAGGAAACAATAGTTAACTGGACAATAAAAATTTGTCTGAAAATGAACTTTATCATAAAGGAAGTTATAACAGATACAAAACTCCTGAGCTTAATTGTGAGGTTTAATATGAATGTATGTTCTTGGCTTGAACTTGTGCCTCAAGGAACATCAGCAATATAGCTGTACCAACAAATAGAAAGAACTAAGAAACATATATTGCTCTATAAATCCACATACTAAGAAACACATATCCTTGCTGTATTCTTGTCTCTACATTTTCAGCAGACAATACAAGTAACAGAGATGTTCAATGACACACTTTCACACAACACAGGAAATAACAAATTGTAGCATGTGGGTCATATGGTGAACTTGAGCTTTTGTTTTGATATTAGAATTTTAGACTTCTTGTAACAGTAATAGTTTTGAAATTTGGAAAAAAGCAATCACCTCTATCTAATTGCATATAAAATGAAAATAACCAGGGGCACATAACATGTGTCTCCAGGTGGTTTTATGTTGAAGAGAATGGGAATGAGACCTTTTGAAAGGTTAGTTTCTTTCTCTCAGGCAGTTAGATTTTAAGTACCCGTCTATTTCTCATTTCTAATCCTCTGTCTACACAAGCCCAAGGCTGAGTCCAGTTGGCTTCCAGTTTCTAAGATGAACTCAATCTTTTCTTCACCTTTAAACTAGTTGCCATCACTTTTTAAAGCTGAAAAATCTTTCACCAGCTGAATGTGAAAATGTTTATTTATGAATGAGATGATCAAATTTTACAGACCCCAAATCTTCAGAACTGGTTTGAGATTACAGCTGTCTTGATAGATTTGAACTGACCTATAAATTGAGATTTTTTTTTAAATTTCACCTTAATTGTTTGGGCTTTAATTTACCTCCAGAAACAGAAATAAAAGTTTAGAAAACTACTATTTTTTCCCCACTTGCATTGCTACCTGTTTCCCTGTGCTACAGGAAAAAAAAACCCACTCACAACACAAGGAAACTAAGATGCTGGACCTCTCTCTCCAACTATTTGAGCTATATGCTAGTCTAGAATTGTTCCTGTATCCTTCCTCTGGCCTAATTAATTTTGAGATTCTCTTCCTTTGTCATGTCCCACTTAAAAAAGATGAATTGAAGACTGTTTGACTGATACCTCTAATATCATAACATTGTATAACTTAGAGTTTAGGACATTTTCAAGGAAAGAAACACTTTACAAATAGTGTAAAGTATGTGCACAATTATAACTAAATGTTCAAAAGATTATTTTTCTTCTTGGGAACATTGTGAGGAAGCAAAAAACACATCTGGAAGGGCTCCAAGGAAATTAAAAAAAGAAATAGGAATTGGTAACAAAGTAAATTTCTGTGTTTATTTGGTTTTTAATTAAAAACAAAAAAACCCCAAGGTCTCCAAACTCTCTTCATCACTGTGAAAACATTATTTGTGCCAAAAATCACTGCAATGTATTTTCTATTGTATCTTCTAATATCACATAAAATCCTGATGTATTGTGCATGCTTCTGTATTGTCTTTATTTCAAAATACAAAGTATAGCATTGCACCATATAGCTGAATTGAGGGGTTCAGGTTAGAATCAGCTAAAATGCACTTACCTGAACAAGCCAATAATTACACTGAATCATGTAATGGCTCTCTAGTGTTGCTCTATTCTAGTTTACTTAAAGAGTAGCTTACTCTAAAAGCATTCTGTTTACAAGCCATTCTGTTTCTATATTATATATTTTTCAATATTTATTTTCTATTGTTATTTACTACTAGGAGCATTTGCATGAAAATAGGATCCTTGTTTTTCAGGAGTCCACCTGCTACTACTGCTTGTTCTCAGCTCCAACTCATAATCCAGTGTTTATAATTATAACAGCATCCTAACATTTAGAGGAACCAGATGAATTGTCATGAAAAAAACAAAATGAAAACACTTTCAGATTCTGTCTTCAGATGTAGTTTAAGGGAGAAACTAATGGACTCTCAATCACAAAAGCTTTTTTCTTACAGATGCACATAATAATGCACAGCTAGGAAAATAATAAGAAGAATCAGCAACTCCTTTAAAAGGTATGAAAGGTTCTCTAGGGAGCTAAGGACTAGATTGCAGAAAGTGGATTTTGCTATGGTAACACTACCCACACCTCTTAAATTATCTAATGTCATCAAAACCTGTGCTGATTTTCCTTTAATTACATGAATTTCTTACTCAGACAAATTCTCACTTATCAAGTAGGATACCAGGTGAGATACTGCCATGGCTTTGAGGAGACAGGAGCATTTACACTCCAGACAAGGCCCTCTCACTTAAAATAAATCATACTTTCACAGTTGGCTTTGGCAGAACTCAGATTTGAAATTGGATTCAGAGTGTTTCTGATCACTCTTAATGAACTACAATTGACATTCCAGAGGCTGATAAAAACATTTGAACAAAAATACTATTATTTTTTTTTTATTCTCTGCTTGTTCCAGTATCTGCAAAGGACAATTCCTCACTACAACCACCTATGTTTCTCTATTGACTACCACAGAAACATAACTAACTTAGTGATCTAAACTTTTAGTTAACTGGTGTCTGGTGAGGGAAGTCACATTCCAAGTAATAAATACAAAATGCAGTCAGGTAAATAGAACTGGCTTTCACTATTTCCATGATGCCAATAAAACAGCTGTGTGTACATATGTTGTAGGCCAAGAGATTACAGCTGTCCACATATAAGTCTAGAGAAACATGCAAGTTTGTGGGTAAACACATAAATAATGTTAAGCAGAAGGCTAACACATTGCTGATTTCTTTGTTGTGGCTGCTTTCCATATATTTATGTTGATGAGGAACTGAACATTCAAACCCCTGAAATATTTAGACTGAAAATATTTAGATTTCATTACATTGACTGGATGCCTCAAAACAACAG
Organism: Galbula dea; assembly: GCA_013399015.1. Lineage (NCBI taxonomy): Eukaryota > Metazoa > Chordata > Aves > Piciformes > Galbulidae > Galbula > Galbula dea. The sequence goes on from VWZX01000621.1 coordinate 140,100, forward strand.
CAATTATATTGCTTCCTGTCCATGTTCTCTGGGTTTCTTTCCAGTTAGGTTAAATTTTTGTCTGGATAAAAGGGTTGAAACATGGCCAAGGGCTCCCATAATTAATGTCATTTCCTACTTAGCCACATATAAAAATCATTATTCATCACAGCAAATGTAGGCCAGATAGCAAATGTTCAGGGAAAAGCAACCTGAGAGAATGATGTGAATATGAGGTTTTAAATCTTCAAACCATACTAGGTATTTACAAAGTCTTTCTAAAACAAATCCCATACAGATATTGAGAGTGAGTGCAAAATATTCTGATCTGTTAATATTTTTCACCCACCTTGCTCCAAGTTCCAAAATCAGTCCCTACTAGAAAAGAATAGAGAAAAAAATTTGTTTTTTTCCAGTTGCAAAGGATAAGTACATGACCTGGCCTTGAGGTCTTCTCAAAACCTGTCTGTAATTGAGAAGCTGAAACAATGCTCTGAAATCACAGCTACTCAAAGTGTCAGGAAGATTCCAAATCTTTCTGGGTTTTATGATTTTGTCAATCAAGCTCATCACTAAATAAAATGTCAGATGCTGAGTTTCTCTTTTTATTGCCAATAGAGATTGAATTATAACTTTGACCATGTGCTTGGAAATTCATGATTTTATATCTTCCTGCTAACTCTTCCAAGGAGACTTGAAAATATAGTCATGGTATGCACTTGGAATAAAGGAATTTTCTCCTTTTAAAATGAGACAATATTTCTGAATATTATAGTAAAAATAATAGGGAACAGTTGTCCTTGAATCTATAGTATTATGTATTATGGCAGGAAGAAAGGATGAATCAAAAAAAACAAACAAGCCAAAAAACTTTTGAAGAGTCTTAGAACCTATGCAAGCAAAAATAGTTGGAATGGTTATCTTTACTTTTGAAATGTTAATTGTTTAAAGGTTCAGAAATTTCATGTTCAATATTCCTTTCTTTTTACACGGCTGTCCAATATTTCAGATTAAATGTGAACTCATAAAGAAGTGCAATGATGCTGTTTTTCAGGAGCCCTACACAGTGGTATGATTAGGTTTTCCATATTTACAAATCATAGAATCATAGAAAGAAGCCTTCTTGGGCACCTGGGCACCCTGCTGTTCATGTTCAGCTGTCTGTCAACCAAAATTCCCAGGTTCAGACTTTCACAGATATAATACATAACTAATTAAAAATAGAAATATTACCTAGGTAATACTCTTGAGATTATATATCTTATAATGTGAAGCCTACAAATTTCCTTTGTTTCCCACAAACCAGTCTTTTCTTATTTTCCTTAAAAAATCCCTAAATTTGAGTCCACTCTTGCTTTTCTTCTGAGTAGGTGTAATTATCACAGGTTGCTAGACTTACTCTTCATTTCTGATACTTTTCAAAGAGTGTAGGCTATGTGAGGTATGAGCTATACAGATATATATATCTCATCTGAGTGGGTTGTATGCAATGCTTCCCTAATTTGGCTATACTATTTCCTGAGAGGAACTAACACATGCTATACCTGTAGAAAGGTTAAATTTATTTTATATAATCTGGGATTCTCTATGCCATGCTCCAAGCTTTAAGACAAACATCTTCTGTGGCCAACTATGTAAAGTGTGGTAGCTTATATATCTCTAGCACTAGATGATGATACCAGGCTGGGAAAAATATCAAGGAGAGGAGAAGCAGAGTGGAACAAACATGGGTGAACAAAATGTAAAGTTAATTTTCACCAAACTATGATATATTCATGGGTAAAATTTAGTATAAAATATTCCATGGAGCATATGCAAGTTCCCCTCAAACCTCTGCTGGGGTAAGTAGGTTCTTCCTCACTCACTCAGTTAGTTACTGGCTGATATCTTTCAGGAGAGCCATTTAATTTCTGAACACAGCCTCAACAGTGGGGCTGTGATTTTAAGCTTACTGTGTAGTGGTGTGTATCAACATTTGCCATAGGAGGAGATGGCCTTGTCTGTCAGCCAGGGAGCTGCTTAATGCTACATAAGGGTCAAATGAGCCAAAAAAAAGAGAAAGGGAGGGAAAAACAGTCAAGAACCTTTAGCCCTCCAGCAAAAGGGGAAACTTCCCCTATGGCAAGTAGACAAGTCATTTTTTGAAAGAAGCATTTTCTCCTAACAATTGATTGAGAGCACTAAATAACATAAGATAAAGGAATTCCAAGAGCAGGGGTATTTCTGCTGATTCAGCCATTGCAATGGTCACAGTAGCAGGTGTTGTTCTTCTGGCAGAAACAATTTGCATTTGTTTGCATGAAAAAATGTCTATCCTCTAAACATATCACAGTGCTAAAGACTTGTATTTGTACACAAGAAATGGGGGACCACTATAAAAGCCAAATCAATCAAATATCCAGAATTTGACTGTTCCCAAACGTAGTTTTGCTGTGGTTAAAATGATACATTTGGAGGTTTAATGTTATAGCAAAGCTTACATGGCATTTGGCTATTTAAAAGCAGATAAATACTGAAGGTAAAATGCAGAGATTTGTTGAATTAATCATATCTCTCAGGTTGATTCAGTGAAGATGTTTATTCTTCAGCAACTTTGACCAGGAAACCAAAATAGTAAGTTCAGTTTCAGTCCCTGAAGAACTCTACATTAGCAATGGAATATACCATTTGTTCTTTAAAATTGGTCTTCTGAATGGTAACAGTTTCATTTCAATCTAATTACCCTAAAAACCTTTTCTAGTCAATATTGAGGAGAATGTATCTTTGAAAAGCTGTTCAGTTTCAGATAGCTGAAAAATTCCAGAGCATGATTAGTCATGTATTACACTCTATTGAATTTGAAAAGAGCCTGGGTGATGGATTTAAATGTAGACCATCTTTCTGACACTTAAAATACTTTTATCTCACTCTAACTATATATGTCATTATTCTGATAAATATATAGAAATAGTGAAGTTTGCTTGATTAAAATTAAAAAAAAGACACAAGTGAAGATATTTTCCATCAGTCATATGGTCAGCCTATTTTTAGTCAGCAGTCTTACCCTTTTGTATAGTAACAGACAGCTTCCATGACAGAATCTGAGTGCAGTACTTGTGGAAATTATCCCTTTGAATCTGGTTAGAACCTCCTTTTAGCTTATGTGAGAACCACAGGGTTTAAATGAATGCCTAATGTTTCTAAAGCTAAACTGGCAGACCTACATTTAGGATGAATATGTTTCTCATCTATAATGTATTCTGTTGTAAAAAATTCTGGTTTAAAAACAGATGCATTCTTAGATGCAAGACATGCAACAAAAAGTTGACTAGACATGTGTGTATGGCTGTTAAAAGATGCCTTCTTATATTATCACATCTTTTTTTATGACAAGACCTGCATTCTCTCATAGTTTTGTCTCATGTACAGTTTTGCTGCAGGTAAGAAACAGCCTCTAAACCATGTAAGTAGATCTAAAAATAACTGTAGAAAGGAAAGGAGCCCTGGAGAAACCTGAAACAGAAATAAACCAGGAACAAAGTAAAAGGCACTTGCTGTTCCCCTATGCATATTTACCCAAAAATACAACATCTGCTATTTTCATCACCAGATTTGATTTAATCAGATCAATATACAACTGTCCTGGAGTTCACAGTAAGCACACAGCTGAGAATTCCCTCCATCTTAATTCTTGCTCTTAAGATTTTGTTATTAAAGGCAAAGAATGCCTCAAGTGAGGAATTTCTGGAATATTTCTATGGAGAGTCCCTTCCAACACCTAACATTCTGTGTGTGCATGTGACAATGTTGAACTTTTGATATCAAAGAGGAATCAGAAGGTCAAGCCTTCTGATAAGTCCCACTGATCCTAAATCAACATCCCTAAGTGTCTTGTGATGTTATATTTTCCTCTTGTCAGTCTCCTGCTTTCTTGACAGCTGCTGTGATTTGCTTTCAGTGGGTGTATGTTAACATTTAGCCAGTAATTTCATGTCATCTGAGGATTCTGTCATAGGAAAAAAAAATCTTTCCTTTTATACTGCAGTAGCATAATGGGAAAAGTGCTCAGGAAAGTGAGGTGCTAAACCACAAATGGTGACTTTCTGTATTGCTTCTGGAATGAAAGGTAGTTTTCTGTATTGACAGGGGTGCAGGCTATCTTCTGATTTGTTGTTGTTATTGATATGTTGTTGGGGTGGTTTTTCTTCTTTCTTCTATTTTATGTTTGAAACATGAGGAAACCCATGTTTTCATACACTCTTTTTGTTAGAGAAATCTGCTCTGATCAGACAACTGAAACCAGCTCTGACACACAAACCTGTAACTTGGGCTGCCACTCTGCTCTGATCTGCGGCAGGCAGTTGGTGTTAAGTGGCCTCTCTCTGTAGTAAGTGTACCTTTGATGGTAAGGCCAGAGATACAGCTCGTGTTACAGCTCTTCACAACATCTTCCTTTGGTGCTCTGAAGAGCTTAAGTAGACCTGCAGATAAAGGGACCAGAGTGAGGGTTTGATACACTAGTGGCTCAGCTGGTGTTCAGCTGAACAGCCTCATCTGCTTTGGCTTCAGAGAAGTACCCATCATTTGACAGTCACAATGTAGAAAATAAACAATGACGATAATTCTAAGAATAAGAAACAGAACCACAAAGCCAACTTTAGACATTCACATATATAGGAAAGAACTAGAAAACTTGTAAACTATAAAACCTTTCTGCATGCCTTTTTCTTCCTGTTCATTGTGAAATGTAAATTTATGGAGCCAGTGGAATGGCTTATCAAAGGTTCCAAGCAAGCATGTAAAAATATAATTGTGTGAATGGCTAAGTTATTTGGAAACCTAGATTAATAATGGAGAAATAATTAGTTTGGGTCATAAACTAGAAAAGAAATCATAAGCAGTCAGTCATTTTAATCACCAATTCTATTATTCTGAATTTAATAAATGGGATCCCATTAAGAAAGTTGCCTGATATGACAAAATACAAATTTAGGGGATGTTATCATACACCTGAGTTATACTGCTCCTGTTTGATATTTTACAAGACATCTTTATTATTCTCTCACCCGACATCAGAATGAATCTGCATCTGTTAAGGTGAATTTTATTTGTCATTCTTGAGTCTAACTATTCCCTTGTTCCTTCCTTGTATTGAAAAAAAAATGATCCATTACTGAACACATGGCAAATACTTATTAAATGTATTTTACTTTTTATTGCCTCTGCAATATTTGCTTTAAACTTCAAATCTTCTTCAGTTATATTTCTAAAAATAGACTATATGACCACATCTCCCAGGAATTGTAGATTCAAGATTATTTCAATACACAATAAGAATATTTCTGTTTAAACCTTATCATAAGAGAGGCTATGCTAATCAACTGAAGGCATGTCTCTGAAGTATTCCACTTGACTACATCTACCCAGGGTTTCTTCCTCACCTACAACAGTTTCTAATGTCTTTGTGATGTTATGAAAAAGTTAAATTCTCACTTCTGATTCTTTGCTACTTCTGAAGTAAAGGAAATCCCCTTTTACAAAATGACCTGCTTTATGAAAAGTCAAGATACTAACAAACATTACTCAACATTTTAATTTTCACCTTCTCAATGAATAAAGAGGTAAAAGCTAAATGTGGGTTTTTTATTATCTTCAGAGAAGTTTAGTACAACATTAAGAGACTGTTACAATATTAACTAACCTAGAAAGGAGAAACAACCTGTAAAAATGAAATATCAAGTATGCCTCAATGATTTCTTAATTCACTCATTTCTCAGAAGTAGCAAACTTCAGTAGTTCCATATTTGAAATGTGTTAAAAACATTAACTTTTTCTTTCTTTTTTTTTTTAAAATGAGTTATCTTGGTTTTCCCTCCCTTATTAATGCACATGTAATACACCTCCAGCATTGAGATACACCACATCCATGGGGAGATGTTTAAAAAAAGCTCTTGATTTCCCAAAGTGATTCAAATTTAGATGACATTAAATACCATAAACAAGATAAAATGTCTGAAAGGGTAGAATTAGGGGGGGAGGGGGGGAAAGCAAAGATAGTACAAGCTATTTCAGTCAGTTATAGTTTGTGCTATAATAGAAATGACAAATTTGTCAAGGGAAGGTTGATCCTGAGAAAATGATAAGCTGGTTGCCATAGGTTTCAGGTAATGAAGTATGAAAATACATGTAAAAATATTTAAACCACTCACCATTTTGTATGCATAACAAGTTAGATATACTTATTGCTTAAGTACTGGAGTAATGTTATTTGGAAAGATTGTTAATTTGGCTGATTTGAACTCTGTGAATTAAGTTCTGTCTGCTGAAAACTAAAAACTGACAGAAAATAGAAAACTTTATTAACTTAAAATTCAAATGTTTATTTAAAAATGGGAAGGCCAGTTCCCACTGGTTACATTTCTGTTACTGGATCTAAAAGCATTTTCCTGCTCTGGCTTCTGTTCACCACAGCCCCTTGCCCCATGCTCACGTCAATGGAAACTATGATGTACAGGCTGAAAAAAGACATTAGTTTTGAAAATCAGTTTCCTCTGCTGCTGCTGAAGTAAAGCAATATGTAAAGCATTTTGATAGGTTCCTTTATTAAAGTTAAGATATGCTAAGACTCATATCATGTTTGGGTAAAGTATCTCTTTGAATGCACCAAACATTCTCTTTTAAGAAGGATCCTCTTGTCACCTTCTTGACTTCCCTATGATCCAAAGAAATGCAGTTTGAGCTAAACCTACTTATTTAAAAATCCACATATTTAAAATCCCTCTTTTGTCTTTTTTTCAGTTCTTGCATGCTTAGTCTTCTCTCATAAAGTGATGGTCAATTAATTACAAATTATGCATATCTGGGGGTTTTTAGTGACTCCCTTTTAACTCCCATAACTTGCTTCTTCAAATTTCAGCTTTGTATTGCTATCCTATTGTAAAAACAGGAATGCATTTGACTCAACAAAACACTGGCTTGTTTTCTCCCCTCTCAAATTTGTAATTCCCTTCCAGCTAAGCTTCAAATGCACTCTTGACCTGAAACATAAACAAACTTGTCTGCACTTTTCCAGACATATTAATATTACTGTAACAATTGTGTGTGTAAATTGTTATATAGACACTGACAGACTCATGGACAAAGTGTCTGTTAAAAGGCAAAATTAATTTGTTGGGACCTTTGCAAAGGATAACACTTATATGGGAATGCAGTAGCATCTTTAGCTGGATTTAATTAAATTACAACTGCTCCATGGTCCTATGTGACCACTCCAGCATATGAATAGTCTACTGCTACTGAGTGCCTTAACCACATACAAACCATCTCTCAAATACCTCAACTAGGTACAAAAAGCTGCCCTATGTGACCATTTCAGCATCTGCCTGACTAGTTTCCTATTGGCTGTTTTTGAATGTTTTGTCTGTGCAGAGTTTGAGCAGTTCTGCAGCAGAAACCACCTGGAGGTCTTTGGGATGCTTCTCATGGGACATTAACCAGCACATTTAAGGACAATATTTGGACAAGGCACAGCAGGACCTGCCTGGGGGAATTTCTAGAACTGTCCAAAAATCCCACTAGGAGAGCTTCTGTAAAAAGCATGCAGTCACCTAATGATGAAGGTGGCTAGTGGTGCAGTCAGCCAACTGGTTAAAAGTAGGTCCTTTGTCTCAGACCAGTTATCTCCAATAACACTGTGTGGAATTCCTGGACCAATCAGGGAATTAAGGCCACAGATCTAATAGCCAGACACCCTAGTTGTAACTAAAGGGCAGTCTGGAATGTCAATTCATAACTCAATAATAACTACAATTTGTAACATTTGCCATAAAATAGATCAATGAAAATGCTTTGGCAAATGTAAGGTTAACAACTAAATATATGAATCCAAGGAAAATACAATTGAAGTAGGAATAGAGCATGATTATGGTTTTTTATTCTGTAGAAGAGTAGGATTTCCTTATCACTGGCAAGCAGGGTAAAATATATATATATGTAAGTGTAGAAAATCTCAAAACATGTTTGCAGATTTGAACAGCAATTACAGTTCCCTCTGCCTTGTATTAAAAAACTGCACTCCCAGAAAATCCTTTGTGGAGGCTAACATTTGTTTTCACCCTTGTCATGATGGATTTATTTTTTTTGTTGGAGCTTTTTGGCATCTGATCACAAATTACAGCATATATGATGCATTACAAAAGGACAGTCTTTGGGAGGATGGAAATAGACAACTAAGCATTTCTTACCTCTAAAAGTGCAAAAATTGTTTCTTACTTTTTGGCTGTCTGTTCTACTGAGATTTGCTTTTGCTGACATACTTTTACATTTATTTCCTCTATAACAGGAAAGATCAAGGCTACAGGAGCAGTATATTATTACATTTACATTATTATGCATACAATATAGTAAGCACTTAACAACTAATTGTTTGAGATCTAATAAAACTAAGCCCTGCTCTGTTGATTTGGTCCAATTCACTGCTTTGTTTCCTCTCCTGAATTTATTTTGTTTCTGGTTTTTATTATTTCCTTGACAGGCATACTTCCTTGTCTGCTTAGAGATTTGTATGGATAAAAAACCCCAAACCTGTTTTGCTTTATTCTGATTCAATCCTGTCCAGAACCATGGAAAATCCAGCTAGGAGGCAAGGCTTCTTAAGGATACAGTGTGCCTCTTTCCCTTAGCCTCTACCAGCTATGCAAATTAAAGAGATTTTAAGTGATTTTCTACTCTGTGAGTGCACTAAACATCTTGTTTCCTAGGGCAATGACACTGTCACTCCCTGTGGGCTGCCTTTTTACACAACCTTCATGCTTAGTTCTGCATGGTCTTTATCTTCTACCTCTGTCTCCTCCTCTTTCCTGTTTTCTTAGCTATAATTGAACTCCACCACAATGAGAATCGAGAATCTTTATCTTGCTGGTTTCAGCCCATCAGACTGCTGTGTTTCCTCTGGGCCTGTTCACCTCATGGTATCTCTGTAATTCTGTTCTCTTAATTATAGTTTAGCATGCAAAAACAATGGGAGTTAAAGTCTCCTCAGCTGTTAGACAAAACCTGCCACAGATCTTACTAAAGTTTCCAACCAACAATGATTTTGCCGATAAGCCTCATAATTACTCAGACAATATGCTGTTTCATATAATGTGCAGAAAATTGTAACAACCTGATTAAAACACTGGCAGTTTTGCAATGCTGCTTGCACTCATTATGGAGGCTGGACAAGCTATCTAAGACTGATGAGTAATTCTGTTATATAGGAGACTTCACACATTTTCAGGGACAGAATGATATGTGGCTCAAAGATGATTCCTTTTAGGGTAGAATTCCATGCAGTTTCCTATGTATGAATCCCAAATGCCAGCAAAGCTCAGTTACAATTTTCTTATTTGGGAAATGAAGGAAGCAATCCCTTGACCAGAGAGGCTGTGTTTGTTAGCATAGAGAAATACAAGGATCATAGCTCAACTGATCCTTTTATGTCCACCTCAGAGCATCCAAACCATTTAAACATGATTCAGCCTGCTCATTTCCACATTAAGTATCAAATATCTAGGAGAGTGATAGCATTGTAGAAGGCAGAGGACTGGCAGTGTGGTTGTTTTTCTAATTAATTCCTAAGGAAACTGAATGTTGTGATTTGAATTTTTAACCAGTCTAAGAAAGAAATTAACTGTAAAAAAAGGAAAAGCTCTGCTACTGGTAAAATGAATATTAAGAGGTATTTCTTCAGTAAGTGTTGTTCTGCACTTAGATGTGCAAAAGACAAAAGTTTTTCTTAATCAAGAAGCTGTGTAATGTCTGTGGTTAGGATAGATGAGTTCAAATTTGATCTTCTAAAAACCTCTACTTACATGATGACCATGTCCAGAAGCATAAGGTTTCATTCTGGTCATTTTCCCTACAAAATACATTTGCCAGACAAGCCTAAACCTTTTTTTGGAACAAATCAAGGGGAGAGCAATATTCTTCTGGTGTGAGAACTACAGACTAGGTCACCTCTAATGGTTAGAGACCCAAATTTAGGTTGTTGAATCAAGCTTTTAGGTGACCAGTGGCCAGGGCTTGATCTATCTCTAGCTCTATGCTCAGTTCTTTGCAGAACATCTGTGTGACATTCACTCAATCTTATCACAAACATTGTTGCTGAGCTGTGAGAGACTGTGGAAGGTAAAGCCAGGCAAGATAAGTAGAGTGAAAACATGGGAACAGAAGGGTTGAGAGGGTAATAACAACTCATGGATATAGAATTAAAACACCAACATAAAAACATGCATAAAAACCAGAATTAAAAAACCCAAACAAACAAAAAAAAACCACAAGGAGAGAGATCACCTCAGGTTGGCAATATCAAGGATTAGGCCATTCCAAGGAGAAATGAAAGCCAACTCTTCTCCAGATGACTGAGAGCTGAGTTAGCACTAGACCAAGTAAGAATAGTAATACTTGGCCTAGTATCTTGCAAGTCCTAGCTCTCAGCTGTATCTTTCATCCAGTAAATAGTTTCTGGGTGCTCAAGAGAATGTACATCTTGCTCTAGGAGTCTCTTTGCACACATCAAAATATACCAGGAAAAAAACAAGTGTGGTTCAATGAGGGAAGGTTGCACCAAGAAACTACTTCAGAATGAGTTAAATCTCCCTCCAGAGGTTAACTTTCAGGCAGGTGATATGGAAGATAGGTATGTCTGATCTTTAGAGGAGCCTTAGTGCTGCTGTAAACAGATAAATCAATCAATGCAACTAGACAGCCAATGTGGAATCTTCCAGTCTGGTAGAAGTAGTTAAAAAATTCCCTTACAACACTTTATACCTTTGTGAGATAGACTTTTACTCTGCTTCCTGGCTTAGGGAAACATTGTTTTATTAGTTGTTAGACCACATTGACAATTTATTTTCTTGGAAGTGATTAGACTTATACTTCTAGTTTATTTTTTGAAAACAAAAAAAAGAAATTCTGATTTTCTTGTGTGGCACCAGAAAGCCAGGAATAAACAGGCAGATACTGTGTCTGTGCTTTTTTTGTAGTCCTGTTAGTGCCTTCCTAATTAACTTGCCATGTGTCTGAAGGGGTTTGAGCCTTCATTTGCTTAAAACAGTACAAAATCTGGATTTATTCAACCTCACTTTAGGGTGCAAATTGACATATTTGTTAGAAGTGCAGACATTCAATGCTCCCTCTATATTTGTTGGAGAGAAGTAGGTTCTCCACAGCTTGGTTCAGATCTTAGCTCATTTGAATTTCTCTCTGGAGGTGTCATTCTGTTAAGTACAGAAATAGCTTATGCCATTTTTGTGCCCAGGTTAGGCTCCTCAGGAGGATGCCAAAAGCTAAGTGGAATGAATCTAGATTAAATTTTCTGACAAAGACTTTCAATAAAAGAAAAAAACTAAAGGTCCTTCTGATGATATACATTGTGTCTAAAAGCTGTTACCTTACTGAAAAGGGAGAATAAATATTAGACTTCCTTTCAATCTTACTCCCTAATTTCCAGGAGCATATGGCTTGGTAGCTCACCTAGCTGCAGTTGTGTTCAATACTAACTTGTCTGCCTATGTTGCCCTGCCAAACAGCAGACTGGTACCTGAGAGTTCCTTGCTGATGTGCTCTCAGTGTTCAGACAACATCTTGTGGGTTTTTTGCTCACTACTTCTGCTATGTGTTCCAAAGTTATGGAGAGACTTGGTTTTGATTCTCTTCCCCTAAGGTCTGAACAGCTGACACTCTCAGTCTTCTAATTCTGTGAGAGCAAAGAATCCAATCACAACCCAAACTGCCTGAAATAATTACATATTTGATCTGACTGATGTGTTTTTCTGAGTGTTACTGCAACACTTCCTCACAGTGCTACAGTTAAAGCCAAAGTGTCAGAATGCAACCTGCTTCCAGACATCAGTTCTTTGTAAACCAAAACAAAATAAAATTAATTAAAAAAAAAACAGAATGAGAGTTCCCCCAGCTACAGCTTCTGTATGTGCCTAAAGACTTTCTGGTCTAGAAAGTTTATAACTCTGTGTTAAAATTGGGACAGAAATTCTACTTTGTTCAGATCTAGGACACAGGGTTCACACGGTGTAGCAGGCAGGAGAACTAGAGGAGCAAAACCAGAATATTAATTCAGAGAGGAATAAGAAAATTTTGGTTTTAGCTTCTTCTCATGCCAGTGATAAAAACTCCTGCATCATTTGGTATGAGCCTCATTAGATACCTGCATCCCATGCCATTCAAAACTCAAGCTTTAATACTTCCTAGCTTCTGTTTCAGCTTCAAATGGTGGCAGTGAAATCAAGGTACATGACTCACAATTAAGAAGGATCTTTTCCATATAACTGCTTGCATCACACAATGCATAGAACATCCCAGTTCAGCTATTACACCACTATCAAGCACAGATACATCTTTAGTGCCCTTGGAACCTATACCAGGGATGCTATCAGTTCTTTTGTCTACATGTTGCAGGAATATGCCAGATTGACATAATCTTTCCTTTATCCCTCACCCACCCAATTCATAGAGCCCAACTTACCAGGAAAGGTGTTCAGTCCTGTAAACCTCAAGCTTATTATTGTTTATTTGCTGTTTTCTTCTACATGACTTTGTATGAAGTAGGTATGACATCTAAAAGCACACACTGGGATTAATGGGGATAATTCCTATAATTCAGGTAAATGTCTATCAGAAACATCCTATTTTCACAATTTACCACTCTTCCAATATTACATAAATGTTCTTATACATATTTTATATATATATATAAACCCATATAAATATATTATATATCAATATATATAAAATATAGATATATTTTATATGTTCTTATACATATATATACATATATTGTGATTACTCCACAGAAATGGTTCCCTGAAGACTGTACTATAGTTAATACCTATTTTCATTGATATACTTATTTACATAAGAATAATCTTAAGCATTTATAAGTAAAAAATGTACAGATGTCTGATCTGACCATATTTGTCAACATGACAATTATTTGCAAAGTTAAAAATTGCACAGGAAGATGATAAGACAGAATCAAATAAACAGGGAATTATTCCAGCTGGATAAAAATTATTCAGGTTCCTCAAAGCAGGACTAATTAGGTCAGGTTGTGAAGGGCTGTATCCAGTCAAGGCTCAAACACCTCTAGGTGTTGCCACATCATTCTTCTATTGCTCCAGGGTTTAGCCATCTGCATGGTAAAATAAAATTCAATGTCTCATCAGAATTTCTGATGTTTTAACTTGTGTCTTTTTCCTCTCACCCTGTCACTGAGCACTTCCAAGACAACACTCCATGTTCTCTGTATCCTCTGATCAGGTAGCTGCAGATATTATCAAAATCTCCCTCAGCATTCTTTGCTCCAGGCTGAATCAACTCAGGACTTCCAGTTTCAACAACAAAATAAACAAAAACCAAACAAAACCTGTCCCCCTCCCCCCCAGCTTTCTTTCTCTTATCCAACTCAAACAAATATTCATGATTACATGAAAAACAAACAAACAAATAAAGCAGGAATAGGGTCTTTTGTAATCTAAAAGAAAATGCTTTTCAAAAATTTGAGTTTCATAACTTCTGTGATTATGGGATTTTAAGCACACCTCTAGTATACATAAAGCACTCAAAGCAATTCACACTGGCAGTATTGCAGATGTTTAACCTGCCATAGCTTACTGAAATGTGAGTACCTACCTGAGAATATTGAGGCACTAGGAAATCCAATTATTATAAAAAATGTAATGTAGTCCAATGAAAACCCAACTGCATGTCTTGGGGTTTTTTTCAGTTGGAATAAATACTTTATAAGTATTTATGAAAATCTATGTTTAAGTATTCATATTTTAAACTCTTTGCAATATCCCAGTTTGTCTGACATTGTGTCAATCACAGATGTGTTTTGCATCAGTCTCATGGAGCTCAAGTTAATGTCAAAGCTCATAATCAAAGGCATGTTGAAGTAATTGGAAAAGCATGAATTGAATCAATATTTTATGAAACATGCCTATAATATGTAGGAATGTCTCTTATGTTTTTAAAAAACCCTAGACACCTAACTGATGAAAAAGTTAATATTTCTTTATCTGTTGTTCACTGGTATCTGCCAGTAGAAGATATGTTTCTAGTTTGATAAGATTGTCTATACCCCTCAGAATATACCTTAAAACTCAGTTATATATTTCTCCCATGGCTTTTTTTTCTTGTGCTGGTTTCTGTCTCAAGCTGTAAGAGAGTTCAGCCTTTGGTTTTAAGCCTTTCCAAAGCTCAGAACATTATTTGCTCTTTCTGGTTTGTTTGTTCTCAAAAAAAGTCCCATCATACTCAACTTCAGTCTTAGTTTTTCAAATAAAGGGATGAAACTGTGTTAGCTATTTTGCAGCAGATCCATTATTCAGAAAAGGTTGTTGCAGTGTTTCCAGCTGAGCCAGAATACCCAGTCTTGTTCTACCTAGTGAAAACAAAATAGTGTATACAAATTTCCACAATGTACCACACAAATGTACCTATCCTGTACAGACAGCATTGCATCCTCAGGACTATTCCTAATGATTCCCTCCACAGCCAGACTGGAAACCCAAGCTTCTTTAATATTCCAGCTTCATTATTCTCATTTTCTATAATTTAACAACTTCTCATATGATACTTAATGGAAAAGTCATGCAATATTGATCAGTAACTGCTGTTAATTTCCTGATGTATATCATTTGCATTTTTTTGTTGCTAGTGGAAAGTAGTTAACATGCTGTAATTATCATCCTGATTGTCTTCTTTATCTTATAAGAATATAGTCCTCTCAACCCTCCTTGATCTTACAACAGTATATTTCATCACTTTCAAGAATAGTATCAAGAGATACACAAGGCTTAGGGTTTTACTGAAAAATGGTGTGATCTAGCAACAGATTCCCTAAATGATTCAGTTTGGAACAGAGTAATATAAGTTTTTATAGTGCCTATCAAAAAATAAAGAGCCCTGCTTCTGCAGTAGTACAATGCCATCTTTTTTAGTGAATAGAATTGCAATTGTATTACTGTCATCACAGGAAAAAAAACCCCAAACCACAACAAAAAGTTTTCTTGTGTTCCATTCTGATTGATTGTCTTTTACTCCTCTGTCTGTGAACACTTAAGACAACAAATGCATTCATCTGAGAATATGCTTAGAAGCAATGAGTGTGGATTTTTGGCAAGGGTGCTGTTTAGGAGAATAGACATTTATCTATAGAAGAAAATGCTTTCCTTAGTCTAAAAATTGTATCTAATCAGAGTCTTCAGTCAATTTTAGGTTCATTTACAACTACCTATCAAAGAAGTACTGCAGATAGGAAAATCTAAGTGAAATGAAATCATCTGTTGAAAAGCTGTACACAAAAGCACTGAGGCTTTTGGATTTTGAAAGGAGAAGAAACATCAGGTACAATGAGATACAGTTACACATGCAATTATATCACATAGTTTTCACAAGAGCAAGTCAAACAATTAGTGAAATTCAAATGGGAGACTTTGTATGAGTCTATTCTGCATTTATTTAAGCATAATCATTTAAACTAGAAGACACAGATTTCATCAGTCTGCATTCTGTCTTATGAATTCCTGGGAGTCAGAATTTCATTTCCAGCAGATTCTTCCAGGGGATCAATAGATATTGTGAAGATTTATGACTTCATTGTAAATGTTCTCCATAAATGCTGAAACTGATTTTGTCTCTCTGGAAAAGAACAGTGCCATATTTAGAGGGCTTTTTTCTCCTTTTTTCAGGACTATCCACAGTATTCACTAATTTTTGAATGCCTGTAAGAATCTGCAGATGTAGAGGGACTGGGAAGGTAGTGTAGGAGTGGGGCAAGCTGTGTTCTTTTTTTTCTGTACATGATGAAGTCTGTTATCCATTACAAATCTCCTTTTCTGTGCAGTCTCAGAGCAGTTGTGCTCAGAAGTGACTAAAATACAGTTTCTGAATGATGCTAAAGACTGATAGCTGTTAACAGAGAAAAAAAATACAACAACCCCAAACTTCCCAAGCAGAAATTTACTAAGTTTTCCATACTTATGGTATGTAATTATGCAGCTTAAAGAAGACCAGTTAACAGCACCAGAAACTGAAGTAATATACTGTGAAATCACAGAAGTTTTCCCATTATATCTTAACATTCAGCATCTGTGGCCAAAGCTGGATAGACATCACACACATCTAGAAAACTTCTGAATATGAGCAGGCCTGGGGTTTTTTTACTTATTGTTTCATTAAGTATAAGGGACACATTTTATTTAACAGTAGTGTTCTAGATGATATCAAACTATGTAGAAAGACATGGAACCTGCTAATTGATCAAATTTAAAATGAAGAACCAACTAAGCTAACTAATTTCCTGAGAAACTAATTGCCTCAATGAATGGAAAATTCAGGATCAGAGAATGAATAGAAAAAAGAAATGGTTATTATCACCCCAAATTCTAGAAGCAAGACATAATATTTGGGGGGTTTTAATTATTTTTTTTTTAATATTTTTTCCCCTTTTTTCCTTTCAATCCTTCTTTCTCCTCAAACACTATCTTGGAGGTTAAGGAAGAAGTGGTGAGTCATTCCACTGAGGCATCTTCTTGATCCTCTTCAAGAACAGGAAAGAAGAGACACCCAAAAATAACCCCAGATATTAAACCTGAGAGAAATGTGATTTTAAAAAAAAATTCTAAACTGAAATGCATTTTTTTTTCTGAATCAGAATGTATAGCTCACATACAAAAAGCAGAAAATCACTTACTCCTAAGTGAGTCTCTTCTTTGCAGAGGTTAACATTTAAAAATTATGTTACAAAATAAAAATAGATTTATTAAAATAATAAAATATATTATTTATTCCTGTATTTTGCAGAATGTTTTTAATAGGGTCAAAATAGTTTTAAATTTAACAAAACTAGGGTTGATGTATATGCTGCAAATAGTTTATTCTTAAATAGCAATATCCTTTGTTCTTTAATGTTGACTAAAATATCTTTGATTTTGGACCTTCTGGGCCCTCACTAAAAAGAGGACATCTATGACAATTACTGGAGCAATTTGACTGCCCAATTATTCACCTTAAAACAAACAAAACCAAAACCAACAATAAAAAAACCCACCCCCCAAAACAAACCAAACCCTTTATAAATTATCTCAATAACAGACATGAAGATGTTATGGCCACCCAACTTCTCAATAAGCATCTTTAACATTTACTGCAAGATTTACCTCCTTAGAATTTACATGGTTGAAAGTTTATCATTTAGGCTGAACCAGTTTAAATGAACTGTGCAGTCAATACAAACAGGTATCTCCAAAGTTTGTCTCATTTCTCTGTTCTAGGAATTTGCCTCATCCCTTGTTTTAGAATGAATTATCTTCTAAAGGGGACTACTTAAATTTCTTATTACTCCCATCATTTAAACTTTTTTAAGTCTTTACTCATCATGCTTTATTCACTAGGTTAACCTGAGTGATTTTCTGTCTCAGTGTTTCCTTCCCCAAATTCCAATGAAAAGAGTAGCTACCATCCTAGCCAATTAATTACTGAGTGTTGAATGGATGACAAGCAATATAGCCAAAAGGAGCTGTAGGAACTGGGCTAAAAGACCTAAACTAACCTTCTGCATGCTCATGTACAGCTCATAGTGTTTCCAGTGAAGGCTGGATTTTCTCCACAGGTTTCAGGATCTATAGCTGTGTATTGTTATACCTCAGGTGAATAGAGAAAGTCACTGATTTTCCCTTTTTTTCTCCTTTAGAGTCCAGGGAGAATAATATGGAGCAGAAGGTCCTGTATCAGTGGATCAGAAGGCTCTGAATTAGCTGAAAAAAGTTGTGCTTCATCTTTTATTGTCTTGTGACCTACTTAGTGACTTCTCAAGGACTGATTTAATTACATCAACTTAGCCAGCTATCTGTGAGGTCCAATGTCTCTAATACCTATTGTTCTCTGAACATTTTGCCAATAATATTATAATTGCCATTCCTAGTCTATAAAGAAGATTTCAACACACTGAATTCAATATAAAAACCTGCCTCCATAGCAAAAGATGTTTTACAGTTAATATCTTTTAAGATTATTAAACAGTTCCCTAGTATGGACTACTGCCCAAATTCATTTCCTAGAGGGCTACAGATTAAACACAAATCACAGTTTTGAATGGGAAAGTTCATGTTGTTCAACCACAAACCCACAGTTCAAAATGTGACTTTATGACTTCTAACACTTATTTCTGCTGTGAAGTTTTCATAGAGTTATTTTTTTACTACCATGTTTTCTTACCCTTTAAATTCAGAAAGACAAATTTGAGTGCTTATACTAATAAAAGCAATTTTAAAGAGTAATATAATAAGCCTAATATTCCCAGTGCACAAGAGAGAATAAAATATTGGTTTGGGTTGAGTGAAAATTCTCTCAATCCAAATATTTTTGAAAGTTAATAAAACCTGTCCTTCAGATTTGTTTGCATGGATTTCACAGAATCACAAAATAATTGAGGTTCAAGGCACCTAGGGATATGTCCAACTCCTGCTCAAACAAGGTCAGCTAGAACAAGTTGCTCAGGGCTGAATTCTGTCAGGTTTTGAATTTCTCCAAGGATGCAAACACCACAACTTCTCTGGACAGCACAACCTGTTCCACTGTTTGAGCACCTTCACAGTAAAATCCAATTTAAATAACATTACCCATACTTCAGGGGTAGAGGATGGGGTCAGGCTCTTCTCAGTGAAGCCCAGTGACAGGACAAGGGACAATGGCTGTAAGATGAAGCATATGAATGTGAATTCCATGTGAATACACAATGAAATATTTTCCCAGTTGAGCTGCCAGAGCACTGGCACAGACTGCCCAGAGAGGCTGTGGAGTCTCCTTCTCTGGAGATATTCAAACCCATGTGGACATGCTTCTGTGTGACCTGGTCTAGGGAATCCTGCTGTGGCAGGAGGGTTGGGCTAGATGATCTTTCGAGGTCCCTTCCAGCTCCTAACACTCTGTGATTCTCTGATTTCTGTGAGAAAGTTATTTCTTCCTTATAAAAATGCAGTGATGTAATAATTAATGATTTATAATAGCCATGAAGCTGAAGCAACATAAGTTTAATACATTTAAATACAAATTGTTGCAACATTTTATCACTACAGGTAAGAAAGATATTATTTGGAAAAAAATGAGTAAAATATAGATAGGTAAACTTAAGTCAGCACATCCAAAATGAGACATACCCAGGATTCTTGAAAGTATTAGATAATTAACTTAATGGAACAAAGGTCTATCATTTAAAGAATGAGCATTTAGCAAGTACCCCATACATTGCTCTTGATACTTCCATAGGAGCTTCTAAGCAACCTTCCAACAACGATGGCACCAATGCCCAATTACTGTTGATGATTATAGGGCAAAAATTTCACCTCTAAACTTTTTTGACTTTTAAATGAGTTATAAATAGTAGTCCTATTAAGTGAACAACCCTATATTCAATTAATGGTTAGTGATGCATAGTGAAATAGCCCTAACACTCTAAAAAGGACCTGAGATGATTTGCAAATTTCACAGAAGACTTCTAAATACTGAATTGTGACTAACTTCTAGTGATAATATTTTGATACTTTTCCATCATATAGTCAATTATATACAAAATAAACTCTGTAAATGATCAGTTAAGTAACTTGTCATATAGTTCCAGAATCCTCTGAATGATTAAATTATAAGCAGTGGTCCAAGTGTTTAGATTTCTTATGTAGTTCTTATTATCTTGGAATTAGAAGTCTCAGAGCACTTTTTATTACACTTTCTCCTAATTCATTCCATTCCTGAAGCCTACTCTGATTAGTTAAAACCACATTTTTGATGAATATTTGAATGCATATTTAATGAAGTAATTTTTTCTAGGTGGAAAATCACAGAGAATTATAATAAAGGAAGTTGAAATGTCATTTATTCCCTCCCTAATCAATGGCTTAAAGGAATAAATCTCATTCCTGAGAGATATTCTGTAGGATTTTGCAAAGCAGTTAGTGATGGACACATCACAACTTCTCTAAATCCTTTCACTGTTCACTATAACTAGGATCACACAACATCTATAGAATGGTTTTATAAAGTTTTTTTCCCTAGATTTCTGATCTACTTGAAATTTGATACAAATTAAGCCATCATTTTTCAGCTTCTTTGTCATAAACATTTTTCTTTCAACAGTGCCTTTGGCATGTTTGAATGTTATCATTGTGTCTTCTCCCAGTCTCTTCTTTCATAAATTTTTCATAAACTAGGTTAAACTTTTTTTTTCTGGGTCTTGATTCCCAGATCTTTTATTATTCTTGATGCTTTTAGAATTTGGCTGGTTGCACCCTTCATCATTTTCACTGCCCAGTTCTTCCACAAGAGACATTACTAACACTAATAAGATACTAAAGAGAGGAAAAGTGAATTAATCTCCTATGGAAAACACATTCTTGTTTATTCATACTGGTACTGTGACTGTCTTGGAATGTCATGTTAGTGCCCAAGTTCAGCTTAGGATCTGAAGTAATAATCCTAAAATTCTTCTTGCCAGAACTTTCATCTAGTTGTTTGCTTCCCATTTTTGACAGGTTATTGCAGATCAAGTAGACAGGTTTGCAGCTATTGTAACTGTATTGATATTTATTTTTTGACCCATTATAGAGTTTCTGGGCATTATTTTAATTTTTAATTCTATTACTTATGGCAATATGTGGTAATAATATTTTCTATGTGATCAGCAAAGTCTTATGGAATATTCATTACTCTCATATCTAGACCTCACCTAAGAAGAAGATTTTCCAGGAAACTAGATGAATAAGTTGCTTTCATCCCTCTATTTCTTCTTCTGTATATATACTCCAGTATCAGAGAACTTGCAGTTGTACCAATTACTGACTTATTTGCTTGCATGATGACTGTATCCACCATAAGGCCATCATGAGAGACATTTTTCCATTCCTGTAGGTCATTTATGCCTGCTTGCTTTATTTCCTTGCTTGATGATGAGAATACCAGAAAGGAAAAAGAAAGAAATAATCACACACAGAAAACCAAAAACCTTAAAGGAAGGAAAGAAAAGAGAAGAAATGAGAAATCCATGCTACCATCCCAGCTGTGAAGCATGTTATCCTTTCCCCTACTATTCCTCCAACTGCTGTAATTTGTGATTTTTATGTCTAATTTTAGACTGTAGATGGCTCAGGAGCATGTGGTTTTGTATGCAGTAAAAATGATAGAATAGTTTCAGTCACCCTACAAAAAATTAGTAGAAATTAATAGGTACCAATATGCAGGTTTTAAATATTAACATTTTATAAGTTGAATATAAGGTCATCTTCATTAGAAAATAGATCTATCCCTGACTGTTAACTTATGATTGTCCAATTAGGTTATAGATTAACGATAATTGCTATAGAAGATCTTTAAGATTTGGAATTCATTAATTTAATGTTTCATTTTTAATGACATTGTCAGCAATTTTTGGTTAAAAATATAAGATCATTTAATAGCATTTGAATAATCACTTCCCTGCTATGGATTTAGTGTATAAATATTCCCTCTCCTTTCATCAGCAGGTCTGCAATTCTCTTTTAAATTTTACCCACCTTAATGTCATGAAAGTCTTAGTTCAAAAAAAAACCCCAAAAGCCAAGATAAAGCCAGTGGGAAAAGTATCCACCAGAAAACAATGCTGCATTTACTCTCAGAACTTCTGAGTTTCTTATGAAAGAGTAGACCTTTTTAGAAGTTTCTTATTATGATTAATGTGGCAGAAGACTTTGAATGTTAAATCTAGCATTGGAAATTACTTGTAAATTTTTGGGGGGGGATTTATCACTGTTTGCAAAAAAAACATTTCACTTCTTTTAACAGGTGAATAAGCAGTTCTGTGTCCAAGATGGATGTTGGGAGATATATTCTAAAAAAGGGAAATATGTGGTATTGTTTAGCAAAGAGCTGATACATACCACTCACTGCAACTCAGATTCCTGATGGCTGCTGTGGAGTAAACACTCAGTTTAGAAGCAGTTACTGGATTATTCTCAGAAATATATTCAGATTATTTGCTTTATGTCAGCATGTAATGAGGGCATGATACTTTGGTTTCACTTATCATGTCTGCTGAATTCTGCCAATATAACCTATAAAATACTATGTCTGTGGATGTTTTACCTAAGGTTTCAGTAAACTATGTCAACAGATCTTCCTGTTCCTGTTCTTCAGAACTCCATTGTTTTATGTATCTCACAGCTTTTTTCAGCAAAGCTCTCTGGAGTATAGTTCACACTCAGATATCTATTACAAACTCATGTGCTCCTACTTTTAACTTTTATTGCTAAGCAGGCATCAGATGGTATGGGATATCCCTTGGTCTGTTTGGGTCAGCTCTCATGGCTGTGTCCCCTCCCAGGATATCACCCCCCTCAGCCTAACTGGTGAGGAGGGAATGTTGGAGAGGCAACCCTATTGATGTAAATACTGCTCATCAGTAGCCAAAATACTGGTGTGTTATCAAAACCTTTCTAGCTACCAACACAAAGCACAAGCACTATGAGGGTTGCTGCTATGAGGAAAAATTAACTCCATCTCAGCCAGACCCAATGCACCTCTCTGTAAATTGCTGTCCTTACTCTTTATGCTAACTGAGGATCTGATATTGCAGCACTACAGTTGCAGAAGTTTTAGCCACATTGATGGAATAGAGGTTCATCTTCCAGCAGCCAATGAGAAAGAGTGAAATAGGTCAGATAGGTCCATCCAATGATTGCCATCTACATAATCAGCAATCTATTAAGATTAATGAGGCTCTCATAGGATATTCTGTACTTCATTCGAGCCCACATTAAAATCAGATTAATCAGAAAGGTCTATATATCTTCTTTCATATTTTAAAATATGAAATTCAATCCTTATTTATTAAACTAAAAATAATTTTAATGGTAATGCCTTATGCAAATCATGTTTTAATTTTATTGCTCATAGATTTTTGTGGGCTGAAAGAGAATCTCAGGAAGGGAAAAGTCAGTTCTGAAAAAGAAATCCTAAATCACATTATATAAGCACATATTTCTCAGTTCAGGATTTCTGAATATGGCCTTTTGTGGTGTGATTAAAGCTTACTCATGGTGTGATGGTGCAAATTTAAGAGTCTTTGTAGGAATCTGATCTTATTATTTTTCTACTTCACTTTTTTGTGCTGCTATAATTAGTACTAGTGATAGCAAATGAAAAGGAGCACTAAATTGATGTTAGCATGTAGAAGACTGAAAGCAGGAAACTGTTGATTTGATTTATAAAATCAAAATTCTCACCAAATACTAAATCTGGGGATTTTCATTTCAAAATGCAGGGATTAGTTTAAGGTTCTGTCACTCATAGATGGATTCAAAGTGGACAGAAGAGGTGGAAATAAAATGTTACTGGGTGGTTGCCACAGGTTGATCTTAAATCTTAATACTAAAACAGCAGAAATAACTAAAATAGTCTGATTTTTGTTTGATTATTTTCAAATTCAATCAGTTATTTTGAAATGTAGTATTCATCTTGTAACAGGAACTTTGCTTTGCAGAAGAAAGCAATGTTAAAACACCTGCCTAATGTTTCCTAAGACAAAATGGACAGAATATGTTAGGGTTAGAATCAGAGAGAGAAATCAACACTCTGAAACTGTCAGTGTCCAGAACTCACAGTCTTGTTATTATATTGTTTGTGGTTTATAGTAATCCATCAATATAGTTTTTCTTTGTTAACAACTTTTTTATCAATTATTTTCCAAATAATTGTTACATTTCCTAAGTCTTCTTTATTTTAGACTGAAGCATTCTCCTGGCAGAATGATTCACAGACTTGCATTCAAAACTTCTTCAATTTTCAGTAGCACTAACATACACTAGTTAGTGGAGAGGGTATCAAAACTATATAATTCAAATGCATAGTCAAGTCCATCCATGAACAATAAAGGATATCAAAAATAAAACTGTTACAGTGACCACACACTTTGTACCCTTAAAAAAACCATAATTTGTTTAGTGATATTATATTTTCAATGAAGGTATATTTAAATGCTTCACCCTGGTCCCTAAACCACTGCCTGCTATTTTTAGCTCTTATTGATCATGCTGATAAGCTTTAAGCTTCTCTAGCATAAATTAAGCTGTTCTTTACTTTACAGGTCACCTGACTGTGAATGGCACACTATGCTTCCAGTCCAACTATTTCACTTCTGCTGGAGAGGGAAAATGCTGAGTATTATAGAGTTTCAGGCACTTTGTGGGCCATATTTAAAGACTGAAATAGTGTCTTGACACATTTTTCTAGAAGTAGTGGCATAATTGGAAGAGAGGCAGCAAATATTGATCACAAAACTGGCTTTAAGCCACCTCTTCCTCCAGATCTCCAACACCACTGATTTAACTTGGGAAACTACTTTCAATTATCCTTCTAATTCTTCTGTGTCTTAAGTGCAGAAGCCAGAATACCTACAGCATTTTATATATGAGCTCATATTTCTTTGACATATTTCTTTTGCTGCTTGGGCATAGTCCTTGTTTTTCCCTCTACGCCAAGGCTAGTAGAGCATTAATGTAGTACAACAGTCTGTAAAGCACATCCCAGAGTAATTATGTTTCAGGCCATTTGCACCAAAATATGTGAGTAAGGGTGGTGATGAACCACTAACTACATTCCTCATTTTTTTTCTTGTCCACTGAATAGGTGTGTGTGAAACAGTGAAAATCTGCTTGAATTTAAAATACCTGGAGGAGAGTGTTGTAAATGTGCACCACTATGTATAAGATGTCAATGCAGGATGATTTTTTTAACTGAAATCATGGGCTGCTTTATTGTAATGTTGGATTTGGACACACCTACTGATCTAGTAAGCTTTGTTTATGGCTATGACAAAACCATGACTGAGATATCCAACCTTGATAAAAATCATCCCATAACAACAAGAAGGCAATCTGAAGGAGGTATTTGATTCTATACAGTTATGACTTCTGCCCAGACTGCAAGATTTAAAGCCTTGTCTTTGCTGAAGTTACATTATTTCAATGATGATAGACATGTAAAAAAATCTTGTTAAGGTTTTTAGATAAAGAAATAAGCAGAGTTACCATGTGACATTAACTTCACCTGACTGGGGATCCTTGTTATAAATCTCCTGTCCTCTTCTGGGCTGCTCAATAGCAGAAGCATATCACTAAACTGAAGGAAGGCTTTTATAAGGCCACTAGAATGGACAGGATCTGGAACATTTGCATTGTGAGGAGAGCTTGGAGAAAGAGACACCACTGGGATGACCTGGCAGGAGCTCCCAGCATTTAGAGGGAAGATGTTGAAGAGATGGACCCAAGGTCTTCATCGTGGTGTATGCATATTTCTCATATGCCATGAGCCTGAAATGCGTATTCGGTAGAGTAGAGTGTGACAGGTTGGCATGCACAATAAAGTCAATGTATATAAAGTTATTTTTAATGGTAATATCAGGAGAATAATAACATCTTCTGAAATATCATTTAAAAATCTGTTACTAAATCTGTTGTCCAAGTCCTTCTCTTTAGTGAATGATCTAGACAGAACTGGCTGCTAACAAATTAAAACTCAGAGGCTTCAGAGGACACTAGTCTGGAAAAAGTAATTAGCTGCAAAGTTTCTCCAGAAGCTTTTAATTATATGTGAGTATTGTCTACATAGGGTAAAAGAGAGGAAGAGATAGATGGCACTTAAAACCTCTGCTACCCAAAATCTGACAAGCATTCAAATTCAGCCAGGTGTCAGAAAACAACTGACCATTTCAAGTGCAAGATTTATGACCTTAACAAAAAGTAAAAGAAACCAAAGTGAAAACAAAAATAACACCACATCCTCATGCTACTCTTGTGACATCAAGAAAGAAGAAAAGAACATCATCTGGTAAATTCAGACCTTTCAGTTGCTATGTTTATTGTGGACTACTTCCTACAAATGCTTCAGAAGACACATTTTATCACCACATTATCATATATTGTAGGGGGAAAATTATAATTAGCTGCTTAACATCTTTGGCAGATGTGTATGAGAACATTTTAAATGACTATATAAAATTTTCAGCATTAAAACCATATTCTGTCTCAAATATAATTTGTTTCATTTTTCTGTTTAATGAAGTGTATAACAGTGATAAATTGTAGGATTCTTTGTAAAGAGTGTTCATATTATTTGTATAATGCAGTTGGTGAACTAACTGTGTTTCAAAAAGCAAATGAGTTGATGGGATGGAAATGTAATTTGCAGCTTAAAGATCAAAAAGCAAAGCAATAACATGGCACCACTGATACTTAATTAAATTATTGTGCATTTCACTTAAAGAGGAAGCTTCACTGCCTCGGCATCAGTAGCCCTCTGAGTAAGGCCAGGACAGTACTGACGCACTTAAAAAGTGGAATTGACAAGCTCATCTCCACAGGGATTGCTGGTGCATGCAGAGCCCCACTGTCATTAACAGGGTTGAAGAGTCAAAAGAACAAGCAAACAACAAATGGCAAAGTCAGTTAAAGGATTGGGACATGGCAGCTTCAACTTTATCACTAGTTTAAAGGAGATAAATGCAGGCTATGACAAAGGAAGCACACTTTTGTTTAGGTTTTGCCCTATTTTTTTCATCTGGACTTCAGAAGACAAATTGTGAGAGCAAGCATATAACTAACATTATAGGGAATAAAATGTGAACTGGTGAAATTGCATAAATTCTAGTTGATTTTAATAAACAGTTGTCTCTTTGTGACTTTCACTTCTATGGAACTAAGATTGTCTCCTGAAGTTTACATTACTTAATAGTAATTCTTTGGGGTAATATTTCAGCTCGCATGCTTAGGAAGATAGCTTTAATGCATGAGATAATGTTTCCTATGATGGCCTACAGACTATGTCTCTGATGCAGTGTTTGAGATGCAAAGTTTGTAAACCTCTGAGAGTTGCTGCTGAAAAGTATGCAGTCCTCAAAAATAAGCTAACAAGTGGAAGCCATCTTATTTTAAAGCTTTTCTTTCCCTAGAAATCATTTTAGCAACATACATAGTGTTAAAGTTACTTACTTATCCACCACATACCCACTATCTGCACTCCCAAGGGTGAGTGAGAATCAGATGTATTTAAACTAGAGACAGAAAAATTATCAATTTAGAAACTCATTTTCTCCTGGGCTTTGTTAAAGAGAGATGCAAAGATACTTCTTGTGCCTTTAAAATGCTGTTAGTATTAACAATATGAGTAGATAAAAGTGTCATAAAAAAGTAACAACAATCTCATTTCCAACAACAAACAAACTTAGTTGCTAAGGACATAATATATCCCCCAGGAGGAAAACTGTGTGGAAATGGTAATTTCATAATTGTGGAAAGGCTGAACATTGATTCCTGAGAGTTCATGTTTTGTGTCCTGCTGCACAGATGCTAACCAGACTCCTTTCCTTCATAGCCAGTAAACAAAAAGGCCACTCTATCAGCTTAACATGTATTTAACTCAGAACTAGACTGTGATCCAGCTTGCTCTTGTCTCTCTGTTGCTGAAAGGTTAGGACTGATCCTTGGTAACAGAGGCAAATGATTCCAGAATGGCTATTAACCTCTGCACTCCAATCCAAATTTATAAAAGGACATTAAAAAAAAAGCAAAAATGGAAACAGCTTTAATGCAGCCTGGTATGATTTTCTTCTCTGACACACAGAAGCAACTCAAAGGCAGCTTTGAAGTCATGCTGTCTGTTTAAAGACACTCCCCATGCTTACTAAAAAATCAGTCCCTGCTCTGAGCCATGGTGAAGTACAAAACCAATCTGAACAAGAAACATTTGAATGAATATTTTGCCATTTGGGTTATTATCTTTTCATACTTTATCTGGTATATTTTGAATGACATGGAGTATATGTGTCTAATTTAGTCTTCAGGTCTCTCTGGTTAAAACTACTTGGTTTTGCAAGAAATCCATCATATCTTTTGTCATAGAAAGTGTAGAAACAAAACAGTAGTGATAACAGAAATCAAATACTAACAGTCTGAATTCTTACTCTAAAGAAGGCCATACACTACATTTTTGTTGCCCAAAGGTTTTTCACTTGTTGAAGGCAAAGTAGACCATCTGCTGAGGAATTGATGGCAGGGTAACATTAGGAACTTCTTGAAGTATAACAACATTACAATGTCAGTCTGCTTTATGTAATGTCTAGGACACCTTGCACATAACATTTTCCTCTAGTTTTGTCTTTTCCTACAGTGCATTCACTTTAGATTCAATTCCTGCCTTCTTTTAACCACTCCTGTATAATTCTTGTCCCACTTAGAATTACAAACAGCCATCATATCAGGGCTGGAAGGAGATAGATCTTATAGAAATAAGAAGTAAATGGAAATCTGCAATCTTTTGACAAAGTATGTCCTCACTTACAAGAGCAGTGTTATAATTACTGCATGACCTAAATAAACATGGCAGAAATAAGCATCTATTTATGGCTAGTTTTATTCAGAAAAGCACCTGCAATTTACACTATGTTCTTTGAGCATCAACCTCCACTGTACATTTCTAACTTATGTGAATGTTTTGTTTTGCAAATAACATTCACATGCTAAAGAATTACATATATGAGATCACTGATATGATGAAAATAGCTTCCCTATTAGTAAATCTTGTTGATTAGGAGACTAAGCAAAGTATGAAAATGACATGCCTGTATGAAAGATGATATATTTTCCTCTTTTCTCTTCAAAAGATTAAAAATCTTCATCTGATTTCAAAAGCTCTACCTTTTAGGATGGCTGGTTTCAGGAAGTGCTGATAGTCTATAGGGCATTTTTGCAGAACATTAACACTACCCATTGACCTCTTCATTAGCAGACATGAAATTATATGGAATTCCAGTTCCTGCTGTGAAGTTGTACACATTACCGTGTTCATGCCTGTGGCAGTCTCAGCAGCCAGATCAGGTACTAAATGGGCCATAAAATATACTAACATATCTTAGGCCTTTTACAGAAAAACAGAGAGCAAAAGAAAAAGGCAAGACACTTGCAAGATTAATAATAATAATAATGATGAAACAATGAAGATATGAACAATTCCTTTTGATTCCACAAGATCCTTTGTGCTTTTACTTTGTCTAGCATTTACGTTCCTGGGTTGTTTTCTTTATGGGTTTATTTTTTGTTGTGGTTCACATTACCAAATTCTACAGGTACTATTTTTAACATCATAAAATCTGTAATTGATACAATTTTAGAAATGAGTTTCCTTAAAAATAAGGAAAATTTTACATAACATTTCAGAATTAATGAAACACTCAAAATAGATGTTTTCATTAAAAGCACTTGTAACTATTTGGAAGTGGAGAAACAATGGTTATAATGTTCAATTATTGAAGTTCTACAAGAAAAATATCCTGTAGTTTATTCCTTTTTACATGCCCACATGAGACCCAGCTTATGCTCAAAATGACAAGAAACTTTCTAGCTTAGAATTCTGGTAGTTCATTAAAATTTTTTGACAGCACCTCAAGAATAAGTGGAGTTATAGAGTAGTAAAAATTTTTCACTGAATCCATCAGAACAGTAGCTTTCCTGTTCATTTCTTGTATGGAGTGGCTGGTTTTGGAAAGACAGACAAACTAAAACAACCTCTGTCACTATCTGGGTATAGTGAGGAGTTTTAGGCTTCCAAGAAAACTTTCAAAACCATAAGTTTTCACTTTCTGGGTGGTAAAAGTTGTGAAAAAAGGCTGTGAATGGCTGACACTTTTTTACTAAAATACATTTATTCAGAGTCTGAAATGACAACTATTCAAATGGGGTTAGAGTAACCTTATATATATTTTATATAATATAACAGGTCATCTTTCTCTAACATTTAACTCAGAAGAAATGAGCTGTGATTCATAACTTTATTAACTATCATAGAAATTTTACTACTGAAACTAGTTTGGAAAGATAGCTTATAGTTAAGGCATTAAACTAATAAGAATGCAATGTGTTATAAAAAATCAGTAACATTTTTTACTGGTCTTCATTAGATAACTTTTATCCAAGACAGGAGAAGAGAAGACTGACCTGGCTGAACTTATCCTAGAGAGCTTATCCTAGAAGTCAGAGAAAAGAAGAGAGTTTACAGCCTCTGGAAGAAGGGGCAGGCAACTATGGAAGAGTATAAGGATGTTGTTAGGCTATGCAGGGAGAAAATCAGAAAGGTGAAAGTCCAGCTAGAAATCAATCAGGCCACTGCAGTTAAAGAGAACAAAAAATGTTATTACAAGTACACTAGCAAAAAAAAAAAGAAGGCCAGGAAGGATCTCCATTCCTTACTTAATACAGGAGGAAACATTGCCACAAAGGATGAGGAAAAGGTTTAGGTACCTAATACCTTCTTTACCTCTGTCTTTAGTAGTCAGACAAGTTATCCTCAGGGTTTACAGCCCCTTGAGCTGGATGACAGAAACGAGGGTCTGAATGGAGTCCCCATAATATGGGGAGAAAGAGTTAATGACCTGCTACTCTGCACACTCACAGGTCTGTGGGTCCAGATGGGATACACCATAGGATACTGAGGGAGCTTGCAGAAGACCTTGCCAAGTCCCTTTCAGTCATTTATTAGCAGTCCTGGTTAATTGGGGAGGTCCCAGACAACTGGAGACTAACCAATATAAAACTTAACTACAAGAAGGACCAGAGGGATGATCTGGGGAGCTACAGGTCTGTCAGTCTGACCTTGGTGCAAAGGAAGGTTATGTAGCAGATCATCTTGAGTTCCATCACACAACATGTGCATGAAAACCAGGGGATCAGGCCCAGCCATCATGGTTTTATAAGAGGCAGGTGCTATTTGACTAACCTGATCTCCTTCTATGACGAGGCGACCCACTTGGTGGATGAGGCTGTGGAAGTAGCCAACCTACACTTTTCTAAAGCCTTTGACACTGTCTCCCACAGCACTCTCTTGTAGAAACTGGCTGCACATGGCCTGGAAAGGCATACTCTCTGCTGGATTAGAAACTGGCTGGATGGTGAGTTCAAAGAGTGGTGCTGAATGGAGTTAAATCCAGTCAGCAACTACACACAAGTAGTGTTCCCCAAGCCACAGTATTGGGACCAGTCCTGTTAATATCTTTACTGATGATCTGGAAAAGGGGATGGAGTGCATGCTCAGTAAATTTACAGATGACATCAAGTTGGGTGGAAGTGTTGATCTCCTTAAGGGTAGGAAGGCTTTTTGGAGGGATATGGACAGGTTGGATCAATGGGTTGAGGCTAACAGGATGAGGTTTAACAAAGCCAAGTGCTGGGTTCTGCACTTAGGCCACAACAACCCCATGCAACGTTACAGGCTTGAGGAAGAGTGGCTGGGAAGGTACTCAGCAGAAATGAACTTGAGGATTTTGGTTGACAGCCAGCTGAACATGACCAGCAGTGTGTCCAGGTACCCAAAAAGGCCAATAGCATCCTGGCCTGTATCAGAAATACTGTGGCCAGCAGGATTAGGAAGGTGATTGTCCCCCTGTACTCAGCCCTGGTGAAGCTGCACCTTGAATACTGTGTTCAGTTTTGGGCCTCTCACAACAGGAAGGACATTGAGCTATCTCTGGAGCATGTCCAAAGAAGGGCAACTAACAGGCTCAGGAGGGATCTTCTTGTTATCTACAACAACTTAAAAGGACTTTGTAGTGAGGTGGGGCTTGGTCTCTCCGAAGTAACAAGCGACAGGAGTAGAGGAAATAGCTTCAAGTTACACCACAGGAGGTTCAGATTAGATATTAGAGAGAATTTCTTCATTGAGAGGGTAATTAGGTGCTGGAATGGGCTGCCCAGGGAGATAATGGAATCATTGTCCCTGGAAGTGTTCAAAACAAGCCACATAGATATGGTGCTTGGGGACATGCTTTGGTGATGAGCATGGTAGTGTTGGGTGGATGGTTGGACTTGATGATCTTAGCAGTCTTTTCTAACCATAATGATTCTGTAATTCTCTAACTTATATTTTGTACTTTAATTGTTGCATCAAAAGTGCATATTTCTAATATTAAATCTGAATTAATTCACTGGAATGACAGACTTACTGAAATGAATGAGAATATTCAGTGTAGATAAAGCTGCCAGAGCTTTCATTAAAAAGACTCTATAAAGAGCAATGAACATTTACCAATAACAATCAATTGTAGAGGGTTTTAAAAATACATTTTTTGATGGTAGTTGTAAAAATCATATAGCTGTTGCTGCAGATACTACAACTAAATTTGACAACCAAAATAAAATGCTAACAAAAGAGGAATCCAATCAATGATGACATGTGTGGTGCACACTGGACTCACATGATGATGAGTTTATCTGCACAGGCATAGGGAAGAGTGAATCTCCTAAAGTGGCTTTCCAAACTCAGCTTCATTTACACTTGTCTGATGCTCAAGGTTGATTCAGACAGCCTGTGTTTAAAGTAAAGTGCCTGGGTTAAACAACACTGTGGACCATAAATGGTCTGGGCTGCTTCACTCCCTCTCAGCATACAAACAAATGCATCCCCTGCAGTGACATGAGCAAAAGAAGCTAGTGATAGACAGATTTGTTTGGTTTTGGATGCCAGCCTTAGTAAGAGCCCAGATAAAAAACATCCCTGTTGTGAGAAGGAGGTAAGCTTTAAACATTACTTTCCCATTAGCTGGAAAATTTAGTAGGGCAAGAAATACATTGATTTGGAGACTAATCAAATCTTCCATAGTGAATTGCAAATATTATACTACTGACTGAATATTGTGCTAAAGTTCATAAAAAATCCCAAAGCTTGACTATATTTACAGTAGCTAGTGGAGCAGTCCTGAGAAATTAATGTATACAAATTTCCATCTGTTCATAGAGATAGACTAAAGGGCTGCAGTAAACAAATGCATGTCTTGTGGTGAACACTTCAATCATCTAAGAATAACAATGCAGCTTCAAATGTCTCAGAATGTTTCTTACAGGCTTCTTTTTAAACAAAATGTGGGCTTTCACATGACCTTGAGATTCCTTAGACCACACAAAGAACCTTCCCAAATGAAGTTTTGTAAAGATATGGAGGTATTGCAGAAACTAGGGAATAAAAATGATAATTCACTGCAAGTCAAATTTACTTAATTTCCATTTGATGCCTGTCTCTGTAGTGAAATATTTGTGTACAGGATCTTTGAGAGAAGATTAAATAAAAAAAAACAAACCCAACATTTCATAGAATCATAGAATGGCTCAAGTTGGAAGGGACCTTAAATACCATCTAGCTTCAACCCCCCTGCTAGGGGCAGGGATGCCACACACTAGACCAGGTTTCCCAGGGCCACATCCAACCTGGCTTTGAACACTGCCAGGGATGGGGCATCCACAACACCTCTAGGCAAATATCCAAGCTTGTACTCCAAGAACTACCTTTGAATATTGAACATAACTGGAAAACACATTTAAAACCATCCAAGATAAAAAATTCTAAGATATTGTGAGCACGCACAAAAAAAATACACTTACACGATATAGTCCATTTAAAATGCTTAACAGACTCTGTCTTGTTACAGGGCAGCATCTCATCTTTTGTATCCCTTAGGTAAAAAAGAAATAGTGTAATAATAATTAACATTCTTTTAAAGTAGTTTTGCTGAGTGAATAAAAGCCTGTTTTCACTACCTTCTCAAACCTCCCTGTGGCTGTCAGTATTGTGAAACGATTATTACTTCATTATATTACTGCCTTGACATACACATTAAAACCACTGTGAACAGACACAAAGCAGAAAGGAAAGCACCTGTGAGTAGCAAGATTCCCTTTCAATCCTATTTCATGGAGCAAATTGTTATACCTCTATGTGATAACATGAAGCTGCTTTGTGACACTGCAAAACAATGGCTTTTGCATTATTTTGAGCTATTTTAAGTGTTGAGACTCTCGTTGCAGGAAGAATCAGAAAATGTTTGATTCTAACCACATGAAAGAACCTGCAGATATTTATACATCTAGATTTCAAAAATCTATAGTAGACTTGACCCCAGCACCTTGTCTCTATGTTTATAGTAATAATTAGGGGTTTATTTTTGTATTTATTTATCCCCCTCCCCCAAAAGAAAAAAATTATCAGGATTGAGGAATCTAAGGCTTCTTTTTCAAAGAGATTTCTTTTGGGTGTTTTCCAGTGGGAAGTGATAATTTAGGGTAAAATTAGACATGTGATGTCAAACTAGACCTTTGGGATTATAGTACTAGTTAGTGCTTCAGGGTGTCTCCTTAAGAAATGGTTACAGCAAATCACAGAAAGAAATTTATTCTGTGTCAGACCCTGATGCAGATAGACTGAATCATCACTGCAGGCATCTGTTTCTCTTCAGGCTGGGGAGAAAATGAGACACTTAACTGTGGCATGACATTTAACTGTTTGATGGCCAGAGGTACATGAAATAAGCCCTACCCTGATGTTGGGTCCCTTTGATGATGTCACTGATAAATTACTTTCCTAGAATGTGTTCTAGCTTGGGGGGAGGGGTTGTCATTGTTGGTTTTGTTTGTTTGTTTCTTCTTTTTTATATATGTGAAATGAAAATTGAAATGCACCTGTGATGGAGCTAAAGGACAACAGTGCTCTGGAAAAATGTTTTTTCCACCTACATATTATTCCATAATAAAAATAAAAGATAGGAGAAAGACAAGGCAAATGTGTTCCTTCTCCAGAAGGAAACAGGAGACCTGGTTACCTGAGGTATGGAGAAGGTTGAGGTATTCAATGACACCAGCAAGTGCTCCAGCCACACTGCACATGTTGCAGAAGGCAAAGGCAGAGATTGGGAGAAAAAAACATTCACTGTGTGAGAAGATCAGGTTCAAGACCATCTAAGGAACCTGAAGGTGAACAAGTCCATCTGACTAGATGAGATGCATTTGTGGGTCGTGAGGAAATTGGTGGGTGAAGTGGCTTATCCACTAGCCATCATATCTCAGAAGTCATGGCCTTATGGAGAAATTCCTGCTGATTGGAAGAAGGGAAACAACCTCTCCTTTTAAAAAGAGAGAAAAAGAAGATGTGTGAAACTACAGGACAGTCAGTTTCACCTTAGTGCCTGGTAAGATCATGGAGCAAATCCTCCTGGAAATTATGCAAGGGCACATGGAAAATAAGGAGGTGATTGGTGGCAGCCAACAGGGCTTCAATAAGGACCAATCTGGTGTCCTTCTATGATAGGGTTACAGTATCAGTGGATAACAGAATAGCAGTTGACATCATCTACCTGGACTTGTGCAAAGCATTTGATATTACATCCTTGTCTCCAGGTTAGAGAAATGGATTTGATGAATGGATGACTTAGTGGATAAGGAATTGGCTGGACAGTTGCACTCAAAGAGTTGCAGCCAATGGCTCAATGCCCAAGTGGAGATTAGTGATGACTGGTGTTCCTCAGGGGTCAGTATTGGGACCAGTGCTGTTTAACATCTTTGTCAGTGACAAGTAGAATGGGAAAAATGCACCCTCAGGAAGTTTGCCTATGACACCAAACTGTGTTGCAGTCAACATGCTGTAGGGAAGGGATGCCACCCAGAGGGACCTTGATAGGCTTGAGAGGTGGGCCCATATGAATCTCATGAGGTTCAGCAAGGTCAAGTGCCTGGTCTTGCATCTGG
Organism: Galbula dea; assembly: GCA_013399015.1. Taxonomy (NCBI): domain Eukaryota; kingdom Metazoa; phylum Chordata; class Aves; order Piciformes; family Galbulidae; genus Galbula; species Galbula dea. The sequence continues at coordinate 175,700 of VWZX01000621.1, forward strand.
GTTGGAGAAATCTCAAACACAAATACAGTCTGGAAAATGAGTGGATTGAGAGCAGCCCTGCAGAGAAAGGCTTGAGGATGCTGATGGATGAAAAACTGAATATGAAGCAGCAATGTGCATTGGCAGCCCAGAAAGCCAATTGCATCCTGGGCTTCACCAAAAGAAGTGTGACCAGCAAGTCCAAGGAGGAGATTCTGCCCCTCTATTCCACTCTTGTGATGCCTTGCCTGCAATATTATGTGCAGATCTGGGGCCTTCAGCATAAGAAAGTCCTGGACCTGTTGGAGTGGTCCAGAGAAGGGCCACGAAGATGATCAGGGGACTGAAGCACTTGTCTTATAAGGCAGCCTGAGAGAGTTGAGGTAGCTCAGTCTGGAGAAGAGGTCTTATAGCAGCCTTACTGTACTCAAAGGAGGCCTACTAGAAAGCTGGAGAGGAACTTTTTAAAAGGGTATGTAGTGACAGAGCAGGCAGTAATGGTTTTAAACTGAAAGAGGAAGCTATATGGAAGTTGCAATATATAAATGTATAAAGTTGTCCTTTGCCAGCTTCTTATAAATCTCACTAAAGCACAGGTAAGTGCATTTCTCTCTCTTTCAAAGCTTAGAGAGGATTTCTGATGACAAAGCTCCTAGCTTAGGCAACAATTAAGCATGACAAATTTATCTCATATATTCCAATTCATCTGATAAACAAATCCCCAGTAACTGGGTACCTTACTCCCTTCCCTGTTTTTTGCATCTCCCTGCCTGTGCTTTGCAACACTTCCTATAGCTTTGCTATGCTTTTGATGTGAGTAGTATCTAGATGGCTCTGTTGCAACATTATTTTTCTCCTGTTAAAGGAGCAGCTGATAGTTTCTGGTTTGTGTTACATCCCCCAGTATGATGCAGACCTTTCCTACAGATTACACAGTCTCCAAAGGCCGATTTCATTGTTTCTTGTCACTGTGGATTTATTATCTGAAAAAGTGCTTGGAGGTCCCATAATTATGCCAATCCCCACTTGACATTTTAGGCCCTTTTGCCACTACCTCAAGTGATTCTAATTTTCAGCATCAAACTGCATCACCAAAACACTGTTAGACAGCTATCAAGTAGCACCATGAGAATTAGAGACTTGTAATATCCAGCTATAAATGACTGCTACAGCTCTTCTGTCTTATGCTTTTGGCCATAATCAAGAAAGCTGATCTGTTGAATCTGGATGATAAAAACTAGATTAAAACCTCATGTTTTCCTTTTTCTTTTTAGTTTTCTAGATGTTCATAATCCAAGGTATTATTGATTGCTTATTAGCACACAAATATTCCATTATAAAAATGCATTTGTTTTACATGTTTAGTAGAATGCTTCACTGAAGTATTCAACCAAAACAATCCAGCTGCTATTTTAATTCCATATAGAGAAACAATATTTGTGTATTTTACCAAGAATATTTACCACTGTATATAATATATGAGCTACAATAAATATGAGTAAATACCTATAAACATAAATTCTGATCTTTATGTATGTAATTTATTGGTACTAAGTTTGAGACAGACATGTCAAAAGTGTGAAGAATGCTGTGTTCTGTGTATCTAGATACAGGTGAATCATCTGTGTATCTATATAAAGGTGAATCATTTCAGTAGAAGTCACTTATGTGGATATATAAATCCCAATAACTCAAAATCATTGCAAGTGTCAAGTTTCAGCAGCAAAACCTGAAGAGAATGGAATTATTATTATATTCTAACTCCTGAAACTGCCAGTTAAGAGAAGCTGTTTTTGTTAGAGTTGCTTGAGACTTGAACAACTGAGAAAGCTTAACTTAAAGGGAAGTCTTCCGTAACAAACTTGATTTCCTTTTATGACAAGATTACCTATCTAGTTGACCAAGGGAGACCAGTTGATGTCATCTTTTTGGACTCCAGTAAGGCTTTTGATACTGTCTTCCAAAGCATCCTACTGAACAAACTGTCAAGTATACAGCTTGATAAGAACATCACAAGGTGGGTGCGCAACTGGCTGAGGGGTCGAGCTCAAAGGGTTATAGTAAATGGAGCTACATCAGGCTGGCAACAGGTGACAAGTGGGGTCCCACAAGGACCCATCTTAGGGACAATTCTGTTTAATATCTTTATAAATGACTTGGATGTTGGACTTGAAGTCCTAATGAACAAGTTTGCAGATGATACCAAGCTGGGAGGTGCTGTTGACTCCAATGGAGACACAGAGGCACTGCAGAGAGATGTGGATACATTAGAGGACTGGGCAGTCACAAATCACATGAAGCTTAACAAGGGCAAGTTCCAGGTTCTGCACTTGGGAAGAGGCAACCCAAAAACAACCTATAGACTGGGGAATGAGAGGCTGGAAAGCAGCACTGCAGAAAGGGAGCTGGGAGTTTTGATTGATGGTAAGTTGAATATGAGTCAGCAGTGTGTACTGGCAGCCAAAAGGGCCAGCAGGGTTCTGGGGTGCATCAAACACTCTATTGCTTTGCCACTTGAGAGAGGTGTTAGTCCCACTTTACTCTGTACTGGTGCAGCCTCACCTGGAGTACTGTGTGCAGTTTTGGGCACCACAATACAAGAGGGACAAGAAGTTGCTGGAGAGCATCCAGGGGAGGGACACAAAGATGGTGAATGCTATGGAGGGGAAGGCTTATGAGGAAAGGCTGAAATCACTTGGTCTGTTCAGCCTGGAGGAGACTGAGGGGAGACCTCATTGCAGTTTATAACTTCCTCAGCAGAGAAGGAGGGGTGGGTGCTGACCTCTTCTCTCTGGTGAGCAGCAACAGGACCCAGAGTGAACAGCATGAAGTTGTGCCAGGGGAAATTCAGGTTGAATGTCAGGAAGAGCTTCTTTAGCCAGAGAGTGGTAGAGCATTGGAACAGGCTCCCAAGGAAGGCTGTCATGGCACCAGCTCTCATGGAGTTCAAGAAGCACTTGGATAATGCACTTAGACACATGGTGTGACTTTGGGGTTGTCCTGTGCCTAAATAGGAGTTGGACTGAATTATTCTTGTGGGTCCCTTCCGACTTGGGATATTCTGTGATTCTGAAACTTTCAAAGTTCCCTTTTCATTTCCTCTGACATTGGAAACATAAGTGCTGATCAGAAATATTTTTAGACATCTTTAGTGCACAAAATAAATTTAATAAAAACAAGTCAGTATTTAAATTGAAACTGCATAAACTCTTCCAATTTTTGCAAAATTGGTTCTGGTAAATGAAATACTTTGACAATATCTTTTCACTGAAAGTTCAGAAAAAACAATGCCCAACTGCTAAGACAAATGGAAAATATTGACAATATCAATGAATAGTAAATAAATAAATATTAACTTAGTTCTGTTGAAAAAATTTCAACCACCTGGACTGTATTTTTTTTTTCACTCTGTAAAGGATGATCTGTATGCTCAAAGTTATCTATCTACAGGGGAATCAATAAAGGACTGCCTGACTTCGAAGAGAACTGGATCAGATAAAATGTGAAGATCTATTAATTCAGTTCTATGTCTCTGACAATCCAGCACTGCAAAACCAATGCACAAAATATAACTCTTAACACAGTGCAAAGGAAATAAGATCAGCTATACCCTTTGTATTTTCTCCCCTATGACCTAACTCTGTGCACTTCACAACATGTCAGATTAGGTAAAGACAAGGTCTCAACTTTAACTTTGGGGTTTATTTTTGTTTGTTTATGGGGTTTTTGTTTGGTTGGGTTTTTGTTGGGTTTTTATATATATATATAGTTTTGTTGGTTTGTGTTGGGTTGGGTTGGTTTTTTTTTTTACTTTTCCTGGCCACAAGGGAAGTAAAAGTGAAGTTTCTGGGATCTTTGGGATAATGTACTTGAAACAACTTTATTTTTTCTGCCTTTCCCAAACATAAATAACAAGTATTAGATACACTGTGCAATGAACATAAAGAAATGGTGGAGAAAAGAACCAGAAAACTTGTATTTTATATATGTTAGTTCAGCCTAGTCTTCCTGCTTTATCACTGTCTTTAATTTCCCCTCTAGCTCTATAAAAACTTCTAGCTGTCTCTTAAATTCATTTAGAGTATGTGCTTCAGTGGGCTTACCTGACAACTTATTTCTCACCTTTATTACTTTTAGAATGAAATAGTTGTGCTTGAACACTGTTGCTGTTTCCACTTAAAGGGATATTGTCTACTTACCAGCTTTTGTTTCAGTTTAAATTGACTAATATTTAAAAATAGGCTTTTTTACTGACATATTCGTCTTTAAACCTTATACTCAGATCTTGGTATCTATAATTGTATCTCTGCTAAACTGGTGAGATAGGTTAGAAAGATTGAGCTACCTCTCCTGACTCAGTGCAGTAGGTGCTGTTACAGTAATAAAATCTTGCACTCCTCTCTATAACTGTATGTCATCTTTCCAAAGAGCAAGCCAGAGAGAAGGCTGCATGCTTGCCACAATGCTATGATTATGATCACACATTAGCAGTGTTGTCCAGTCACCTAACAATCTGAAAGAAACTGACAGACTTACTAACCCCTCATGGCTTTCACCACTAGAAAAGCTTCTTCATCAGTATCTGTTGTGGAGAATAGCCAAGTGCTTGAGATGCAACCAGCTGACATAAGAGAAAGGTGTAAAAGTGAAACATTATTAGACAGTAATTCAGTCAAAAAATATTCCTCCTAAGTTCACAAGGATGACTGATATGACTAATTAGAGCAATATTTATAGGTTGTTTAAATCCAGGTAAATGACATCAGTCAGTCTTCCCTCATCAACTGTTGTATTCCTCTTCACTGACTTCATCTCTCCTCTCAGTCTGAAGTAGCTGGGAGGATCACAATGAATACACCAACCACAGTGCTTGCACAAAATTCTTCCCTGTTGCAACAAAGAACTACAGGAACTACCTTTGTGGCTTATTCTGTAGTATGTAAATCCAAGACATAAAAAATATCAGAAATTATAATTTATTACTTTGAAATATTATTAGTGATTTAAAGAATAGCCATTTTTCAATGCAACAACTTTGTCAGTTCTCAACATAGTACTGCAAAATTCTGGAGCTCCTGTTTTCTCAGTTTATTTATATGATTCTAAGATTTCTGAAAGATGAGAAAACACTCACTGTTTATACTTAGGCAACTGTGAAGAGAACAGTCTCTCACCATTGATGAATGCACCATTTAAATGATACTTTCTGGGGAAAGTATGAAGAAGTAAATTTCTCAAAGTATTAAACAAGATTTATCCATTCATCCCAACTAATGAGTTTCTGGGCTGGTTTCTAAATTTGACTGACATTAGATTGCACAAGGAGCCATATTTCCATCTACTGATGAGGGTTAAACATGTTATAATCTTAAAATGGATGTCCTCAGGCACCATCTCTACAGCGTGGGTTTCATCATCTTTTAGATGTTGTTGCCATGGAAAACTTTTATATTGCTCTGAGGACTCTTGCATATATTCTTATGCTGTGTGTCATTCTGTCTATGAACATATGGAGGGAAAACAGCACTCCCTTGGCTAAATGTGAAATCTATCCAAATTTAAATACCTAGTATGAATCTCCAATGTACAGTTTCCACACAGCAATAGGATCTCTTGCTTTGGAACACATGGTTTTGATAAGAGAGCATGTATGAGATGGAGCTCAGAGTAGACTATTTTTCATATGACCATTCCATATATGATATTACCTAATAAAACATGATCCTAGATCTGTTTGTTTCATTTCTGTGTGCTAGATATGCATATAGCATTTTTATGTGTTCATAAGACCCTTTTTCATTTCCTGTCTTCAAGCTAGATGCATCATGAATTTGAGTTTGTTTCTTTTTGTTGAGGATGTTGGTGGGGTTTTTTGTTTCTTTATTTGTTTCTTTTAATAGCTTAGGTGTCTTGTCAATTGGTAATGTCATACAAGTAAGGAGGTTCAGTTAAGTTGTAACAAAAATTAACCCTGATTAATTTTTCCTTCTCTGATAGTTTTTCCTGAAGGAAAAGATGAATGTTAATGGTTTATTTAAGTCTGTTATGACAACTTTTATCATTTGCACTGGTTTACATGGCAATTGTAGTCTAAAAAGAATTATGTGAAGAACTGTCACTGTCAATATCAGAATAAACAGCACTATATCCTGTAAAAATAACCTGTCCTCACTGAGTTTTCCTTGATGTTTGAAGAACCTGTAAAAGAGAAATCCAGAATCATTCCATTTCAGCTTATGAATCTAGCAAGAGAACTTAGCTGTGATGAGCAACATACTTTCAATCATAAATACCATGTGATTCTTCTTTTGAATCCTCTTTATTCTTAATTGTTGTTCCAGCATCAGGGCTGACATCAGTGACTTACTGTGCTGTTAGGACCCAGTTCAGCCAAGAGCTTGAGAAGTGTTTAAGCAGGGGAGTAGATCAATGAAGTTACTTATATCTTTAGAATTTAAATACAGTGAAGTGCTTTCATGAATTCCCATTCAAAAGAAAGAGTTAGGATCAAAAGTGTCTTCACATCCTTCATATTCACCACCTGCACAGCTGGAGAGTTTGGAGCTGCTTGGTAATCTTTCCCACCTCTCCCCAGACCAGCAAACTGTAGATGTAAAGAAATAGAGTTTGAAAAACAGGTTGGTTTTTTTTCCCCCACATTGTGCATTTTTAGATGCTGTTTATTTTGGCAACACAAACATGCAAAATTATCTCATCAGAAGTAGCAATTCAGAGGGAAATTCAGAAGATTTCCTTGCATATTTAAATAAATAAAACCCCCCTCAATTGTATTCTCTATAACAGTGTCTTTTAATAGTAATATATGCAAAGAAGACAGAACCAAAAAGCTGAGGAAACTGGAAAAAAAATCTTGCATTTTGGGTTTTTTTTGTTATCTTTTAAGGTAGATTCCTTATCAACATTTCTGTAGTAATATGTTTTCCGTATAAATAAATGAACATTCAAAAAGGGCTAAGAAGCTTTTACAAGATTAGTTTTGACCCTGACAGTTTATAACAATGCAGCCACATTTCATTCAGGAAATTGCAGCTACTACAGGCATTGAACATCCAATCATTCTGGGAATTATCTTTTGAGATAAATTAGGAAACATACTGGTGGGGCACTAGTATGATCCTTACAACCACAAACAAACTGTTAATATTTGATTAACAATAGAAGAAAACTAATCTCCAGTCACAATGAAGGTATTATTAAAAGAGATAAACCTAAAATTAATTTCACCAGTGCCATGGTTTCTAATGTTTCTAAAATTTCAGATCTGAAATTCCTGCAGCAAAATAGATCACTATTGTTTTACCTATCATGTAAAGACTGAATGATAGATACCAGTACATTGACTGCACTTCCCAATCCACCCATCAACCTACATGTTGCAACAATGTAGGATCCATTGCAGTTAAGTTGTGAGCTTCTGATATCACTCAGTCACTTATCTCTTTGCTGGCTTTTGTTAGTTAACCACACTGCAGTGAATCTCAGGAGCAAAGGAACAAATATCAAATATTGGTTTTGACCCTGCTATTCATAATATGTCTTTTAAAGAAACCAAACCAAAAAAAAACAACAAACCAAAAAAACCCTTCTTATGGTGTTGTTAAATGGAAGGTTGGAAGGTTTAGGAAATAGAACATCTAAAGCCTATAGTCACTTCAAAACAATAGAATACTGCTATGTCATATATCAAACAGTAATGTGCTGTAAAAATTTCTAGTTAAGTACTTCTATCAACTTTACTTATTAGTCTGCAAATTGACAGAAAATACACAGTTCAGTGGGTGAAACTCTACACTGAAAGGTAAATGACCATAAAGGAGAAAGTATTGAATCAATTTTAACCAGTTAGAAAATTCCAGGGGACAAGTCCTTATCTAAAAATTGTGACTTAAGCCATGCCAAAGAAGTGAGGAAATGCTTAATTTGGCTATAGAAGCACAAATCTTCTGACTTGAATATATTTGAGAGAAATACACTAGAAATACTGTTCTGTTCAGTTTTGGTTTTTCTTATTTTTCACAAGGATGGAGAGAGGAAGTTTAATCTGCATAGATTTCTTGGAGAAATCCAAAGAGAGAAGCAATGATAATCTTTCCATCAGAGCATGTTATCTTTAGTTAATTTAACTTGAAATTCAGTACGTGCAAAAATGTAGCTCTAGTTGAACTAGTTAATTGTTGTAGGTACCTTCTAACTGGAACTATTCTATTCTAGAAAGAAAAAAGTCCTGAAAAGGCTACATCAAGAAAACATCTAAAGTTAACTGTTTAAAAAAAAACCAAACCAAACTTGCAGGCTGATTTCTGTCATCAATAAAAAATAAAACAACCAAAACCTACTTTCATTTCTTCTTGTTTATAAATAGGTGTTTGCTTTTACATTTTTCTGTATTTACCATAGAGTTGAAGATTATTTCAATCTTGACAATTAAGCATTTCCCATCTCTAGGTATACCAAATTTATAGAATGAAATGCTGAGCTTCTTCACTGTGGGAATGTATCTAAACAGCAGAGCTGTTTGCTCCAACAGATGTTGCACAAGCTATCTTGAAGGACAATAGGAAGGAGAATGGGGAGTGGTTTAAAGTGACTGTGGATAAACGAAGTTCTACAGCATGCGGCAAGACAGAGAGGAGCACATCTCATCATCTGAGAGGTCCTCAGAAGACTTGTTATAGAGCTAAGCCTAAATTAATAAAAAGAAAAATCAATCTACATGCATTGATAAACCCAGACTGATGTGTACTTTTTCCTTATTATAAACTATAGCTTTCAAATTGACAGCAAAGAAGTTTCATCATTCAATCAGCAATATAACCCACATGAATTTTTCCACAGGATGAATGTTTATGTTTCTAAGTTTGCTTCTCTAGGTTAAGTAAAATTTAAATGCTTTCAGGAAATATATTTTAAGAATTTATACTTACATGTAACCTATGATAGTATCATGAGAGCTAGTGTATTCAATTCACTATAGTTCCCAACTTCATCTCTCCACACAACTATTACACAATTCATTATTCAAAACATGATGACACTGATCAAAAGAGTCCAGAAAGTTTACTCTGAATTGAGCACTGATTTCATTCAGAAATTATCTCACCTACTTCTTTTCTTTTCTGTGTTGGTCATAATGAAGTCCTAATATTTTATTCCTGCAGCTTTTATTGCAGCAGATGGTAAGAGAATTTGTATTCTTCAGCTTTACTCAGGTGGTTTTAAGAAAGTATTCACTCTCTTGGAATTAGATTTAATCAGTATTTAATTTAAAATTATTTTATTTTATACATTAGTGATGTACAGGGGGGTTTTCTTACACAATTAATTTAATCAGTCTTATTTATTGCATGTTATACATTTGTTTTTGCACAAGTTCCATTCAGACATTTCAAACTCATTCAAAGAGCTCTTTTATTTTATACCTATATTTGAGGTTAGAAATAGTCAATCTTCCACTTGTTCTTCATGGGTCTCTACTTTCACACTTCATAATTTCAACAGTAAAGGAAGAAGATATATTAATCAAAATAATTTATTTGTTTGATCTGTGGGGGAAGAAAAATTCTCTTATCGCTTCATGCTGAGCATGGCTGAGAAGCTTACCCTTTAACTTCTAGGACAAACTCCAGTATAATTTATCAAATGAGAAACCAATATTTGAGACACAGTTGAATCTCAACACTTTACCCTTTTAAGGTCAAAGGAAATTAAATTCATGATAATGCTTTACATTTTGAATCACTTGCAGCCACTAGGTGCCATACTGTGATGGGGGTGTGATGTCATATGGCACAGATTGGCTCATATTTATGGGAGCATAACATGAATGAGATTTTACAACTGATGATTTATGGATGTAGATTGGGGGGAAAAAACCCAAACCTACACAATAGCTTTGAAGCTCAAATTCTGATTGGGACTACTGGGTACATCAGTCTATCACATAAAGATCTCAAAAGATGCTTCTATTAGAAAGTATTGCTGCAGAATATTAGTAAAATTCAGAATCTAGTAACCCAAAACAACAGTTCAGGCCAAAATTACTACATTATTTGTACATTTTAGCACATGAAAGTTAGAATGATATTACATAAATAGCAGAAACCATACTTATCTTTCCTTTATGCTTTTCTGGTTTTCTTCCCTTTCTGGATTATATAATTCTCTGCTATTTTTCATTAAAAAAGAAAAAACCAAAAAGCTTCAAAAAATTTTCCAGTGACCAAATTGTATTACAAAACTATCAGTGTAACTATTTAGAGTTGTGCCTCAAGTATGATATTGCCCCTACTGCAGATATATCTGTTATTACCATAAACTTTTTTATCACTTTCACAATAAGGAGACTCTTTCTACTAAATGGAAAAGAGAAAAGGTTGTTAGTTCTGGTTTTACATTATCAATGTTAATAGAGTGCCAATGAATCCTATTCTTGAAATCTTCAGGTCAGTATATCTTCAAGTAATTTCTGACTTTGAAACACTTCTTTTTATAGTCAACAGTATCTGCCAGACCTGAGTTGAAACCAAGGAGCAGGGGAGGGCAGGACCAGATGTGAATTCCTGATCCAAGGTTTGCCTGATTCCAGTTAATGTTTATTTAGGCAAAATAGAGGTAGACAGGTGTACAGGGTACAGGTACACAAGCATTGGCCACAAGGGAGCCTGCAAGGCAGCCCCTGTGAGGAGGGGCTGGGGCTGCCCTGTTCTGGACACAGTCAGTTCAGCCACATCCAACCCACCCCCTCCAGGGCACAGCTGAGCCCAGAAGCCCAAGGAGTGGTGCCTTGGGGGAAATGTGTGTAGGAAAGGGAAAAATGCTACACTGGAGTTCAAAGAGAGGAGTGAGAAAATGTGTAAGAGAGAACTATGAGGGGAGACAAATGTGAGAGTGGAGGTGTAAGAGAGCAGCTGTCTGGGGGCCAGACAACCATCCAAGGTTAACTCCTCTTGGGAAATGGTGCCAGTCACCCTGCATATCTGAGTTTACACAAATTGTCTCATTTTTACCTCAGAAGTCCATCCTACATATTTACACCTTTCCACTGAAAATAGCCAACAGCTTTTGATCAGGCATTCATTTTTTTTTTCCTGGGGAAAACAAACAAACAACCAACACCCCCCCCCCAATATTTGTCTAATGTGTATAAAAAATAGTATTTGTTTCCAAGATATTATCCTGACTATTCTTGCACTGATTTTCCCTCTCATTCTCCTCTTCACATTGTAAATGTCAGCAATATTTTCAGCAGTGGCTCTTTTCCTCTTTTCATAATGTGCATGCTGGCATGAATTCCTGTTTCTTTTTCTTAGTCTCATCTTTTGGAGCAGCTCTACCTCACATTGTATCATGAAATTTTAGGTGGACTAGTGGACAGTATCACATGGACTGACTGAATTTGAGCAAGATTATAGTGCTTGCTAGGGTTGTTAAACCCTACATGTGAAAAATAAGAGAGCTTCACAGTGATAATACTGGAAGTGATCCAGAAAAAGATTTTCAGGTTTGAAGTGTTATTCCTGCTTGATTTAATTTAAATATTTATGAACTGGGGAAGACATGTACTAGATGAAATTATTTGAAAGCATGTTGTTACACTCAAAATCATGTTGTAGACCACAGTCATTAATAATGCAGTAAAATTGGGGGGGTAATTCTTCTTAGTATCTATGCATTTTCTCTGATGTTGTATTATGCTTCCAGCATCTCTCTGAGTCCAAAGGTTGATGCTTCAGCCCTTCTCAAGAAGGATGGGAGACAGAGGATCACAACAACTTGTCAGCATCTGCAGGTGTCTGCCAAGAGAAGTGTGACATCCGTGTTTTCTTCCTTCTTACACTTGGGCTCTACTTGGTGCTATATTTGTAGGTTTCCCTGTCACATCCCACTGCCTGGCAGCAGCTCCCAGTCCCAGGTACAGAAAGGGCTATGGTTTGTCAGGCAGTGACTTGGAGGGGGTAGGAGGGGTGTCATCCCAAATAGGAGCCATCCCCAGAGCTGACACTGGAGCAGGGGAAGCAACATTAATTGTCCTTGGTGATATCCAGCTCAGTCTGGGTAATTCTCAATTTATGTTCCTACTGAGAGGACACATGAAGTTAATGTGTGTGTAGTAATCCCATACTTGGATTCAATGCCTTAAAAATACATTACCTGGGAGATGAAATAAAGAATTATTGATGTCTGTGAGCTAGGCAAATTAGTAAGAAGTCTGGAACACAGGATAATAAATACTCAAGGTAGTTGACAAGTTAGAGGAGTGGATTGAAATAAACTACAAAAGAAGAATGGAGAAAATCTTTCATCTGGGTAGGAATACTCATCTGTGTATATATACAAAATGGTAAACTGTGGGCTAGACTGGACTTCACTGCAGAATGTGACTGAAGATTTACAGTGGATCACAAACCAAAGGTGTGTTTATCCCAAAGAATAAGGTGGGAATGATCTCAGGTGACTGTCTATTCTATTCCTGTTATAAAGACTACTCTGTGTTATCCTTGACCAGTGTTTGTCTGGTTTATTCTCAAAGACCTTGAATAATAAAGGCTTTCTATGGTGTTCAGAGAACCTGCTCCAATGTTGTGCTGCTTTTCTTTTTATGGTGGTTTGTCTAATGTTAGAATTCATTTTTTCTGCAATTTCATGCCATCTTTCTATTTCTGTTATGTACCTAGAGAACATGACTTTTTTTCCCACCCTTTTATGAATATATAGATGCTTAGCATAGTTTTACTTCTATACTTGCAAGTCTTTTTTCTACAAGATAGTAAATCAGGTTTTCTGGTCTTTCTATTCTACTAAAGCTGTGACTTTTGTGCTTTATGCTGTTAACAGTCCAAGCTGCTTCACATAATCATTACCAAAGCAGTCTTGAGATCACTGGGATGTTTCTATGAGGAGGCTAGAGGCCAATAAAATTGCCATTAATCAGGTTATGCAAGTACTTGGTTACTAAAGTATCCCAGGCTGGTTCTTCAATGGACTCCTGTAGAGACTTTACTCACTGCCCTCTGTAAGATGCTACAAGGAGCCCTGTCCTTGGCTTTGCAAGGTAAATGGTACATATTTTGCCACTCCTCACTGCAGAAAGGCAGGAGATGTACCTGACTGGAGGCAAACAGAGTTCTAATGAAGCATTATATAATCCTGTATTGTAAAACAAAAATAAAATATATCATATTATCAACTGAGCAAGTCATAGACCTTATCACAGGAACTTGGTAACCTCTAATGTGAAATTACTAACATAATCCTTAGCTTTCTTTGAGTTAGTCTGACTAGTCTTCTCCCAGGAAATTCTTAGGCAGAGTTTTAGGGCTAGAATGGGTCAGGTCCCATTTCCAATAAGGAGTCTGTATATGGTAACCCTGTTAAGAAGCCTTAGGGAATTAAATAGTCTGGATATCTAGACTATTGTTAATTCATCTCACAGTCATAGAATAAGCTCTGGTTCCCCTTAGATGACTAATTGAGATGTATTAGAGATACAATCCTTCCTTTTCACCCTCTCCATATATGGACACCACACTTCAAAAAGCACATTGGGTTAGAGTAGAAAATGTGTCCTACATAAAATCTTGGAAGAGCTAGTATTATTTGACACAAAGAAAAAGAGATTTCAGAAATATACAATAACAGTATTCTGATACATGAAAGATTATGGCAAAGAAACAAATAAATAATTAGTTTCTATATTATGAACAAGGTAAGAAATAATAGGCATATTTTGCAGCAAGAAAAAATAATCCTGGGCATAAAGAAAAGCAGACAGCAAAGCAACCCAAGTGAGTTATTTAGGGATTCTATGGCAACAGATTAGCCAAAGAGTTTTAGATACAGAGTAGAAAAAAACATTTTTCTAGTTTAGCTTGTGTAGAACTGGAATCATAGAATCATAGCATATCTTGGGTTGGAGAGGACCCACAAGCATTATCAAGCACAACTGCTGACTCCACAGAGGGAAATCTAAAAGTAAAACTATTTATCTAATAATATTGTCCAAATACTTTTTCCACAAAGGGAGGCCACAACCACTTCTCTGGGCATCTTGTTTCAGTGCTTGCCAACCCTCTCAGTGAAGATATTTTTCCTAATATCCACTCTTTTGGGACAGCTTTAGACAATCTAAGAGATAAAGGTAAGAGAAATAAAAGAGAGATAAAGTTAAGAGAAATATCTGTCATATATAATTTAAATTCTAACACTGGATTATTTTAGCATTTGTTTCCCTTTTATTTATGCTTATTTTGGAACAAAAGAATTGACAATATTCAGAATGCAGAAATAAAATCCTTCCACCTCTTTCTAACACGCCTTAGTTAACAACTACATTATGATTGTTTCGTCACCAGAAAGAGATTAAATCTTATTTACAGTGTAAATTGTTTTCTCATCTCAGGATAATTACTCTAAATATAAAAGCTATATTATAAAGAATGCTCACATAATCTTTATTGATTTAGACACCATGTTAAAATGAGTTCCAACCTGAAGTTACTGAATATGATTCCAAGCAGGAACTTGAAGAAGAGAAGAAAACACATCTAAAACTCTTGAATCTATATCCCATAATGAACAGTCAGAGTCAGTGTTCAATTCTTAGATGTGAAGCAGTATATGAAAAAAGAAATCCTGTCAGACAAAAAAAATGGTTTAGTTTCAGAAAATCTTCTAGAAATGTCTATTCTCTCCACTACACAATGAAGCTGTATGCTAACCTCTTTCAGGTGAATGGATTCAGACCTTTCCTCAATTTTTGGATGATAAGTGAATTTTAGACCCACTGTACTTTTTACAATATATAAAGTTTTACTATTTTTTGAAGCAAGGCTTTCTGCACATCTCTTTGGTCTGTGAGGAACCTGTATACTTTTCCTTGAACCTACTACATACGGCAGACAGCTTTTTTAAGCAATACAAATCTTGCCCATCTCATTTAGGGTTCATAATGCTTCTAGAATAATAAGGAAACTAGTATGTGTGATAACCATCAGATTGAAAACTGAGCTGATGAGAAATCCAGGTTATCTCTATTTCTCCCTTTACCACCAAACTCAGAAGGAATATATCTTGCTGCTGAAACTGGTCAAAAGACAAGATAACATTATACTTGATGTACATGGTTTAAATATAGAATGAAAAAGATGAGCTTCATTAGAAGAAAAAGAAGGAAAAAAAGCCAACAAAAACCACACACACACACAAAACTCCACTGAAACAAAAACCAAACAACCAACCAAAACAAAAAAAACACAAACAAAGGCAAAACAAAAAAACCCAAACCCAACATTTGTCGCATTCATGGGGTCAGAAGTGTTAGGCTCCTTATTAGCAAGAAAAGAGGGAAACTGCAAAAATGAGAACAAAGACCTAAACCAGGTTAGCCTGTTGCACAGGTTTAGATAAGATATTTAAACAAGTCATAGTATTTGCATAGAAATCAGTAAAGGATAACAAACAGGCATGTGAGGCAGAGTAATAAATGAAAGTTTCCCCCCCCCTCCTTCTTTTAGCCTGGATTTAAAAGGCTTTGTGTATACCAGTGGAGCATGGTGGGGAGAGAAAGACAATGGACTACCAGGAAAGGGAAAGAATAACAAAGGTTTTAAACAAATATTATTAATGCCAGAAAAGAACAACCAGCCCACACAGCATCCTACCTGCCAAAAAAGTGCAAATAATTGGGATGCTCCTATCTAAATTGAGTGTCTGACTCAGTTGCTGAATGTCCTTTTATTAGGTGTTAGGAAATTATATCACTAAACAACCAAAGAATTGCTACACAATAACTGAGCATTCTGTAAAAAGTGCAAATGTAATTGAGCATTTTACATGACAGAAACACTCCTGAAAAGAGATAAAATGTACTCAGTAATTAATTTTTTTGTTTATGATACTCATGCTGCATTACAATGCTTAATTAACAAATGCAAAAATAAACTCTTCCAGAAAAGCCATTATGAAAATAACAGAAGACAAAGAAGGAAAAAAAATAAAGAAGGGGCACAGTGCAATATTTGTCATTGCATTTTTACTTTAAAATGTGAGCCATATAAGAAAAACCAGAAAGATTTCAGTGTTAAACATTGGGAGGGCAATAGAAAGTCAAAATATAGCCAGGTGCTTCAAGGTTCAATGTAAAAGCTCTTAATTTATTTCAGGAATTAAATTTGTCAGTGCAATGAATGATGTCCATTGTCTGGTGCATTTCCCTCTTCTGTTCTTTCAAACCATTAAATGAAAAGCTGACATGAATCAAATCAAGGATCTTCAACATGGAAAGAATCAAGCCAAGGGATTCATTTGGCTTTCAGGTGGATTAATTTCATAAGCCCTGTGGATTTGGGGTTGAGGAACTGAGCAATCTATACCTCTATAAATCCCAAAGACATACAATCATTTCTTTACCAAACTTTGATTATGTTTTAGTTTGGATAGACTGTTTAAATGAACAGCTGTATCATATTGCTCATAAAATGTACAAGTGCACAGGAGGCAAGAGCATGTGGTCAGACAGTCTCTGTGTGACAGGGTTCATGGGGCTATTAAGGTGTTTGAAGGCTGCTGCTTTTTGCTAACTACCATGTTTTAGTACTCTACTACTCTCAGTATACATAGGTATGTATATATTTTTAAATTTATTTCCATGTGCCTGAATGTATGCATATATTCCTTAAAAAAAATAAGGTTCTAGTATTGTATTATCATTTATCTAACAAGTATGATATCAATTTTTGGTCACTTTAATCTGCATTATTGATGGGGGAGTTAAAGTGGAATGATTAACATATTTTCTATTAGGCTAATCTGCCTTCTAATGATGAGGAGCTGAGTACCAGAACATGTAGCATCTTGAATGGACCACTACTAAGCATAATGTATCCTCTGTTTACAATAATCAATGGCATTCCCATTCATCATCATAGTTACATTATTTTTTGGATGAAGGATCTCCATATATCAGCATTCAGGACTGATAATACATTAAGTCAGTAAGTCTGTATCAGCTCAGTACAGAAGAGCAGCTGAAATGTAGCTTCTTTATCATAAACTTACAAATGAATAATTCATTCTGCTTATTGCCTCTTCCAGTTTCAGTCACTCCACAATAAATTATCTAGTAACTCTTTTACAACTCACAAAGTTTAATAGAAAAATAGAAACAGTCTGGATTTGCAGTGTTTTTTCCTTCAGATTAATTTCTGTGGGTGGAGTCAAAAATTAGTAGTTTATTGGTGACCTATACAAAACTGGGAGGAAAAAAATTCATTAAAAAAATAGTGAAACCATGTTCTTTAAATTAGTTCTTTCCCAAGTATTTCTTTATAAATCAGTTGAGGATTTTGGAACTAACTTGACCCTAATGAATAAAACTCTATTTAATATACAGTGTTGGCAGAAAGTCCCTCCAAAAATAAAAATCAGAACTTATGGCAAAGGAAAAAATATAAAACTTAAACTAATCCATAGTTCTGCTGCAACATACATATAGAGCTTAATGCTATAACTTTGACATTAACAGGATCTCTGATATTTCTATGGTTCAAAACCATCTGATGAGCTCTTCTTGTGTAGCTTGCCTGAAATCTCTGACTGAGTTTGATGATGAGTGAAACTATAAGAAAAGTCTCCTTAAAATCACGTGATATACATAGAAATTAATCTCTAAGATAGGTGTAGAAATATGTATATAATGGTGGTGGTTTGTTTGCAAAACCATTTTTCATAGTACTTCTGGTATACAGAAAAAAAGTCTCTGTCTAGAATGTAAGAGTTTTTCTGAGTCTGTATATTTTAAAGTAGAAGTTATCAGTCTATGGAAGGAGGCATTTCATATGCTGTAGAAAATTATTCAATAACATTTGTTACTTAAAGTTGAGACATCCATGCCATGGAGCTCTTACTTTGAAAATCTTTCTTATTTTATAGTTAAAATGCATAGATAATATGGTCTCTAAGTCATTCACTGAAGTTCAGTGAGCAGCAGCCAGCTGAGTAAGTGATGACAGATGAGATAAACATCTCTGAAACACAATATTTACCTGAATACTAACATTATTAGGATCCAGGAGATCTTGCCAGACATACAGAAAAACTACTTGTGTATCCTCAGATCAGGAGTATTTTGACTCAGAGCCAGCCTCTGTGAGCTGCTGTTGACTTGTTATTGCTGTGTTTAAATTCTAATTGAGGAAAGAATAATGCAGGTTAGTGTACCATCTGGGAAAGATTTGTGATCCCTGCTCTGAAGGGGTGGAGACATAAAAAGAAGGAAGGTTGCAGCATAAAGCAGTTGCATTTTATACCTTTTTCAGGGAGCTATAAGCTATCTGCAGCAAACACTCATTTTGATACATTTCATACATCTTTTTCAGGCAGGAAAGTCACTTTGTCAAATGACAGCCTCTTTCCCTACTGACATGGTTGCATGCACCCTCCTTAAATGCTCACTAAGGAGTTGGAAGTTTGTCAGTTAAACATATGACATTGTTATGACTCTTGATGACATGTGCATTGACATGACTTACCTAGGGTGTTAAAAGTCATATCTCTGCCAAGGATGTGAAGTGACACAGTGCTCATTCCACTGCTGGTTTTGCCTCTCCTGTAATTGATACTTTTGCACCAGTCATAGCAGTGATATGCTTTTGCACCTTTGCTACAGCTCTCATCCAGGCCACGTGATAGCTTTGTGAGGCACCATCACAAGTATTTATCCTGCAAAAAAAGATGAGGCATTCAGTATCTCCTCCTTCTCTGTCACCAGGGCACCCACCTCATTCAGCAGTAAGCCCACATTTTCCCTAGTCTTCCTTTTCCCACTGAAGTACTTGAAGAAGCCCTTCTTGTTTTCTTTCATATCCGTTGCCAGGTTTAATTCCCAGTGGACCTTAACCCTCCTCATTGCATCCCTACACACTGACAATGTTGCTATATTTCTCCTAAGTGTCCAGTCACTTCTTCCATATGCTGTAAACTTTCTTTTTTCATTTGAGTTTCTCCAGAGTATCCTTGCTCATCCACTTAGGTCTCCTGCCTCCTTTGCTTGATTTCTTACCTATAGGGATGCACCAATCTTGAGCTTGGAGGCAGTGGTGATTGAATATTGGCCAGCTCTCTTGGGTACCCCTACCTCCTTGAGTCCTAACCTATGGGATTCCTCCAAGTAGGTCTCTGAAGAGGACAAAGTTAGCTCTCCTGAAGTCCAGGGCTGCAATTCTACTTACTGCCCTCCTTATTCTGTGTAGGATCCTGAACTTCACCATCTCATGGTTACTACAGCCAAGACTGCCCACAACCTTCACATCACCAGCCAGACCCTCTTTTTTTTGTTAGTCATCCTTGATTCTGCTCAGGTTTTAGGTCACAGGGTCATTCATGCCCACATGGAAGAGTAATAGCAGGTAGCAGCCAGTGTTCTTGGCAAGTTGTGGCACCCTCTCAGCAATGTCTTGGATCTTAGTTCCCAGGAGGCAGCATGCTTCTCGTGACACCCTGTCAGGTTGCCAGGTGGGTACCTCAGTATCCTTGAATGGAGACTTGGCTGCTATGGGTACAGGTTGTTTCTTTTTGTGGTATCCTCTGTGTGTTGCTGGTGAGGTTTCTTCACACAGAGCCTTCTTGTAAGTGTCTATAAATTTTAAAGCTTCATGTCTGGTTTTGGTTGTAATGCTGGAGGGAGGGTACAAAGTGGAGTCCAGCTTTTATGGCTCACCAGAGTTCAAGGTGCCTCATTCTCTGTGGTGTCTGGTATAAGAATGTGATTATGAAACCACCTATCAACCTCTGTCTCAGCTCCTCTAACACCATGTGGCCTTTTAACTGTTTCTTGCAACTCAGCCACCTGATATAATAGATCCTCCAGCCATGCACACCTTTTGCAGGTAGCTACCTTTTCACCAGGAGAAGGGTCTGGGTATTCACTGCAACTTACTGCTTGTACCAAAGTCTCTTTCTTTAGTAGGTCCATCTGGAGGATACATCAGACTTCTCAGGGGCTTTTTTCTGTAGGCACTATACCCTCTTTGCCCACCTTGTTTAATAGATACATTAAAGGACACTTTTACATTTTGATAACAGAAATGTTTCCAAACCTCTACAAATATTTTAATTCTTTTCTGACACAAATATTTGTCAAAAAGTAAAAGACCACAGTGCGCCACAACATGTTGACATTTTTTAAACTAAACAGTGTAATATATGTATAAGATGATGCTTACTATAATTATATTTGAACAATGATGCCCTCTATCAACAGTTGGCAGCAGCTACATAAAACACAGACAAAAATATGGGAACTTCTTTTGGAGTAATTAAACAGATTTCCATTAAGAATATGTAACAGTGAGTTATATACTGAATATGTATCAACCTCCTCAGAGGTGATTTCTTGAAATATAAAAGGAAATAAAAGCCTATTTTACTATTGCACTGTTTCTATTCATGCAAGGCAAAGCAAATGCCAAAGACAATATGAGGGGGAGTCTTTCTGACAGTTAATATCTCATAATAATATTAAGAATTAAGAATGCTTTGAAATGATTATTCAGATATGAGTACTGTTGGTTTATAGAAAAGATGTGTCTCAGATATACTGGGAAGAGGCACATAATGTACTAGAGCACAGGGGTCTTGTATAATTTGAGAAATAGAATCAATTCTGTATAAGGGCAAGACTGAAAGCAGTTTCTGTTCAGAATTATTTTCTAGTAGAGAGATTTCATCACTCAAGATCCAGTTAACTGGCAATTTAGTAAATTCAACCAAAATATTTGGAGTATGATAAGTAGAAACAAGTGGCAAACATTGTATAATAATTGAAGCTCCATTATAGTCTGTTTTAGGGGTTTTTTTCCAAATTACACAAATAAGACCATGTGTTTCACCTATTGCATATGTTATTTATCACATGGACAAGTATTCCATAATTTTTCACAGTTTTTTTTTTCTGTGAAGGTTGAGTCTCAGAATTTACAGGTTAATCTGTGCAAACTGGTCCTAAGCTTATTTACCCTTACAGTCACAAGGTAATTCAACCATACATAGTATTTAATATTAGTCTTTTTCACTGTGCTTCCAATGTATTTTCTGGATATATGGTTATAAATTTATTTGCAAGTATGTGAAAACAACATCAAATATACTAAGAAATTGTGAAAGTTCTCTTACTTTGGAGCTCAGTGATACTTGTTAAAAGCTACACTAAAGGACTATAGGAGCTGTAAAGCAAAGCACTTAAAAATTAGGATAGGTTAGCATGGAGAATGTAAACTGTGGAATCTTAATTTGTGCTGTTGTGCATAAGCAATGGAAAACACTTTTTAATTAGATGCTCATGCACTGTTCTGGCCATGAGATCCTTGCAACATTCAGCACATGTGATTAATAGTATTAAGTAAATAAGTAGCTATTCAGTATTTTGTTTCCTTGTAATTACTCACTGTGTAGCCTTAGGCCACAATTCAAATGGTGCTAGGGAAACAGAATTATTAATTTTCTCATGCTTTTTTTTTAATGGAAGTGATCATTATAGCATTTAATGCTTCACAAATGTGAATTAATTTACTTTCACAGAATTCCCATGAAGTGAGAGGGGATTATTCCTGTTTAACAGGTAGGGAGCTGAAGCATAGAGATTACAGAGACTGAAGCTATGAAAAATTTGAGATTTCTAAGATGTTTTCTTAAAAGGATATCAAGTTTTGTAGAATTTAATTTATTCAGAACAGATCTCATTGATTTTAGATGTAATGAGAGATGCATATTACTGCAAAAACAGGTTCTAGGGCTAGGGATTAACTGATGAAATACATGTCTATAGTGCAGGTGACAAGAGTTGGATTAATTGCTCTTGTCATAACCCCATAGGATCAAAGATTGTTAGTTAGCTTATTTCTGGGAATTTAATTTCTAATTGTATGTTTTATATTTGATTCAGCCAGTTGCAATGTTTAGTCCTATAACTCTCTTGTTATATCTATTTGAAACCCACCATGCAGTCTAAATGTTTCAGAATCTAGTTACAAAATCTAATTATTGCTTGAAAATCACTGTTACATTTACCACATGGTTTGTTTCCTGCCTGTCTGCCAAGACTTGTCAATTGAAGGAGTAAATGGAACAACCAAGAATTACCTTTCTTATATTGAACAGCAGTTTTTAGGGAGGCTGTGAATGATGAATGTGATTCATTCCACACCAATGCATCCCATTCTTTCTTTTTACTTCACATCTGTGAGAAAATACCACTCATATGGTAAAAATTGAAACACATCTGCTGGGGAAAAGCTGCTGAAAGATTATCAGAAATTCAGAGGACATCTCCAACTTGAAACAAAGTTAGACCAAAGAAAACCATAAACCCTTCACCACAGACTTTAGAGAACACCAGGTTTGTTTTACTTTGATGATTCAGATTCTTTTATTCATCTATGACTAATAAAATTAATTTAGGAGACTAAACAGTTTTAGTATCCACTTATACTTGAGCTGGAAAAAAGTATGACTGACAACAACTTACTTATATTTAGAACTCCTACTTTGAGCAAAACACTATTTCATGTTAATCAAATACCATAATGATAATGTCAGTTCCCCCAAGACAAAATCACTACTTTGCTCTTAACTGAGGCTGTTAATCTCTTAAGCAGTCTACTCTGTTTTCCATGTGATTACAAGAACAGAAGTAAAATTTATCCTAATTTTTATACGATAAAGATATCATTTCCTTAGAGGATATTTTAAACTATTAACATATGTGATAAACAAATTTCTTGTTCAAAGAACAAAACCAAACAAGTGTCAAATCAATAACACCTAGCAGTTGCATGAATGCTTTGATGGATATTTGAAGTAGTGTCCTTTGAACCATTCATAAGTTTAAAGCATAAATTTAATAACTTTTTTTGCAAGCATGAAAACAAATTTTCTACAAATATTCATGACAGTCATTTCTCAGCATAGCATAAGTTTTGGTGTTACAATTTTTGTACTCTAAGTATTCTGAAGCTGAATTGAACTGTACATGACTTGTCCAGGACTTAGAAGTTCTGAATATTAACTGAGAATCAGATTTAGCTTGCACAGGTTTTGGGACTCAGATTTTGCAATGCTACCTAAAATCTCTGACTAAACAAACAAAAAAACCCCACTCTTTAGTTTATAACATTACAGTTAAAATAACCTTCTCATTGTGTTACTCATTTAATAGCTTGTTCTCATGTGGCAAGCTAATATATATTCAGTTATTAAGTACTTTTACTTCTGTGTTATGGCATTCACACCAGATTTTGTGCTGATTTTAGCTAATTTGATTTAATAGCATTTTTTTTTGGCTGACAAGAATCCTTGTATTTGCTTGCCATAAGCATTATGAAGACTGTAGATCCAGGACTCCTGTAGGAAACAAGAAGAAAAGACTTCATTCAGACTGTTAGGCAAGGTTATTATTAGGCAGGGTTAGGCACAACAGATGTATTTCTTCAGGGTGTTCATGAATTCCTAAGTCAAAGAAGAACATAATTCAAATAAACAGTGCTGTTCATCAGTAGAATAAACTATGAATATTTTTTCATCCAAATGAAGATTCAGACTTGCATTTAAGTATGTTAATTACCTTCAGTTAATTGGCAATCCAAAGCTGAACTTTAATGACACAGTGCTGATTTACTCTCATTGAGCATCTGGTTTATAACACAAAGGTTTACACAACATTGCATAGATGAGGAGCCTGTGTCCTAAAGATCTTACACTAGAAAGACACAACAAAGTAATGAGTATCACAGAAGAAAAGGAAACAAAAGAAAACAAAAGAAAAAAAAAAAGTGTGTTTTCTTCAGAATTCTGTTCTTGGATGAGGTAAAAATCAACAATTTAGCAGCACTCTCATTTAAAATACTGAGTTTAGGTAATTCTTGCCTTTTAGAGGGCTATCAGATCTCTTACCATCAATATGAAATTCAAACAGCACTTAAAGATGTGACATGCTAAATTTTTGCCATGTTTGCCATTTGAAACTTCTCTGGTTTTCACTTATATAAAATTCTTTCTAGTGATTACTGAACTTTATTAGCATTTTTCTCACTGAAAATGAGTATTTTGCCCAAAGAATTTTTGGTCAAAATTGCAGAAATATGTAGTAAGTTAGATAATTACTTTAAAGCTTCTCACCAAGAAGGTGTAAAAGTATTGGTCCTTTCAATCTTTAAACTATATTACTCCACAAGAAGCATTCTAGTGAATTATTCAGTGGCTTCTCTTTCTATTTTTCCAGCCCAAATGGGTTGAAAACCATTGTATAATACTAGCACAGTTATGATGCTCTACATTCTACATTCTTTGTTTAGAATGCTTTTTCTTTCTTATGAAATTATGTCATGATCCTGTCATCTGTAAACAATTGCTTTTTTTCCTTTTTTCATTACCTTTATTGTAATAATGAGGAACAAAGCTCTATTTTCTAAATGTGTCAGGTTGACCTTGTCTATCCACAAGGTGCTCTCCAAGTTCCTCTCTCACTCCTCTTCAACAGGAGAGGGAGAAAATACAGGTAAAAGGTTGCAGGTTGAGATAAGGACAGAGTGATCATTTACTGGTTACCAACATGGGCTAAACAGACTCCACTTGGGGAAAATAATTTAATTTATTGCCAATCAGTGAGTAAGATAATGAGAAATAGAAACAAACCTGAAAACGTATTTCCCTTCCATCCCTCTCTTCTTCCCAGGCTCAGCTTCACCCACGGTTAGTCTAATCAGTCAGTCAGGCTCCATTGTCTGATCTCGGAAGCTAAGCAGGATCGGGCCCGGTTAGTACTTGGATGGGAGACAGTCTGGGAACACGGGTGCTGTCAGCTTTCCTGCTCTGTCAAGGGGGTTGGACTTGGTGATCTTTCTAGGTCCCTTCCAACTCCTAACATTCTGTGATTCTGCGGTTTCCCTGCCTCCTCCCTTTCCTAGGATAGGAGATGAGGGTTGCAGTGAGTCCACAATGCATTCTGTGATGCTCTTTCCTTCTCACACTCCTCCCCTGCTTCAGCATGGGGGTACACCAACAAGAGAGAAACTGCCATTAATTCTCCATTGTGAGTACCTCCCATGGGCAGCAGTCCTTCAACAACTCCTGTGGTCTTTTCACAGAATCCACCCCTGCAGCCCCTCTGATACAGAATCATTGTCATGTAAACCCAAGGCACTAAAATAAACATAAAAAAATAATAAAAAACCCCCAAACACAACACCCAAACAAAAAACCCAACAACACACCACAAGAAAGCCAAACCAACTGAAATAAAAGGAAATTTGGAAATTTATAGGCAGAAATTATTTTGTTCCCTTCTTGCTGAAAAAATCCTGTAATGTGAGTGAATCTTTTTTCCTGACAATTTTCTGCATCACTGTCAAAGGTTCAGAACCACCAGTCAAGATAAATGTGATCTTTTGAGATATTTTGTTGGTCTCAATAAGCTTGCTTACAGATTCAGACTCTGCCAAGTGACTGTTTTGCAATGGATGAGAATCTGACAGATAAATTCTGAAGGACTGTGTAAAGGCAGTTATTTCACCAGTTTTACAAACAAAAAAACCCAAACTAAACCAACCCAAACTTCAGGTTAAATCTGTAAGAAAGTATGCATTTCAAATATATTTCTTTTGTACATCTTTATCCCTTCCAACTCCTAACATTCTGTGATTCTATGATCTACTTGATATTCATAACTATTGGCTATCCTCTGAACATAACTCCTGACATTAATCAGAACTGAGTTAATCTCTTGTATGAAAAGATTTCTTCTGTTGACCTTTTCATATCACAGTAACAAATTTCTGGTTTTACACCAGGACTGTGAAACACTTGCTGAATTTCTCCTTTTACCTGACAGACATCAAGCTACTGCTTCATACAGAGATTTCCTAACAATAAAGCCTTAGGCTAGTGTGAAACATTGTCTGCTATGAAGGAAGAAGAACAAAAGAATGCAGCTTCTGCTCAGGGCCCCCAGATGACAGAAGAGTGCTCTGGACTCCAGTCATTTCTTATGACTGAGTCATCTTTCTTCTAAAGAATTCTTTGCTGTTTATTGTTTTAAAAAGGCACCTTGAGGAATTAGAATTCTAGATGCAGTCACCACTGAATTCTGATCTACTAATTAAGAAACAGGTACATGAACTCTTTTACAATAGAAGTATTTTACAACCTTCTGAATACACCCTTCAACTTAAAAACGAAATATAACTTAAAAATTAGGAATACTTTCTCCTCAGAGTGTTTGATCTGGTCTGTATGTACTAGCACTGTGCTAAGAGCAGCTTCCAAGCTGTTTTTCAGAGGAATCAGGTTCTCCTGTTAACTGTTTATCTCTTAGCCTTATTTTAATTCTAGCCAAGGTCTAACAAGAATACACAGCAATCATTCAGGCCAGAAGTTCTGGTTCTCTGTGTATTTCAGAAGAAGGGCTGCAGCTGATGTCTGTCAAAGAGGTAAACACCTCTTTATGTTGGCCAAGTGACTGTTGAAGAAGGAATTCTGTCACTGAGGTTCTCAATTTGTGCTGCTTTTTTTTCTAGCTACATCAAAGGTAGAGAACAACTTTTTAAACAGTCTTTCCATTAGTTTCCAGGGTCATGCAAAGTGCATGGAATTACATCACCTGTACATGCAGCATGTTAATAACAGTGGAACTGTGATCAGCAAATAGCATATATTGCTGAGGCTCAGTCTGTTCTGCAATAAGCTGACTTATTTCTTACAGAAATGTAGAGGGATATAGAGAAAGCAGGCTACATATATAGGGTTTGGGGTAGGGATTTTGGTTAAACATTTGATCTAGTATCTGAAGAAATTTTACAGATTTAGTTCTGAACAAAACAAGTGTAAAGACTTGTAGATAAATATTTGGCCAAGGCAAGGCAAAGAATAATCATGAACATAAATGTTTCAAGATTAAATTAAATGCCATACACTGCCACAAGGGTCAGAATCATCTCTTGTCCTAATAAACAGCATCATTTATAATCTGAAAGTGACAGCAAACAGCATATTCATGAAGTTTCCAGTTGAAAGTGTAGTGAGAATCTGTATGAAATAATACAAATGTAACTAGAAAGTACAGAAGCATTTGAAGAAAAAGACTTGAAAAACCCACAAATTTTAATTGGAAAAAAAATCTAAAATATATATTTTGTAGGAAGATGACACATGGGTGATAATAATAATGTTAAAATGAAAAACAGTAATTAGAAATACATTTTCAGTATGATTAAAGATCATCAGAAAATCTCCACTGGACCGATTATTTTATTTAGATGCCCCAAACTGTTGATTCTATGAATGCCCTGGGAAGAAGTGATTTTCACCATCTTATTGCTTCTTAAATCCTTCAGAATTATTAAAAAATCCTGTTTTGACCTTTTACATACACACACAAAAAGATTAGCTTTCCGTGTAAAAATGTTAGTTAATTATAACTGGCTTTAGAAAGCTAAAATTCTAACATTTGGAAAATGTCAAAATGAAATATTTCAACTGACTTAAACTAATGTGGAGGGCATTACTGGTTCATCATTTTTTAATTTTTTAAAAGTATTTGCCCCAGTTCTTAAAAAAAAGAAAACATTTTGCCTTTGAAAATTTTCTGGGAGTATTGACATTTCTTCCCCAGCCATAAATGTGATATTTCAGAGGGCAAAACTACCCAAGGTCAATGCAGTTTTTGGCATCATATGCCAAAACCTCAAGTAAACAGTCACAAAAATATTAGTCACTGTCTATTAGGTCTGGTAAGACTGCATCTGAAATACTATATACACTTCTCTGCTTCTTGGACCTGATTGGAAAGGGAAGTGAAGGAAAAGGAATACATTGTATGGAGCTCAGAGAAAAGCAATTAACATGATTAGATTGCTTGAGAAATTCATTTAAGAAGAAAGGTCATAAAGACCTAAATATTCACAACTTGGCTAACAATACACATAGCTTGGCAGCAAATTAAAAAATGATAACTAAACCCACTTATTTATACACTGACTAATAACCTATGAGACACAATGCAACAAATACAATTGATGCTAGAGACCTAAAAAAGAAACAAGAAAAACAGAAAGGAAAACACCTCAGTATTTCTTGAATAGTATCTACAACACCAAACACAACAAGTATATTAAAAGCAAAAGATGAGAAGACTCTAGAATTTCTTTATTTAGGATGTAAATCAACCTTTGATAAGCATCTTTGGTAGGGAAATAAAATCATTATGGTGTACTTTGTCTCATGAAGCCTCACTCCAAAGCCTGTGACTTCTCCAAGTATCTGACTCTGGTTAATGGTAGGAAAAGTGTTCTAGACTACATGAGTCACTGGTAGGAAACATCTCTGGTTTTGCACAGCCACAGAGAAGAGACATTGCAATGGGGTATGACTAAACACTGCAGTGAGCATAGTGACTGAGTAAGATGTTTTCTGTAAACCCATGCTGTGGTTTAGGTCCAGTTGGCAACTCAGCACTGTGCAGCCACTTGCTCCCTTCTCCCCCTGCCTGACTGGGCTGGGAAGGAGAATTGGGAGAAAAAGGTAAAGTTCTGTGGGTGGATAAGGAGAGTTTAATAGACCAACATGGAGAGAGAAGAACAGTAATAACAATAAGACTAATGAAATAATACACAAGGAGAGTGCTGTACAACACAAGTGCTCACCACCTAGGACCCTGCCTGAACCACATGCACTTCCTCCAGCCAGCTCCTCCCTTGCATACTGAGCATGATGTCAGTATGGTGTTGCATATCTCATTGGCTGGCTTGTTTTGGCTATCCTGGCTGTTACCCTTCCCAGATTCTTGTGAAAATTAACCCTATCCTATCTGAACCCATGACAATCCATAAAGGAAAGATACAGGCTTAGGGGTACCTTAGGTTACTCACAAGTTTTCAATGAGGCACATAGTGTAACAGTGCGGAGGTGTGCAAAAAAGGTTAAACTTTCCCTTGTGTACTTGATCACTTACTTCCAGATATACAGTCATGTTATCTTCATGATATTAGTAGCTATGAACCTTCCTTTGAAAGTAAGTCCAAATTCCTTATCAGTCATTTTCTCAAAACACAGCTACTCTTCATTTCCCTGTGGCTACGCTGAGCTAGAACATAACTTGTGAATCTGTAAATCTCCCTTCCTATTTCTTCTTTAGCTATTGGTCAAATAGATTGATTTGTTTGTTCTCTTTTTTATTTTCTCCCCCCAGATCATCATCTTAGATTTGTAAAAATTAAGTTCCATCTCAGTCCAGTATGTTATTTCAGTTTATTTTATAATTTCTTCTTGCTCCCAGAGAATGAGACAATTGCACTTTGTGTAGTTGTGCTGATTCTTAATCATTTGAAAGACAGCCCCAAAGAAAGAAATAATAGGCATAAAGTGTTAGAAGGAAGTTTAAGTTTACATCTGATTTCCCCCCACCAGCCCACCCCTCAAAAACCAGTTCTTTTTCCTGCTCCCCATACTCCTGCTTGTTATTTTAGGAGGAGAAATGATTCCACTGATACAGTGTACAAAATAAGCAGTGTGAAATGAGTGCAAGCCTGAGATGTGCACCCTGCACAGATGTTCTTCATTTGCAAAATTAATTTGCCACATTTGAAACCAGTTGGATTCATGCTGAGAGGCCTTGGTGGGATTTGAGCCCAAAGGAACTAGAAAATATGGGAGCTGCTCTATGGAAGCTTGGATCTTAAAATGTACACAGAACAAGAAGGGTGTTTAGGATTGTTGATTCTTAAATGATAAGCAATTGTTTATATTTTTCTGCTACTATTCAGTGAGTATACACAACATATATGGAGAAAAAGGACCCAGTTCATAAATATTTCCAGTGGAAAAAGTGTGAAAGGGAAAAATATATAGTAGTATAACTGGTTGCTTGGAAGATGAGTTAGTATATATCCCCTCTTGAAAATAATCAGAAGGGAATATTTATTGTCCATATAGCTATTATTGGCCTACTTGGTGCTGTAATGAGTACTTAACCTGCTTGATAACCTGACTGGTGGTACTCTTATTGCAACACAATGTTTCTACATGTTTTTTTCTTTCTTCCTACAAATTATTGCTCACAATTTCAAACTAATTTTTTAGCTATCCAAGTTTTCTATTTTGGCTCTGTCAAATAAATTTCTATTGCATCCTTGACCTTGCTTTTGTGTACTTTACAAACTAGGTTTTGATTTTATAAATCTCATCATGCCTCCACCAAAGTTGAGATTCCTGGCCTTTAGGCAGTACATTCATATTAATAGATCTTGAGACTCTGAAAGAAATTAGTGACTGCACCTACTATGATAAGGATAAAAGAAAAAAACAACAGAAAAATAAGAAAAAAATGCTGGATTGAGGCCTAAAATTTTATTATAAGTCTCTCTTCATCTCTTGTAAATACTATTTTAATTCATTCCTTCAGCTTTCTTTTCTTTCTCAGCTTTTATTTATTATGTCATTATGCTCTTAGACTGATGTATTACATCATATAATACAAAGTAAGTATAATTGAGTTACCTTAGGGATAGTAGTAGTAATGCTAGAGTTGAAGTTGGGTTGGCTGTTACACCATAAATATTTGAAGCATGATTAATATCTTGGCAATTTCTAATCTTATTTGGAAGAAACTTGAAATGGAAGCTGAAAATATAGCTGTAAATCTACATAAAGGGAAAATACTCTAAATTAATCACCATTTTTAAGACCTGACTAGGGAAAAATTTTACCCTCTGTGCAGAGAGAGAAACTACCAGCCAAGTTCTTGTTCAGTTTTTTCTTTATTTCCTGAATTCTTTGGAACTATGGAATGCTCACACTATACTTTTTCCTTGGGTCATATCTTAGGATTTTTAGGATATCTGTATGTATTTTATATTTGTTATATTATTTATTTTTAGGATATTTTAGGCATATTTTAGGACTTCAAATGTTCTTACTATGAGCACAACTCTCTCCTGGTCTGTGGTCTCTAAATTTGACTCTATTCTACATGAGTAGTCTGTGACCCAGATTTGGCTCTGCTCTCTGCATCAGCCTCTGCTTTCCTCATCACACTCAGCAGATGTCATTATTTGCTCTCTCTGCTCTTGTGTACTTGCCTAACCTACATTCCTGGAGCTTCCCTCTACTGCGCATGCATCCAATACCTTTGGGAAGGAAATCTTTTCCCTCTTTGCTGCTGATTCTGCCTTCCAGAGCATGCAGCAGCCATAACACAGAAATTACTTTTCCACTCTGTTTTTCATCTACTTCTATACAATACAGAGCACATGTACAATGAGCTATGAACCAAAAGTCTCAAGAAACAGGTTGCTTGTGACCAACTTGTGAACTTCTCTTGAACCCTACACATTACATCTTCTGGCACTCTGCATACAGAAATAAAGGAGGGGCTCTGTGTTTATATATATATATACCTTTTAGAGCTTTTTTTTGTTTGTTTTAATATGAACAAGATACACACTAACATCTCAAAAACATGTACCTCCTTCAGTTCCTTTAGCTGTTTATTCACACCACACTAGTTGCTAGTCCATAACCCTGAAGAAATTATCTTCATGTAAAAAGTCAATACAATTCTAGCTATCAACTAAACATTATCATGATGGCTTAAGGAAGATTCAAGTAATATACAGGCTTACAGAATTTGGGATTCTCTATAGTTAAGCCCAGAAAGAAGGGAGGGATGGGAAGAAGGTAATTTTAACAGTTGGGTTTATTTCTCATTATCATAGTCAGATGTGATTGGTAATAGATTAAACTAATTTCCCCGAGTCTGTTTTGCCCATGAGAGTTATTGGTGAACCATCTCTCCCTGTCCTTGTCTTAACCCATAAGCTTTTTGTCATGTTTCCTCTCCTCTATCCAGCTGAGGAGGGTGATAGAGCAGCTTGCTGGGTATATAGCCCACTAAGCTAGAGTCACCTCACCACACCTATTGTTAACCAGAGTTTTTATAAGTGATTGTAGCTGTCTGATAGGCTTTTCTTCACACGGGTGCCTCATTGCTCCATGTGATATGCTCCAAACACCTTAAAAATTCACTAATGAGGGGCCTTGTGACCCTTTACAATTGTACTGCTGTGCAGTCTAAGTTTCTTTATAAAATGACTGATGTGCATTACTGAAGGTTTTAGACAGTTATATACATCCAGGCTAAGTTATTGCAACACAATTTAACTGGAACTAATCCTGAAGGTCATTCAGAAATTCTAGCAGCCAAGAAATGAAACTGTCCACTTTCTGAACAACACAAATTACATATGTTTTTAGTGTTACATATTGAATGCAGTCATATTCCAGGTAAAATGTATACCACCATTTTCTCAATTCGTTGATAAATGATAATGGTTATTATTTTTTCTAATAGGTTCCTAGCTAAGGGTCCAATTATAACTCTAGAAGAACAGTATTGTAAGCAGTAATTTTATGTCTAAACTTGCATTCAGTTATTTATGTCAAGCAATTAAAGTGTATTCTTTGTGTGCTCACTCATACCTGAGTTTGATAAACCAATAAACATAAAAATTAAAATAAGAAGATTCATTAATAAAATTATTCATAATAAAATTATAATTCATTGCTTTATCAGGGCTTTCATCCTGCTTGGAAAGAAGAGGCAAACAGAACAATTTTTTGGATCCATACAGAAATAAAGCCTGTTTGCTTTGCAGCAGTCTCCTCTGAACACAGTAAGACCCTAAATTTCACAACTTAAATTTATATACAGGAGATGTATGACCATAGGTATACCTAGGGTATAAGCATAAGCAGAAAGCAGTCATAATATTCACAGCAGGGTTTGAAACCTTCAGAGTTATTGTGACTCAAGGATTTTTTCTCATTATAAACATGATCATCTTTTAAACAGTAAATACCTAACCCGGTACATATAAGACTTCAGAGAACTGCCCAGAGAAATGTGGTTGAACCAAAGTCTTCCAATTTTAAGTACTGTCTCTGTGACATTATCAATGAAAAAAACAACCTTGAATATGTACTCAAGTTAAATAATAAAGTACAAAACAAATCAGGTTCCTTGCAGCTATATACTCAATAGATCATGGCTATTTTCTCACCTTTAAGTTTTTTTTCATGCTGGCAATATAACCAATGATGGCAGTAGGTGCAGTCTGTCCTGATACTGTTCCTTCACTGTTTCCTGTTAACAAGAGTTCCAAAATACAGTCTGAATGCTCTATCATTTCTAAGTGCAGGAAGATCACTGACTTCAGTGCTGCCATTCTACCCATTGAATTACTTCTAGCTTCCTGTAGAGCCTTGTACTTCACAGAAGCATAGTATCATAGACTGGCTTGGGCTGGAAGGAACCTTAAAATCATCTGGTTCCAATACCCCTGACACGCTCAGGAATGCTACTCACTAGACCAGGTTACCAAGGGCCACATTCATCCTGGCCTTGGACACTGTCACGGATGAGGAATCCACAACTTCTCTGGGCAACCTTTTCCAGTGCCTCACTACCCTCTGAATAAAGAATTTTGTATATCTAACCTAAATCTCCCCTCTTTCAGTTTAAAACCGTTCCCCTTTTTCTTATCACTACCTACCTGTGTAAAATGTCTCTCTCCCTGTTTTTTATAAGCTCCCTTTAAGTACTGGAAGACCACAATAAGGTTTCCCCAGAGCCTTCTCTTCTCCAGGCTGAACAACTCCATCTCAGCATGTCTTCATAGGATAAGTGTTCCAGCCCTCTGGTCATCTCCAACAGGATGATGTCTTTCTTGTGCTGAGGGCCCTATAGCTGCACACAGTACTCTGGCTGAGGTCTCACCAGTGGAGAGTAGAGA
The DNA here is from genome assembly GCA_013399015.1 of Galbula dea. Taxonomy (NCBI): domain Eukaryota; kingdom Metazoa; phylum Chordata; class Aves; order Piciformes; family Galbulidae; genus Galbula; species Galbula dea. The sequence continues at coordinate 209,533 of VWZX01000621.1, forward strand.
GTGAGAATCAACTCCCTTGACCTTCTGACCATGTCCCTTCTGATGCAGCCAAGGACACAGTTGGCAGCAAATGCACCTTGTTGGCTCATGTCTAAATTTTCACCCACCATAACCCCCAAGTCCTTCTCTGCAGGGCTGTTCACAATGATTTCTTCTCCCACTCTGCAGTCATGACTGGGATTGACTAAATCCAGGTGCAGGATCTTGCACTTGGACTTGTTGAACCTCATTTGGTCCATGTGGGCCCACTTCTCAAGCTTGTCCAGGTCTTTCTGGATGGCATTCCTCCCTTCTGTTGTGTCAACTGCATCATTCAGCTTCCTGTCATCTGCAAACTTGCTGTCAGCACAGTACTTACTGCTTGTCTTCTAGCTTTTGGGGGAATGATAGGACTGCAGCTTTTGGCTTCTCCAAGGCCTAAGCATAGAGGTTCCAAGTCTACAGCTTTGGAGCCAGAGGTTTTTGTGCAGTTATTGGGGTACCTGATTACTTGTTCATTGGATCAAGAGAAAAACAAGATGAAGAGAAATTATTTTAGGATGATTATCTTGGTGCTATATTAAATTTAAAAAGATCACTAAAAAGCATAGGGAAGATTGCTAGGAGAGCGTGGCAGAAAAGGATACAGTTACATGAAACATAGTCTGGATACATCACAGATAAGATAGAAACATGCCCAAAATAACAACATAAATAAATGGACATGTTCACAAAGTATATTCAGCACAGGTATAAAAACCCCTTTTTCTTTTTAATGATGGAGAAGAGGCAAACATTTCCAAAATCAGCATTCTGTCTTCTACTTTCACATGTAGTTTACATCTCCCTTATCATAGTTGATTCACCTGTTCTTCTCCATCCAAGGACTACCTTTTTTCTCTGGAAAAAAAAAAAGACAAGCCTCAAAACCAAAAAAGCAAAAACTTGGTAACCTCTTTCACTATATTTTTTTTTAAATGTTTGATTTCTTTTCATTCTATTTTATTGAACTCTACAACCTTCCAAACTATTCTGAAAGTGCTGGATTGTTTAACCTTAAGATCAGGTGGCTATGATGACTTATGTAACTCCTAGCTTGTATTTCCTTAATGATCTCTTTCTTTTTTTTTCCCTTGCTAAATCATATTTTGTACTTTAATTGTGTCTTTGAACAACATCCTTCATATTTTTTTCTTAACATTCATTATATTTCACAGTACTTTCTCTTTGCTTTTGTAGGTTGCTATGGTTCTCTCTACCCTCTGTTTTGTACTGAGGTGTATCAGCTATAATTAGCAGATAAAAATCTCAACTTAAAGTGGGTTCAGTGTTCAAAGGTCAACTTTAAATTCACCACTCCTGCATCTTTTTCTCAGATAACTGTACATTTTTAGATCAGTAATAATATGGAGATCTTTTATGTGTGCATGTTTTTCATGCACAGAAAGTAGTCCTCCAGGAAGAATTACAAGGACAAATGGAGATAAAGCTTGATGGCTTACTCCAGTATTGGGAAAAGCATAGAATTAAAAATAGCAAGAGCTCAACTAGATGTAAGATCTGAACTTCTTCAAAACTGTTCATAATCTTTAAATTGGATATATAATTATGCACATGATGAAGTGGGTAAAAAAAAAAAAAAGGGTAAATTACAAATCAAAGGCCAGAAATAGCCATTTCTAAAGCCATAACTTTGACAATTCTAATTTAACATATTTTACAAGTGCCAAAGGTGAATGAATAGAGGTAGCAGGGTACAACTTGACCTTTATTTTTGTTATAACTGTCAGAAATACTGAATGAATTTATATGCTGTAAGTTAGGAGAATTGCTTTAATTTTGCCTGTAGGAAGATAATACTAGCTTAATCTCTTCATAGCACATGCAATACTGCATTCAGAGCTTTAGGGAAGGTTATATCACAGAATTGAACTATGATTTATGGTAAGTTAAACACCTTTATACTTTATTAGAATTCTATCATTGTGAAATGTTTAGAAACTTCTTTTGGAAATTTTTCAGTGAAGGATTCAACCTGTGGCTAAGATTTCTAAATGTATTTATGAAGCATGTGATTATAGTAGTGCCAGTGACTCAATGGGAGCTTTGCCTGGATAAGGCTTGTGGGATCAAATCATAGTGAAGTGCAAATTAACATATGGAAAGAAGGCCAGATGCATCTCATTAACTGCTATATTGAGGGTAAGGAATGTTTGCAGGTACATGTATTTTGCAGAGTTTAACCCTAGATTGTTCTTTTCTCATCTCCACATTCCTTCTAATAATACATGTGCACTTAACTTGCTGGGAATCTTAAATCCAAACCCCAAAACTAATCTCTATAAAGCTCTTGAAGCTTGCCTGCTCAGCTGAAGTCCAGAGGGAAACAATTTCTTGTAATAATGTTATTTCTTTTAACATTCTGAAAAATGTAACAATTGCAATTGAATGAGATATGAATGGAAATAAAGGATCCTAAAGTGTGCACTAAAATAGTTGCTGCATTGCACTTAGAATTTCAGTTGAATTAGAAAATTAAGGTATAAAAATATTTTTCACTGAAATATTTGACCAGACTAGAAACAATAATGAGTGAACAGATGGATAGGTAGATGAATGGATGGAATGAGAGACAGATATATATGTTAGATAGAAATGTCCATGTAGTAAGATACAGCTGTCATATAAAATATCTATATGCAATATTTATAAAGCAGCACTGAATAATAAAGATATTTCACTAAACTTTTTGTTTCAAAATCTGAACTAAATTTCACTAGATCCTGAAACTCTTTTCCCCCACTATTTGGTTTGTTGTCCAAAATTAGAATGCAAAGGAAACTTAATGACAAAGAAGGTCTATTGTTTTGTACTGGTATGACCATCTGATGTTCCACAATACATGCCATCTAGTTGTCTAATAACTTTAGAGTTATTAATGGAATTTCTCAAACTCTTTCTCCATCCTTTTGACATTGAAATATTCCTTTCATGAATTTTTGTTCACTCATCTTGCCATGATACTTCCATTTTCTCCTGATCCCATTTTCACTTCCAAGGACTAGACCCTACACTCTACCACCTCAGGGAAATTCTTTCAATCTATGTCTTAGAATAGAGTCTCTTGAATCTAAAGATTGAATAACACAAAAACATTATTTCCTTTTCCATATCAAAGTTTATGAGTACGCATTTCCTTCTATGTTTTGCAATCCTTTAGGCTTTCAGCTCAGCTTGGGGAACAAACTGATTTTTTTTTAGTGCAATAGTATCTCAAAAAAATAAGTACACAGTGAACTCATCATCATTCTGATACATAGGTACTTGAGGGATCAGGATCTCAATAGGTGCAATTACTGACAAGATACATCCTTCAATAATACCCTTTCTTCTTTAAACATTGTCCCTTATCAGAGAGGAGGCACATCTATCTGAACTGAAACCCTGTACTTCCATTTACACAAGTCAGATAATCATCTTGCCTCTTTGCCTCTTTTAAAGGCCTCAAACACAACAATGCAATCTCAGCAGGGTCTTCCTTGGTTCACAAAACCATCAGTAGCAATCAGCAGTTCTTTTTCTAAGGCCTCAGTGTTGAAGCACCTCTAGTTCTTACCCAGAATTCAAATAGCAGTTCTCTTATTAGTGATAATTCCAGTTGAGATAATGGATACCTGGCTCATGTTCAAGATTTTTTTCACAAGAAAAAGGTAGTTATAAGCAGAAAATGCTACCTGCCTTCAGAATGTTAAACACATAGATTATTCCCTCTAAATTCTCTAAATATGCATTTGTAAGTCAGTGGAGGAGAGGAGTTGGTTTTGTTATTGTAACCATAACAATATAGTATCTTTTTCTCTACTTATATGTGTTTGAATTGCCTGTTTTTCAGATCAGTAGGAAAACTTCTGTATCACACCTCTCTAAACCAAGGTCTTAGCCAAAAGTTTTATTTGTAAAATGGAATAAAAGGAAGTCCTTGATGAGGTTCTTCATTTATAAGCAAATTTAATTTGTCATTTCCCTAAATGGATTAGTAAACACTTAAAATAAAATTAGACAATTCCACAGCTATGAAAATGTTATAAATTCTTGAAAACAATAAACCACAAACACAGAAGGAAACAAAATAATAAATTACTTGATTACCACAGATTAGAAGGAAAAGTTGCATTGTCAAAACATTTCATTCTGAGGAACACTTCCTAAGGCATCTAAATGTCAATTCAAAAAGTTCTTGAGATTTTTATATTTAAGAAAACCAATAAAATTTGCAGCTTGAAAAATCAGAATCTTTAAAAAGTAAAATTCTGTATTAAATCTCATCATAAACAATAAGGAAGATTGATTCCTCAGAGCTAGAAACCCATACTCAGGCACATGACTATGCTGGTTATATAATTCCACTACAGTATAATAAGGTGGTAATTAAAAAACAACACAGATATGTAAAAACCAAATTGTATCAAAGAAGGATAGTATTCTTTTATGGTAGAAGAACTAGTAGATAAGGAGGAAGCAGTAGGTATGATGTAAATTTCTTGTAATAAGAAGCAGTTCGTACAACATTGCCATATGGAAGCCAGTGAAATGTGAGATTGATTAAATTGTTTTGTGGTGGGTATGAATCTGACAGAAAAGCCATCTGCAAGAAGTGACTTAAAAAACTAATTTCTTATCACATTTTGGGACAATTTCAAACAGCAAAGCCAGGAGTCTGTATGACTCTCACTTCTATTTAAAATGTGTGTTCATTTAAACTGTGAAACACTACATTGAGAAATTTTGTTAGTCACACCAAGTTAGAGTCTGAAAGTCTGTGGATGACAGAATTAGAATTCAAAGCAATCACATTTTGCTTTAGAAAAACACTAACAAATCAACCAAACTTTTTGTAACAAAGGGAAATGCAGAACACTCTACTCATGAAAAGAAATCAAGTGTCCACATGGAAAGTAAATAATGATTCTTATGGCATGCAAAATAAAGCCATCTCATTCCAGAATGCATTAACAGGAATGTTTCTAAGCAAGATACTAAGATAATTATTTGCCTGCTCTACCATCCTTCCTGAGACCATGTCTGGTGTTCTATATCCATGCTGATCAAGAGCTCTTAAGAAGAATAGGAACCAAACACAGAAACTTTAGGACAAAATTTTGAGAGCAATCATCTTATCAAAAGTTAAAAAGCATAATCTATGAAGAAAGATTCAATTAATATTTATTTCCTAAGGAAAAGCAATCTTGAAGGAGTAATATAACAGCCTTCAGTTAAAAGATAGCAATAAGAAGGATGGTGAAGAACTTTATCCATCCTGCTATATAGAACAATAAGTCATTAAATTACAGCTAAAAAGTTATAGAGATTGAAAAAAAGGAAATATATATTAAAAAATGACTGTAATATTAGTTAGGAACTCATAAAGAACATACACAATGGTGGAATCAAAACTTCATTAGATCTTCATATAAACAATTTAGACAAGCATTCACCAAGAATAATCTAGGTCTACCAATCTACTACAATGCAGGGCTTGGACTAAATGAGAAATGACTCATTTGTTGGAAGGGACCTCAGAAGATCACCTAGTCCAACCCCCCTGCCAGAGCAGGATTCCCTAGAGTAGGCCACTGAGGAACATGTTTGAGTGGGTTTTTAGTACCTCCAGAGAAGGAGACTCCCCAACCTCTCTGGGCAGTCTGTGTCAGTGCTCTGACACCTGAACTGGGAAAAAACTGTGCTGTAAGAAAACATTGCTGTAAGTTTGGAATTGAAGATCTGCTTCGGTTCTTCTGTTAACAAACCTTTATGCACACCTTGAGCATATCTCTTAAAACTTCTAACAATCATATCAGTAAAAAATATGACATATTTTATGCTCCTAAATGATGTACTGTGCTACAAAACACCCAAAGGAAATATAGTAATGTTTCCATTCATTGAAGCTATATTGCCAGAAGTGATCCTGTGTTCAAGGTAACTGTGAATTTTATGGAACAAAGAATTACTGTTCATTAAACCTGCTTTGCAATACTGTCTCCTCCACTAACACAGATGCATCAGTATGTCACCTTTGACCACTCTTTCTGCCAGCTTTCTTTTTCAGGATAACAAGAACCTTCAGTTGGCCTTCATGTTCGTTTTTCAGCAAAACTCACACAGTTGTAGATAAGATATTCTGTTAATGTTGGTCTTTCCTTATCAGACTCAATGCCCAGCATGTCACTGACAGCATCAGCCATCCTAGTAAAATTTACTGCATTCAGAATTGCACAATAAGTTTGTATTCATTACCAGAGTTAAAAAAAAAAACCCCAACAACTGACAAGCAAACAAAAAAAACCCCAAACCCTGATACATACTGAAGTAGCTAAATCAAATCCAGATGGTTGGCCAACCAGACAATTAGAAGTCATAAACATGGCAGACCTTGGTGTTTACCCTTCACTTCTGTCCACTCTTTCAGTTTAAGAATGGATATTAATGAAGTAGCTGACAAAAGGTGTCTGATCTGAAAACCATTATACTAGTGCATCAACATGTTCCTTCCAGACTAATTCAATTCAACATGTTACAATAATGTAATGTCTGGTATTAGGCATTTTGCAACAGAATTTATTCTGGGTACATTCTGTGACTGTACATAGACAGCATATGATCCAAATATTTGGCAGGTGGAAGTGAATCTTGTGAATTATTCATGAACAAGTTAAATCCATGAACCATTTATTATCTGCTTGGTACAACTCTATTTAAGTAGAAAATGATTTTGTTGTTGGTTGCTTTTTTGTTTTTTTTTTCTCTGAGGAATGCATGAAATGAAATTTTGTGACTGAAAGTAGGAGCTTGGTTGCCTGGCTGCTTTTTGCAATGTGTTTGTAAGCTTTGTATCTATAATAAAACATATTCAATCAAAGTGTCTTTTTTTTCAGATAATTTCTTTTGTTTTTCCTTTCATAATCTATGAGACATCTCTACCCTTAAAATTATCACATTCAACATAATATTTTTATTCTTAATTTCTGTGAAATTTATAAAGAAATAGCACTGACAAAAAAAAAAGGCAATGGATTTTTGGATGTGCTTTTGATTTATGTTTATATTTTAAGCAGCTTACATTGGGCACTAACACAGGTAACATAATGATATTTGAAGTGCATTAAGTTATATCAAAAATTCTTGTATAATCAGTACATTTACATGTCACTTTTACATTTATAAATATGATTGTTCCAACTTAGAATGTTGCTGGAAATCTAGCATTTTTGACAGTGTCACTGTTGACATTACCATTGTCCCCAGGTATTAAAACCCAATGTGAATAAAGCCCTCATCTCTGTTATAATATAACCAATGGCCTAAGACTAGCAAACTTCATAACTGTGTATAGAATTTGTGTGTATACTTTGGAGTCAGATCTTTGTTAAGTCAATGACAAGTCTTTTGCTGAGTTCAAAGAGTGCCTGAAAGTCTCTATATATGCATTTCAAGTAGATTAGTCTTATTACACAGATGAATTGAAGTAAGAAGTTTCTGTGTTCCTCTAGAACTATTTTCCAGACAGCACAATATTATGGTAGTAATCTGGTAAAACATAGCTTAACTCTTTTTAGAAAATTGCAGCTGAAGGAGATGAAATGGATTTGAGATTTTCCCAGAAGAAACAAAATCCTCAAAGTTATTCAGATATCAAAAATTAGGCACAAAAAATGTCTCAGTCCTTACGCCAAGGTATTTTTTATTACATTCAATGGGAGAATTTGCTTGGCTAAGGGCTTTACTTCTAAGGACTATTTAAAGTTATCAGGTACAAATGAACTAAAATAAAAATTCTAGTTTTAATTAAGGTGAGGTTCCATAGAGTGTTTTGGGGAAAAAAAGAAGTACAGGCTTCCTTTGTACTTTATTGCTACTTTCTAATTCAAGAATAATAAAAGAACTCTGCAGTGTAATATAAAATATTTTCTAGGCTCCAGATTTAATTATCCAGAGCAGTAAATTGACAAAAATAATGGACAATTAATAAAAAGTATGTGATTTAAAAATAGTCCATGTTTAACAAAAAGAATTAGCTTTCAACTAAGAAGCTGCCAAATTCTACAGTCTGAGAATAAAGGTACTTTCTGTCATCAGAAAAAATGATCAATCAATAAATTTCTTTCAGTTAAAAAAACACTCATTTCTGTTTTCAGAAATATCCTAAAATCTTTTTTTAAAAATATATTTAAGGAGCTACATTCTTCTCATTTTGATTTATTTGGAAAGTTCTTAAATAAGAAAAGTTTGATCAAGTATTTAGTAGTAAAATAGTGAAAAGCTTTGTGATTTTGTCTTCAACATTTTAAATAGTTTGTCTGACACTCTAAACACATGAACATCAGCGTTCACACTGAAATTGGTCATATTAAAGAATATTAAACCTTGGCCAGATACACATAAAAATAACTGAAGAGTGTACTGACAGCTGAAGTGCAAAAATACACTCATATAACTTACTTCTCAGACTTCCTTCCCAAGCAAAATTGTGCCCCTATCTTAGTACTGTTCTAAGGAAGATATTTTTCTGCTAATATATGTGAATTCTCCTATAGGAAGCAGCTACCATTCAGATGTAATAGGTGAAGGAAAAGAAAGGTCTGTCTTTTGGTTTTTTTCCCCATGAATTAAAGGTCTTAACTCTCCCTGTTTCAATTCATAATTCAATTCATAAGCTATTTTTTAGCTATGCAAAAACTCACTTTCAGTGAGACAAAAAAATGTGTACAGGTTTATGTAGGTTAGAGCTCTGCTCAGTCTGCACAGCATGTTTTGTGCAGGCAAACTTGCTACCTTTAGGAGGAAAACAAAGCAGAAGTGTCATCTCAGATAGAAACCAAATCCTGTATAAACTAATACAGTTCTTGAAGGTCCAAAACAATGAGTGGTCTTTGGATTGTTTTCAAACTCTACCTTGCAGTGAAAAGAACTGATTCAAGAAACCATATTAAATCTAGTTTAGTCAACATCTGTTTCAATCCACTCCTGTTGTACCAAATACTTATAACACAGCAATAACAAGATTCTTCCACTTACAAAACCATGCAGCCATGGATGACATCTGTACATAAGTCATTTTCAACTACTAGCTTTAGAAGCCTTTAAGGTCATCTGAATCAGTATTACAGAGTTAAGAGTAGGAGAGCATACTAAAATAGAAAAAAGACCCATAAGGAGAATAGTCAGATCATAGGATTGTCAGAGTTGGAAGGGACCTCAAAGATCAACCAGTTCCAACACCCCTGCCTGGCAGGGACACTACTCTCTGTACTTTTATCAGTTGACAAGAAATAAATGTAGGAATGGCCAAAATTAAGTTGTTCTTTCTTGTCCATACTTTTTTCAAACTAAAAGTTTGAGTCTCTGAGCTCTTTGCTACATACAAGAGTGGCCTGAATCTGTGAGGAGCTCATTTTCATCCACAGTTTCTAAGGGTACTGTCAGAATACTTATTGTCTTTTTCTTATTCTATTTTTTATTCTCTATGTTTTGGAAAGCAACACTCAGAAAGTAGTCAGTAAACTGAAACATCTGTCTGCACTTAAAGTTTATTTGTTTCACAGCTTGAAGTTTAGACTGGAAATATCTCTTTCTTTATGTCTCTGCAACATAGTAAAAATTTTTCCTGTCAATTTACATCTCTTTAACAAATAGATATACTCCTGTTGTCTACAGGAGTTGGTTTGGGAGCTATTTTAGTATTATTGCCAAGGAAATGGGGTTTCCTATACATTTGGTTTGGGGGGGGTTATTATGTTGGTTTTAGTTTAGAGAAAATTTTCTAGTTTATTTTGAAAGCTTATCACATGTTTATAATTTTCTGTGCTTGCTATCCTTGAGCAAACCAGTAGTTTTGCAAGGCAACACAGATATGCTGTGTCCTTTGTCAGAAATTTGGAACAAATGGCCTTCAAAACTGGTATAGGGTGTCATAATTCAGATCAAGCACTGCACAGATCCTATTTCACCATTTGAGAAAAGACTATGGCATATATCACAATTGCTTTAATTTTCAAGAAACAAAGTTTATAAGGAAAAAATATACATTCAGCTCTTCTAACACAAAATTTGAGGTAATACAGATAAAGATTACAAATTAATAGTCAATGTGTTCATTCATGGTAGCATTTTTCCCATGCTAGGATGTGTATTTTTCAGAGCTTCAGTGAGTATTTTCTGATCTAAAGAGGGGTTTCTGGTGAGAATTTTAAATCATAAAATCTAAAAAATGCATGCTTCAAATGCTGCATAATCTCTGCTGAAGTTTACAGCAAACTGATACTTTAAAAAACATTGAGGTATTTCTCTAACAGGATTATCTTGTTTACTTTTCTGGAATACCCAAGGCCAAATAAAAAAACTTTTCCCCAACTGAGGTGCCAGAGCACTGACACAGACTGCCAAGAGAGGCTGGGGAGTCTCCTTCTCTGCAGATATTCAAAACCCACCCAAATGCATTTCTCTGTGACCTGGTCTAGGGAATCCTGCTGTGGCAGGTGGGTTGGACTAGATGATCTTTTGAGGTCCCTTCCAACCCTAACATTCTGTGTGATTCTGCATGTGATACTTTTATAGGATATTACATCTCCTTTCTAAAATACACCTGTAGGATAGATCAGGTGAGTCATCATTTAGAAGTGTCATTTTCCTCTCAATGATCATTCAAGCAACAGAAGATGACTAGGTAACATGGGAAATGAGGTATATCAATACCATTCTAAAAATAACATTTTATTGTTCAAAAACTAGGTATCATTAATATAAGCCAGTCTTCATTCTGAGTATAGAGGTAAAGCATGCTTAAGACAAGACCAACATATTTTGTTAAATGAATATAGTCTTAATAAGCTGTTAAAAAAAATTAAATATCCATGAAGAGGCTGATGAACATCAGTTATGTCTCAGATAAGGTATTTATTCCTCTTAGATTCTCTGTATATCACCAATGGATTTGAATGTTTGTGCTCTTCTGTGTTAAGCATGTCACTTCTTGTATCTGGGTGTAAAACTTACCTTCTGCCCCTAAATACTTGATCCATCTTTTAAATTAATTCTAATGCCATGAATAGCATTGGATATTATTTTCCAAACTTTTTTGCTTTGAAAGCATAAAAGTATTGCCCTTTCAAAAACTAACAGAAGTAATTCTTTAAAGGACTTTTCATCATGTGGGAAGATGTTCTCTGCTTCTGACAAGCACATTTCACATTCTGGTTGTCCCTTTGAATATTTTATATCAAGGGAAGTTTTTAAAGTTGAAACACTTTCTTTTCAAGAAAGGAGTTTTCCATCACTTACAAATGTTAACTGCAGACTTTGTTGAATTATTCTTCCTGAAGTTCTTTTCTAGGAAATAGGAAACTGTGATTACTCAAGCCAAAATCCAAATTGTATGATTTCTGACTTAACAGAAAACAATGTTTGTTTTTCATGTTGTTTTTGGCAAGACCTAGCATATGTGTCCTTTGGGTTAAGTTATTTCAAAGAATAGCACTTATTCATGTCAGAAAGGAGGAGACTGGAAACATTTAAAAATATTGATTTGTGCTAAGTTTTTGCATCCAAATTAGAAACACAGTTGGACTTGATTCCATATACGAAAATCAAGAATAAAAGGACAACCTACAAGACTTTGAGAGCCAGATCACCACAACTATCCACACAGTTACTACACCTCCAGTTTGCATGCTTTAATAAAATGTTTCATGTGGTGCATGTAATAAATAATAAATAAGTAAATAAATATACCTAAGCCTAAGTACAGGAGGCCAACATTCAACCTTCTGAAAACATGTGTTCTCTCTCCAAAAAATAGACAAAAAAAAATCTTATACTACATAACTGTACATCAAAGTCTGTCTTTCTAAAAGCTGAGCTAATCAAATATATAAGGTTTCTAGGTGAAAAATTTCTGGTATTTATTAATGTTCTTTTATCCACATATAATCTTTTCCCTGTTGTTTCACATTTGAGATTTACACTATAGACAGCATTGGAAAAACAATAAATAACACAAACAGTGTCTAAAGCTTATTTGCCTAAATATTTATAACCAAGTCTGATTCAGTGAAAGGATTTATATTTTTACCAGCAACAGCTGATTTAGGCCATAATATGCAGAAAAAAATTGCTAAATGGTGTGACTTTTTTACATGAGTCCACATGTAAAAGTGGTCCACACTTTTAAATTCTTTGACCAAAGGAAATTATTTCACCTAAATAAAGTCACTGAGTTTTGATCACTGAGTTTTGATCTTTTATGAAGACATTTATGTGGAATATCCCAAATAGAATCTAAATTAGACTAAATATAGTTACATGTTCTTATGGATGGATTTACATGAAAATAAAAATCTAAAACTGGATAAATATTTCCTCTTTAATAAAGATATTAGATGAATTGCTGCAACCTTTATAGATATGTTCTTTTACTTTGATGTTGCAAAACTATCATGCAACTAGTAGTGTTTTAAAGGATTTACTGGAACCATGGCCTAGATTGGATTCACAATAATTATGATCAAGAAAATATTTTTGCTTTCCTATTTGTTTTTAATTTCAAAGTTACTTAATGCTTATGGGATTTCTGTTTTAAAAATGCAAAAGAATAGCAAGTATTTTCTATCAATATTAATGAAAAAGTGCTAATTAGGGTAATCATGTTTCTTTTTATGAAAGTAAAATGTTCAAAAATATACAAAATATAAACTAAGTTTAGTAGCTATCCCAGGGTTGAGAGAAATAAATCTGCACAAACTTAATAAAGTACAGATAATACATCCACAAGTTAAAAAACAAAACAAAGCAAAAACAAACTAAAAAGTAAGAGTTCTCCAGAAAGCATGGTTCTGGTGTCACAGGATTAGAATTGGAGAGGAAGAGAAGACTTGCTGATTGTGAATATGACAATTGACAGCAGAACCATTTATTTTCAGTAGCCTGGGAAATTAAAAGCTTGCCTGTAATTCTCTCAGTAAATTGTTGTTGTTATTAAATTATTTTTCCCAAATATAACATAATGAATATTGACATCAGCATTTTGTGTTTGCTAGCTTTATCTAAGAACCACAATATGTATAGACCCCAACCTCCCATACAAATTTGGACATGTGAAGGCTCAAGTATAAATGTTGAATGAGCTGAAGGAAAAAACCCTGACCTATAAAATACATAAACATATCATACACATATGCTTATTTGCCAAACTACACATCTATGTGTACTCACATGCATACACTTTATATGAGTTTTACTTTGTACTGAACAGCTGGAAAGATATTTTATTGTTAATTGCAGCTGTATAAAATGTGTAATCCAAATATAATTTCTAATATTTGTGTTATTACAGTGTCAATAAACTTTCTTGTTCTGACTCATAATTGTTTCATGTAGATGCAACCTGATGATATATCAGCGGATGTGATTTGGGAATTATTGTGTATGTGTGTTTGGAACTGTATTGAACAAATTCCTTCTTCTACTTATCTATATTTCATAATTTATGTTCATCCCCATCCTTTGTGCAGTGGGGGTTTTGGTTTGGATTTGTTGCTGTTGTTTTGGTTTGGTGAGGAGTTTTGTTTGTTTGTTTGTTGGGGTTTTTTCCCCAGGTTCCAGGGAGAAGCAGGATATCTTGACTTCCCTGGCATCTAAGCAAAAGATCCTAGGGTTCTGCTGAACAGGCAGCTCATTTCAGAGTACAAGAATCAAAATTTGATAGGGAGCTGAAGAGCCAGTGTACCTATAAAGGATGACATGCACAAAGGCTATACTTTAATATAATATAAAGATGTCTTATGTTATACTTACTTATTAAGCATGTGTTCTCTTGTTAAGAATGAGAGCTGGGCAAGATCTGAAGGAACAGTCAATCCACTTCCAGCTGGACAGCAAGACAGCAAACAAAGCCCAGAGTTCCCACATAAAAAGAATGTGGTCACAATGGGAAATTCCATGATGCAGCTCTGCAGACAACTCACAAAAGTACACAAGCTAGGCAAAATCAAGGAGAACTCTTCTGGAAATATTTGCTTATTTTTTTCTTCTGTTGGCACTTTTATTCCATGTAGAGAAGGAAAATCAATATTCATTAAAAGATGAAGGATATATGCCTGACAAATCCTATTACACAGGCAAGTCTTGTGCACTCAGTGAGAGCACAACAGCTGGGTGAGTTGCAGATCACAGTTGGGAGAATTATCTGAGTTGATTACAGAACTAATTGCAGCATAGTTCTGGTAGGTGATACATGAACTGTTTCTTGGTGACCAGTGATATCTTTACTGATCTGTTTGTTATCAAGCAAACTATGTCTTTAAGACATGCTACCTGTTTCAAGTCATACAATATAGCATTCTATCTGTGCTAACTAATTAACAATGACCCCTTTCACCTTATTACAAACTCACCACATGCTCCATTAAATAAAATACAGAACACACAAACTTGTTATACTTCCCAATCTAATTTCCCTAAATACAATTTTCTTTTTTTTTTCTTTCTAAAATACTGATTTTAACTTAATTTCTTTTTTAAATATGATCATTATCAGAACATGATAAAGAAAAATTTTATCCTTCCATAAAATTCTCCTTGGAGTACATAATTCAATCTGTCTTATAGATCATCATGAATTCAAGGTGATCACTTGGGAATTACCCTGAAGAGTGAAACCCTTTCAAAAATTCTATATTCAGGAGATGGTGAAAGCTAAAGACTGAGAATGAAGTAATGAAGAACTTATTTTAATAGATATCTATTTAATTTTCTTTCTTCAAACTTTTACAGCAGAAATGTAGAAAACTTGCAAAACCAAAAAATTCTGTTCTCAGCTATGTGCAAGTGCAGGTAATTATGGATTTTTAATTTGCATTATATTTTCTGGTTTACTACAGCTAAAGCATTTCAAACAGAGAAGCTAGCTTAGGTTTATATGTCAAGGAGGCTTTAAACTTTGTTTTTTCACACCTCAGTCAGCAGATAATACTTATTGCTCACTACCAGTATGTCAAACATTCCTTGTTTTTTACTTAATCTGTACAGGGTACAGACCAGGTGATGAGAATTGGAGGATGCAAATATCTAGGATTTAGCTTCAGGATCACTGTGAGGAAGGAGGTAAGCAGTGATGGAAGCAATTCAGATGTCAAAATGCTTCCAAAAGTCAGAAGTTGCATGAGAGAATTAGTAAATTACAGAAACATCTCAGTGATTTACTGTATCCATATCCTGTCAGGTAATAAACTCCTAAATAGAAATATCTTAACTCATAACAATAGCGGTTGTTCATGTCAGTCAATATTATCTGTTTAATGAAAGGAGCCCTCAACACAATTAAATCTTCTACAGGGTGGCTCCATCTCTGGGTTAGGACATACAGTATGATGGCTCTCAAAATGCATGTCTACTTGTGAATGAATGAGTCAACCCATGGAAATCCAACCAATACAGTCAGTTTATTCCACTAATCAGTTAGAACTATTTCCCTACTCTCCCATCAGGTCAGGACTCAGTTGGTCAAACACAGGGACCTAGAGCCAGCTAAGACACTCTAGAGTATGTGAGACATGCATGGGGCATAGGTCTTCTAGAATGTCAGCTGATGTCAGGTGGGATACCCTAGCCCATTTCAAATAACCTAAAATGCCAGAGTCTCAACAACTAATTGAGGCATTAGAGGACCATTTTTGGGTTAACTGAATTGCTTTCCAAGTTCCATGGACTGTCCTGGCTGCATTGTGCAATGACTGTAATGGAGTTTGTCTATTAAACACACAGAGAAGTTTCAGACATATGAAAATATAAATGTGGAGGGTTTTAACTAGAACTGGACTTAAACTGCATGTGATTCAACTGCCTAAAAGCAGACATGTGGTGACATTTCAGTATCCTGTCTAGCTTCATCTTGCCACTTCAGAGAGAAATTTATTTGGTTAGGACTTGTGCTAAATCTGTTATTGTTTCATGGTTCTCAGATACCTTTAAATATATTAAAGGATACTAGACATTTAGGAAACAGATGCCAGCACACTAGTCTATCTTTAACCTCTTATGAGAAGAAAGAAGAAGCAGCAAATTCAGGGAAAACAGTTATAAGCTGCTTTAGAACAAATTATAATAACAAAAAAATGAATAAGAAAAGTAAAATGATGTAAAATGATAATGATTTGAGCATCAATATGTTGGATATTCTATTAGTTCCATGAAGTGCTCTAGAAAGACTTAAGTTCCTGCTGTTTTTCTTGCTCTCAGATAAAAGAAAATTTTATGCTGTGATTAGAATATTTAAATGATTTGTAATTTTTTTAAGTATTACAGAATGCACAGGTCTGACTAATAATATAGGGGGTTTTGGAGATTTTTAAGAGTAGTCAGTAATAATGAATGACATTGTATGGCTGGTATAAAACTGGATTCATTATTTTATTTAGAATTTCATTGTTTTGAGAGTTTTGTGTTTAAAGCTCTTACAAACTGTGTTAGGATTACAATCAATGGTGTATTAAAGCACAAGTACCAGGCAGTGTTATGAGCTCTTAAAAAGTAGACACTATCGTTAGTAGATAAATTATGCATACTCGATGATACTCTACATCTGTTGATTTGCCACATAGCTAATTAAAATGCTTTAAACCCATTATGCTGTTTAAGGCACATTTTGTGATTACAAAATGTCATTTATCTGGTGAGAACCATGCTTGTTTGAAAATGCATTCCACAAAGCAACAAGGACAGAGTTTCTGCATGCAAATGAATCTCAAAAGGTACCTCAAGCTATTTTGACCCATAGTGGACACAAGACAGTAATTTACTTCTACCTACATAAAAACATTATAACAAGACAAATTCCAATGATGTATTCAATTTGGCTTAAGAAAAAAGAAAAGAAAATGCACTTGTTTACATTTACCTAGAAGGCTTTATGTTCCAGGTGATGGGAAATTCCATTATGCTGTGAAACACTTTGTATTCTTAGAGACAAAAAACAAAACCAAAACAAAACCCAAACCAAACCAAATTAAAAAGAACAAAAACAAATAAACCCACAAAAAAAACCCCTAAAAAAACCAAACAATCCCCCACAAACTGCAAACTGAAACAGGTTAAGATTAAAGAAAGTGTCCACATTCATCCAAAAATACATAGCTTATGTTTTCAGGAGCAACATTTATATGACAATACTTTTCCTCATGTAGTATTTTAATCTTCAGAGGATTGCAACTACAATAACTAATTAATCTTCAAAGTAATCTTAGGGATTAGAAATTGATTTCTCCATTCCAGACACACAGAAAACAAAACTTGCAATCATGCAACTTAATTTGCTGAAACTGCAGCAACCTACACAAAGCTGAACTGGGCCAGAAAAGATGAAGACCCAGATTCTCAAAGAGTTGTAGGAACTGTGACATGCAACACTACAGTATGTAAAAAATAAGCATCTAGTTCTGGAAGGGCATTTCACAGTATAAAATTAGAAATCTGAAAGGAAAAGTTGGAGTGAGATTCACAGAACCCAAAATGAAAAGTGAGAACATGCAAATGGGAAGCAAACATTCAAGAACAAGGGACTGTCTGACACCAACTGCCTGAAACCTATTCCTGCAGAATGCAGCTGCCTGGCTTTGCAAAACAGCCTCTTGATAACAGAATTTGACTGGGAAGTGGAAACCTGAGTAAATCTTAGTCTGAAGAGGTTTGGACTTATCACCAGCAGAGTGTTTTAATGCAAGCCAAAACTAGAATACAATTAAGCTCCTTCCTCTTAGTTGATGTATAATACACTGCCATTGTAATAGACGCTTTGATATCACAGTCCAGCAATGAGGATGAATTTTTGTTTGGATGTAAGGATAGCTTAGCTATCTCCTATGAAGTGGAAACTGTGGGATTTGAAACAGCCCTACCTGAAAAGCTCTGATTACAAAGCTCAAGTTTAAAAGAAGACTGAAACCAAAACTTAACTTATATGTATCTAATTTACAGGCTACAAAATTGCTTTTAGCTGAGACAGCTGTTGAATACCTGCCTCACAGGGTGGGATTCAGTTACAAATTACAATCACAGAATGTTAGGAGTTGGAAGGGACCTCAAAAGATCATCTAGTCCAACCCCCCTGCCACAGCAGGATTCCCTAGACCTAGGAATCTACATATAAGTGCCTATACATATTCTAAATATCCAGGCTTCTAATGGAATCAGTAGATGTTTAGTTAACAAAAAAACTTAGCTCCCTCTAAAATAGACATCTAGAGCTTCACTCAGCTCCTGAAAGACAGACAACTACTCCCAGACAAAACTCAGTGAGACAGTTAAGGCTTTGATATAGCTCTTGTAGGAATGACATAGAACCTATGTGAAAACTTGCCTTTGTGGAATGGCAGCTGGAAGACAGCTGGGAGACAATAGGTCACTTAACTATTATTAGCATCCCTATATAATCAAGTCCTTGGTGGTTACTCAGATTAATTTCCTTTTAGAAATGTAGTCACTGTGGACTATATTGATTAGATTCTACTGACTATAACAGAGCTTTAGTCATATGGAATGACATTGAAGACTGCCAGTAAACATTTATAGGCAATAAATTTCCACCCTAATAGGCACATTCACTAAAAAATAATTTAGATAAGTAAGGAAATTTTGGGGAAAATGCTTAACAGCTGTGTAGTTTCTGTGCATAGTTTGGCACCTATAATTCTTTATGGATCTGAACATTAGCATTACCAAAAGACCAGTGGCAAGTTATTACTGGGAAAAAAACTGCTCAGCTGTTCAATTTAAACTCACTTCACAGAGTTAAAATCTAATCAGGATTGATTCATCCATTCATTAATGACACATAATTAACTGGCAATCAACAAGCTATATATTCTGAATCAATGTCAATAATACACCAGATAATCAGCAGTACTTTCACTTACAAAATGCTAATAAGCAACTATTGTTTGCTAAACAGCCTTATATGATTAATCCCAGAGTATAAGTCACACACAGGTTTATATGCAAACCCTACCAATGTGGGTTACAGACTCTTCACCTCAGCATGTGGCTGCAGCTTCCCCACATGCAGACCCTCCTGTGGGGATGTGACTGCTCCAGCTCAGTATGCATCCTTGCCACTGCCTGTGCCCAGCTAAAGGACAAGCCATAGACAGGAGCTCCACATGACCCTGCATGCCCCCTGGGGAGTTGTGTACCTGCTCCTGCAGTCTGGGTCACTGGTTGAGTGAAGGCTCCTCCCGTGTGCCACAGGGAGGTGTTGGGTCTGGCCCATGCAGGAACACAGATGTCACTGTGTGACACCTACCTGGTAGTATCCAGTCAGGGTCACTTCTCCTCATCCCACTCCAAGACCTCTAACCCCACCTTTTACAAATTCCCAGGTTTGTTTTCAGATTTGCTCATTTTTTATGTCTCTTTGTAATTCTCTGATTAGGATTTAATATGACTGTGATGGATTGATCTTGACTGGCTGCCAGATGCCCACACAGTCTCTCTCTGTTCTTCCTCAGTGGGTTAAGGAAAGAAAATAAAAAAACAATAGAAAAGGTCTTGGGCTGAAATATTAATTTTTGTCATGGGCAAAACAGACCCAGTTTGGGGAAAATTAATTTACTGAAAATTAAAATAGACTTGGATGCTGAGAAAAAAACTGCAAAATTAAAACAACACCTTCCTTCATTTCACCTTTTCTTGGCTCAGATTCTTTCCTTATTTCCTAATTCATTCATTCCTCCCCATTTCCAAAGCAGTGCAGGCAATGAGGAATGGTCATTACAGAGTCTATAAGTTTCTGTCTTCCTCCTCATATTTTACCTGCTCCAGTGTAGGCTCTCCACAGGCTATATCTTCCTTTAACAACATCCACCTCTTTAAGCATCAAATCCAAAATGGGCTGCAGTGTGGATGTCTCCTTAGGCACCTGTAGCACCTTCTCTTCCCCTCTTTCTCTTGGTCTTCACATTCTTTTGGTGTTTGTTTGGGTTTGTGAGGGTTTTGGGGGTTTGAGGGTTTTTTTTGTCATTGGTTCTGGTTCTGTTTCCTTTGTTTTTCTCTGCTCTTATAGTTTCTGCCCTTTCTTAAATATGTTTTCCCCAAGGTACTACCACCTTGGCCGCTGGGCTTAACTGTGCCCTATGGTGAGTTGATTGGATCCAGCTGGAACCTGCTGTTTCCCCAATGGGGCAGTCCTAGCCTCTCCTCACAGAGATCACCCTGCAGCCCCTACTGCCAACACCTCAATACAAACAATCAAGACAAAACCTGATGATTGATTCTGTTTTAAACATGATCACCTCAGGTGATCAGAGTGATTTTTCACTCTTAAGATAACCAGTTTTGAGCAAACACCATCCAGGCAGTTTTGTATATCCATGACAGTTTTAAAGCATGGACCATGGTGGCACTCTCATATTTAGTCAGTGACAAATGTCATGACACAATTCCTGAAGGTTAAGTCTTGGCCATTTGGTATCACTAAACCTTTATCACTGCATTCTGTTGTGTTCTTGAGATGCCACATTCAGCTACATCCAGCTGATTTCCTAAAAGGACAGGCTGTAAGTTAAAATCAGATTTTCATATGTTCATAGTATCAGTGAGTTAATACAATGGAAACTCAAACACAGGTTATTTCAGTTAGCAATGGTAATGAATACATGCCAGATACAAGATTAAAAAACTATCTTAATGTACTGAGATTTAAAAAATACAACATCCCAATATATAGAATTAGAACAACCAACATAAAAAGCACAAGAATTCACACTTACATACTCACTGAATCACAGCAAAAGTTTATTCCTCAAATTAAACCTATAAAACCATGGATTCTAATTCCATCTCTAAGCAGAAACATATTTGCCATCTGCTTCTTCTTATTTTCCTTGATTTTGTAAATTCTCTTCTTGATGTCAATCAGGAAATTTTAACCAAGTATTCACACTGACTTCTTTAAAAATGGATATTGGAAGGACCTTGAGTAGACTTATGTTTTATTCCCATGACCCAAAGAGGAATAATTCCTGATTGATATTTGGTTTATATGTTTTTCAAAGACCACACACACTGATGAATTCCACAATCTTTCCTCAAACATTCTATGCCAGTGCTTCATTATCTTTACTGTTGTAATTTTTTACTCAGTGTCTAACTGGAAACTTTCTTAATGAAACTCAGCTCCAGCACTGCTCCTCTGCAGACATGACAAACTACTGTATAGACATGAGACTTCTCCTCATAGACACGATAAACAGATCATTCTCCTCTTTGTACCAGTAATTTATTTCATTAAGAGCATTACATTTCATTCTCAAGGTCTTTAGACTAAAAGTCTACAATCATTTCAGTTATAAGATTTAGTTCTCAAACTTTAATTTTTCTCTATTTCTCAATTTGGTCACATATTCAGTGCAGAAACCTGGACTTGGCAGCGTGGATGATAACACACCAGAACTAAAATAGAAAAATTATACAAAGTATGTACTAATCATATGTTGACCATTTTATTGCTTCATGACAGGATAATTTCAGTGGTTGAAGATCACAGATACTCAGGATAACGTCCAATCCTTCTATAGAGAAAGTTACAAAACAAATTTTCCCCATCACAGAAAGTTAGGATCTGGAATGGACCTCAAAAGATCATCTAGTCCAACCCCCCTGCCACAGCAGGAGTCCCTAGACCAGCTCACACAGAAGCATGTCCAGATGGGTTTGGAATATCTCCAGAGAAGGAGACTCCACAGCCTCTCTGGGCAGTCTGTTCCAGTGCTCTGATACCTCAACTGGGAAAACATTTTTTCTTGCATTCACATGGAATCTCCTATGCTTCAGCTTACAGCCATTGCCTCTTGTCCTGTCACTGGGCTCCACTGAGAAGAGCCTGACCCCATCCTCCTGACACCCACCCTTCATATATTTATAAGCATAAATGAGGTCACCCCTTAGTCTCCTCATCTCCAAGCTAAAGAGCCCCAGATCCCTCAGCCTTTCCTCATAAGGAAGATGTTCCAGCCCCTTCATCACTTTTGTGGCTCTGCACTGGACTCTTTCAAGCAGTTCCCTCCCTGTTTTCATGGAAGTAATTATTTCAAACTATACTACACTTTTAAAATTGATTTCAACCCATCTTTGTAGGTATTTATTCAGTTTTTAAAAACTGTGTTGAATTCCAGTGAGGTATTCCCATACAGTGTCAGCCCACCCCAGTACTGACACTTCAGAGGTTGGTTCTCCATGTTAAAACCAACAGTTCATGTAGTGTTTTCAGCTTTCAAGCAAGGAAGGAGAACAAGTTGTTTTGAAATCCTGTTTTAGAATATATGTCAAGGTGTTAGCTTGCCACAATCACACAGAAAAAGGTTTTAACAATACTTCTCTATTCATCCCAAATCACATGAGTTAAAGACCTGGGAAGCGAGCTACAGGATTTAACAGGGACAGAAAGTCCATGAAAAAATGTGTAAATCCAATAAAGTGAAAATCACTGACTATGCATTTCTTTTAACAAAATTATTCTAGTCTACTTCTACTTGGAAAAAAGTAAAAAAGAATACAGCCAACTGCAGACAAAGTTGGTTCATGAAGATTTCTTTTCTTTTTTGACAAATTCCAAAACAATGTCTTCTTTTTCCCAGAAAAAACATTTAAAAAAACCCTGAAACATTATCAATGATATCTGAAGAGCTTCAGCTCCTGCTCCTCTTTAACAATGCATCTGCAGCTCATACAGTACAATCCTGAGTCTTCAGTGTCCAGTAGAACTTAACATGTATTAGTTTTAATGAGAAAGAAAGCAATTACTTGAACTACTGTAACAGCACATTAAACCCTTTTTCTTTGTTTTTTTTTTTTTTTTCCCCCTTATTTTAACCACAGAATTGAGTGGTGCACCATTAGAACAATTAAGGCATTGGTGAATTGTAAGCTTTTATCTGAAACCTCCTTGTACAGACAGTTATAGCAGGTCATTCTCTCATATTTCTTTTCTGTCCACTCTAATACCTCCTACTTCTGTCTATTCAAGCACTGATTTGATTAACTTAATTAACTGAAACTTTTTTAAGGCTTCAATAGTTTCTGTATAACAGACATGACACAATATATTTAATCTGTTACTCTTACATTCATTCTAATTAGAATGTACTTATGTCTTTTCTAAAAGGTTGCTTTTTTACCTTCCCATAACTATTAGAACTATATCAACATGCCCCTTAGACATAGATTTAATGACTTGCAACTTAAAAGAGCTGATCAAGCATGCTTTCAGTGTGTCAGATATGTCATGAGTTTAGTTTTCCCACTGTGAACAAGAAAAGAAGAAAAAAATGGCATCAAACAGACCCATAATATTTACAGTTACACTTAAAATATCATTTGGTATAAATAAATGATAATACTTTCATGTTGATTTCTCCTGGGTACACATGAATTTCAGGAATGGGAGACAGTTACCTTAGAACGCTAATGGTATTCTTGACATGGAGATCTTTGAATTAATAGTACCTACATTTTAATAGCAAAGATCAGTCAGGTCTTCCCATGAACATTGGAATTTTCTTAATAAAATCCTGTGTTATCATTAATGGGGAGAATTCCTTATGTCCTACAGTTTCATGCTACTATTCTTGCCTTGAAATCTCAATTATACATAAAGTTGTATAGAGATGCCTAAACTAATGTGAGAATCAGTCTTATCTCAGTCCTAGACATCACCTGTCTTCATACACATACAAGTTCTGTATACACATGTTGGTAACATTCTTCATCCTATATAACCACAAAACTTGATCATCAAAATTTGGTGGTGACTTTAGTCAGTGCAAATTAATCCAATAATGGGGAAAAGCCCAAAATCTAGGCTAGAATCACAGTGGCTGAATCTTCATGCTCCTCCACAGGAAGAGTATACTATTGCTACTGGAGTACACTTTCTGCTACTCCAGAAGAGAAAAGGTTTGTGTTAGGTCCTGCATTCTGACTTTAAACATTTGTTTCATATTTATCTGCTCCATGGGCTGCAGCTCCTGCCAGGATCCTGCTATTCTGTGGGCTCTCTGCAAGCTGCCACTTACTTCAGGACATAACCATCTGCTTTGGTGTGAGGTCCACCAAAGTCTATGATGCAGATATATCTGTTCTACCAACACCTTCCACAAACTGCAGGGGACTAGTTCTGCTATGAGGGCACATATACAGTTACTAGATTAATTAGTTTGTAATTAAGTAGTTTCAAAACTTGCAATTTTGCAATTTGCAATGCTGCAGGATCCAACATAATAAAGCTGGGCCTAAGTTAGTAACTCTCACAGCAGTCCTGACTAAACTAACTTGGCTTGATGCAAAACCTCTCAGGAGTCTGGGAACACACTCCCAAGAGCAGTCTGTCTGAGTTTATTCTCTTCCCATTTAACCTAATCTGATGATGAATAATCCTTCTGTTTGGGAAATTGCATCTATTTCAAGATTAAATGAATTCGACTTCAAATACAAGCCTTTCACATCTTTTCAGAGGTTTATAAACAGATACAGAGTGATCAGAGGAATTTTCTAAGGCCTAATTAATAGCCAAAAAGGTCACACTCCCAAAGTCTCACAAAATACAGCTTTACACACTGTGCATACTGGACTGTATCTGTGTTTCTAGTACAAAGGTCTTCCAGGAGTTTCCAACTCATTTCAACAAGCTGACACCAGAAGCAGAGGCAGCATCCTGGAAACTGTTTGTTTGAGTGCTGCAGAAGGAAAAGCAAGATTGCTTTCTCCATCCACTACCTATTTTTCTTTTTCTAAGGATTTCATTAGTGTTTGGTGCCACAGCAGTTCACTCAGTCTGAGGAAGATATCTCCAAAGAATATTAAACCTCTGAGTCACTGCTTTTCAAGGCAGACTTCCCATTAAATTTCTTATATAGACACCTCTCCATGAGGTTTCATTAAAAGCATTATCTTAAAGTGTGATCAGATTACTAAATGATTCAAACCATACTCATAAATATAATCTATTCTTTTCAATGTTTAGCATCCCACTAGCTTAAATTTAAAAGCAAACATTTTCTATATTCACCTATACTTTTTATTACAATTACATTTAACTGTGCTAAAAACTAACCCTAGAGTATTGCTGCTTCTAATGAGGTTTTTAGGTAATTTATGTTTTCCCACTTAACAATTGCATTTTGGGATCTGCCCTGTGTGTTCTGTGCTTTTATCTCTCATTCAAAATCTTATCACTAGGTCAGATGTAAAGTACTAATGATTTTAAGAGACACGAGAGGAGAATGTAAAATAGAATATCACAATGAAATACTCTATTTTTGACAGCTATTGAAGGTTTTGCCATGATGAGGGAATTTGCTAACAAGCTACATCTCTAGCATATAGGATAAGTGCCAGGGCCCTGAGAACACTGCTAGGACATCATGCTCCTGTCTAGCTCCCTGCCTTGGAGCTGCCCCCACCTGCTCACAATCCTGCAGCCCCCTGCAGCAGGACTGGTCTTCAGCTTCCCTTAACCTCAACCTGCCTAGTCACACACCTCACTGAGATGGCCACACACATGGGCCCAAGTCCTGGCTCAGTCCCATCCTCAGATAGGTCCCTGATGTCCCAGGGTTTGTGCTGCCCCAGTACCCCCTAGATGCCCTGCTCCTGGCTGGGTGGTGAGAAGTGCCCTGACTAACAGGCCTTGCCCTGATGAGCCCTCCATGAGGAGCCCCCAGTCCCACTGAGCCATCAGCCTGGGCAGTACCCTGACAGTGACTTATAACTGCCAACATAAATTATCACAGTAAACTGACATAATCTACATCCCCTGCAAAAGAGTTTTTAAAGTGGAATTTGACAAAGAAAAGAGGGGGAAAAAAGGAATCAATAAATCTCACAGGTCTTTTGACAATCCAATAATTTACCAGTTCCTTAAATTTAGTGTATCTTTCTTTCATTGTAGAAATACTAAATTTATTTCAGATCCTGGACATGTATCACTACATAAATAGAATTCTCCAGTTATAAGTATACTTTTAAAGTAAAAAATAAACAAACAACTCTGGGTTACACTGAGGTTAAGCAGACTGTTTGGATGGCAAAATGTAGCAGTTTACCATCCTCATAACAAGTAAGAAGAGGAAACTTTAACACTGTGACTGGAAAAAAAATGTGTCCCTGACCTGTGTAAGAATTCCCATGCAGCAATATGCTTTCCTAACAAGGAAAATGGTTTGCCTAGTCTTGTTGCATGACTTTTTTCCCCTCTCCTTTCAAGCCTAATATGAACCAGTATCCACAGTGAGCCAAGTTCACCTTATCTTGTATAGTATTTTTAACTTTTGGGGGAAATAATAGTGACTGTTAGAGGTACACTGTGTTCTAGAGTAGATGTTGACTGGGAAGTTAAGAACTTTGCTATGAATATAAGCTTCACTATAAGTGTCCAGAGAAATATCAATAGTCATTGCCATATTCACACAGTACTGTGGACTGTTTTACTAGAACATGATGCTCAAAGACTTAGTTGGGATTCTGAGCACAAACACTTAGGATTATAACCATAGAATCAGTTCTAGTTAGAAATTATGACTCCAAGATTCCATATCTTAAAGCTCCAGGCACAGAAATTTCTTCATGAAAGGAAGAAATCTTGTGCCATTCATCAAAGACCTCCTATGTAAAATTGCAATACTTGGCTAAACTTTGCCAACAGCAGCAAGACAGAAAATCACAATCAGGAGGCATCACTATCTGCAATGAAGAATGGGGGGAAAGAAAACAATTTACTAAAAATATCCTTCACTGATCTTCATTTCTGTTAGTTAGAATTTAATCCCAGCAGGCAGCTAAACTCCAGTCACTCATTCATTTCCCAACAGTGGGATGGGGGAGACAGTTAGAAGGGTAAAAGTGAGAAAACTAGTGGGTTGAGATGAAGACAGTTTAACAAGTAAAGCAAAAGCCATGCACTAGGAAAGCAAAATAAGGAATTCACTCACTACTTCCCATCAGCAAGCAGATGAAAGCAGGGCTCCATCATGTGTAATGGTGGATTTGGAAGACATAACACTGGAAGTTACCCCTTCCTCATTTTTCTCTGCAGCTTTTATTGCTGAGCTGGATGATATATGGTATGGAATATCCCTTTGGTCAATTAGGGTCAGCTGTTGCATCTGTGTCCCCTCCCAGCTTCTTGTGTACCCCTTGTCAACTTGCTGCCAGGGCACCATGAGGAACAGAAAAAGCCTGGATGCTCTGCAATCACTGTTCAGCATTAACTAAAAGATCCCTACATTATAAACACTGTTTTCATGATAAATCCAGAATATTATATCATGTAAGCTACCATGAGGAAAAATAACTCTATCCCAACCAAAATTAGTACACTGTTAAAAAAAAAAAAATTACTTTTCAAATAAAATCTACATCTGCACAATGGATATATATTTACTTATTAGACACATAGATCAGGACAATCTAGTGAAAAGTCTCATGGAAATAATAAATAAATGCTACTCTCTTCCCACTCAAATTATATACTAATGTATTAAGAGTAACTGTCACTTAAATACTATTCCTTAAAAGAAGGGGGGAAATCCTACCCTATGCTTTGGTTGGAATAACCAGAAGGAAACAGATATAGGAGTTGACTGTACCATTGTGAAAAACACCTTTAAATCTTTTCTGTCTTCAGAGTAAAATGAGGGGAAATAACATTGTTTCTACTTGCTATTAGCTTGAAAGTAATCAGTATGGTATTTAAATGGTTTCTATTTGGATTTGTTTTGTAAGGCCAAATATTCTCCCAACATGTGAATTGTCTTTACATTTTTTAGGTCAGTGGGAGAGGGACATTAGCATATGTAAACATTCCCATATTGTTTCCAAGCTCAGAGAACCCAGGGGTTCTCTCTTCTTTGGATGAAGAGCCATCAGTGGCAATATTATTACTAACCCTTGCACAGTTTCATGTAAACAAACTCTTCCACTTTACTCCCTCTGAAAACCACACCAGATTCCAAAGGCATGGCTACTTAAGCAATGTAACAATGTCTCTGGAATGTATTGCTGTAGAAAACAACTCCAGTTCACAGAAGAGAAATTTCAAAAGTAACTTTGTGACAGTGTGCATAAAAGGACAAGAGTTTCATTTTAACAAAACACAGTTCCAGTCAGATTTCTACCAGACTACTTGGGCATCTATCCAAGACATTGCACAAATTGAGTGGTTACAATGTGCTGAGTTCTTTCAGGGTCTGCACATGAGTTATACATTTCACATCATAACAAATACTAAAAAAAATACTTATATATTACATTGTTGACTTGGAAAAGTTGTCCAAAATTCTTACTATGGCTAGGTAAAAAAACCTCAGTGGATTTTTTTTTTTTTTCATATATATGCAAATACTAACATTTCTGGCATTTTCCCATTTAAAGTGACTTCAAAATGCAGTCTTCCCACAGGCAAACATACTCTTCTCCAGACAGCACTGCTGTTGTGTCTTGGGACAAGTTTTTTAAAGTATAGAAGTTTAGAACTGAATGAGCCAAATGACTGCTCAGAATTCAGTGGAGGAGACTGGTGACCAGTTTCATCATAAATAGTGCATCCCTGACAATAATCCTAGAAAGAGGTGTGAGGTATAAATTTGTATCACTGCCAAGAAAAACACTTGTAAAGCTCAGTGCAACAGGAATATTTCACAGCTTCTGTACTGCTTGGACTGTATGTTTGGAAAATTAAAATGGGGCGGGGAGGGGGGGGGAAAGAGGAAAAGAAAAAAGAAAGAAAAACATTAGTGAGAGAAACAAACATGGATTTGACACTGAAGAAGCTCGAGTTGTGTAGACCTAAAGAAACAGGTTTGGGGTTTTGGTACTGTTCCTTGTAATTAACTGAAACAAAGAACCATTGTTCTTTGCAGAACACTGCAGATTTCACTAGGTGCATCAGTACCTTGAAGGCATAGACCAGAATATGGTGAAGTCCTCTTGTGGAAGAATTCTCTCAGTTAATCATGACTCAGTAAACCATCATCAGAAACCAGTTTGTTTAAATTAATGATCCAAAACATGCAAGTCATAGAATCATAGAATGGTCAGAGTTGGAAGGAACCTCAAAGATCATCTAGTTCCAACCCCCCGTGCCTGGCAGGGACAACATCCACTAGATCAGGTTGCTCAGGGCCCCATCCAGCCTTGTCTTAAAAGCTTCCAGGGATGAGGCTTCCACAACCTCTCTGGTCACCTTCTTACTCCCCATCTGCACCAAACACAGTATCAAGGTGCAATTTGTTTTGTTAATATCAGATATCTGTTGACTAAAAAGATTGGTAAGAGGAGTTTCCTGGAGAAAAACTCATACCTTGGTATTTAGGCTCTGGAAGAATGATCTCACCCTCAAAATAAGATTAGCAGAGTGAACTTTAGCAAGATTAATTTTAAATCATGCAAATAAATCGTCACAGAAATTAATAACAGAGTTTATCAGTACTTACATAGCCAAGAAAAATATCTTTTGCTCCTCTACTGAGATCAATGTTATTGTTTACTTTGCATTATAACTAAATTAAATATGTTAGTGTTCTGTCAAAATGTAAAAGAAAAGCAGCTTCAAAATATACTTTTCAGCCCCAATGCTTTGTGAGATGATCATTGATCTCAACTTATCCATAAGTAAAAAGTACCAACAGTAAATCCCCTGCTAATTACTGGAGAATTGCTTTATAAAAATGACATGATGGCAGCTACAAAAGTATTTCTTGTCATACACTCACTTTTTAACTGCATCTGTGTTGCACAAGGTTTTTAATGAGGAATGAAATCTGTGATTCATACATAGTAAAACTTCAGAACTTGGTATGCAATGTAAATCCCTGCAATTTAAAAGAAAGATTATTTTTCTGAGAGGCTGGAAAAGTTATTTTCAGACTTGCAGTTTCAGATTCTGAAGCCTGAAGTTTGATGCAGCTTCACAGCTTCTAACCAAATATCCTTATTTGCACATTGGTTATACACTTCAAGTACTTCGAGTGAACTAATGTATGTAACATAACAACAACTGTCTAATGCATAAAATAATCCCTCAGTCACACCCAAAGTCTAATTATTATCAGAGATATGTATAACAAAAATCAGCAACAAAAATACACTCAGTGCATCACAGCTTGCAGCATTTTCAGTTCAATATGAACCAGCTCTTTTGTCAGTAAACTAGACAACATTATTGCATGGCAGCACAAAATGGTGTGAAGTGTCATTATGCTTGTTTCCAGTTTGAATGGACTGCTTGCATTTGTAAACAAAAACTATTAAATAGGGGTAAGACATTAGTATTAGCTCTCTGTATGACATAGTAGGTCTATTGCTGGAAAGAAATATTCCTTTGGAAAGGAATCTGTGAGCAATAAAAATTAAAATGTAATACTTCTACTTTCAGTTTTTCCAAGAGATGTTGGCAATTGCAATCTTATATTTTTTTTACTCTTGGACAGGTTTTTGAGTCAGCATAAAAGGTCATAATACACCCAAATAACTGTATGCTCCAGTCTAAAGAAGTAATCCTGGACTGAAAATCAACAAATTTTAAATTTGCTAAAATTTTAATTTAGCCATTAGAATCAGTACCTGGAATATGGGAAAAGAACAAAGAAACAGACTTACCATTGTTCAAAGACTTTAGAGGAAAATCATACACCTAGGATAATACATGTTACAATAGAAACCTAAATTCTGATACTGGCACTGTTTGATACAGAAATTACTGCATGATGGCCTGATTACTCAGGAGGTCATGGAAGATTATCATAACAGACATCTCTGATGGTAAGACCTGCCAACAGTGTATGAATTAGCAGGGGTCACATGTAGAAATATAAAACTGAAGTTTAATTTTCAACTACTTTCAAAGGCTTCAGGAAGATAAATTACTCCATATATTCAGAGCTAAGCTTATAGCTAACTTGCCCTGAGTGATAAGAATGGTATATTCTCACAGTCTGCTGAATAAATCTGCTTTACATCAATGTAAGAATAGAGGTTTTTAATTTGGTCTTGGGGACTTAAAAGATGATTAGCTAGAGTGGCAGCTAAAACTCCCAAATAAGCTTTCCTTGTTAGCCAAAGGCAGGAAGAGATATTCAGTGAAACTGTTTATCAGTTGTAGTACCTATAGCTGAAAAATGACACACATCTTTGCATGAATTTTTAGAAGACTGGAATGTAAAGTTGTTGTCAAACAAGTGTTGTTGATGAATTATGATTATGATCACAGAAATGAATTTGATTTGTTTGGGGATTCTGAATTAAATTGTGAACATTATATTTGATATCTTCTCAGTATTTCATATCATCATCTGTAGAGTATTGCTAGACTTCAGTTATCCTTATTTTGGACAGACTACAAAC
Organism: Galbula dea; assembly: GCA_013399015.1. Taxonomy (NCBI): domain Eukaryota; kingdom Metazoa; phylum Chordata; class Aves; order Piciformes; family Galbulidae; genus Galbula; species Galbula dea. The sequence continues at coordinate 240,952 of VWZX01000621.1, forward strand.
AGCTGATTCAGATTTTCATTTCCATTAGGCCAGATCACTGCAGAAACTTGGTTTTTTGTCTGTGAGCATATATAAGCTCAATTTTGTCATACTTTCACTAGAATGGTCTTATTAACACATTATACCAAGGTGTAACATTATTTAGCATCTTTCTACTTGTTTCTATGGGGAAACAAATTTTAGATTCTCCTCAGACAAAATTTAGAAGAAATGTATAGAACAGTTACAACATACTACTGAAATAGCAGCAATCTTCTTCCATACCAAGTTGCTTCTTAAGTGAGAACATGTATCTTCTAGATCTTTCAGCACATTGGAGAATGATATCCTGTTCTCTTGCAAGACAAAATAATGGTTCTTTTACATAAGCTTGGATATCAGAAAGCCAGTCACATCCTGGGTTGAACCAAAAGGAGCATAGAAAAGAGGTTGAAGGAGGTGATTCTGCCCTCCTACCCTGATCTTGTGAGCCCCATCTGGAGAGTAGCTTGTTCAGCTTTGGGACCCCCTGACATAGCAAAGACATGAACCTTTTGGATCAGGTCCAGCAGAGGGCCATGAAGATGACCAGAGGACTGGAGCACCTCCCCTCCCCTATGGGGACAGGCTTAGAAAGTTGGGGTTGTTCAGCCCGGAGAAGAGAAGGCTCCAAGTGGACATTATAGCACAGGTCCAGTACTTACAGGAGGCCTACAGGAAAGGTGAGGACAGACTCTTTATCAGTGCATGCAGGGATAGGATAAAGGGTGATGGGTTTTGAACTTGAAGAGGATAGGTTTAAATTAGATAAGAAGTTCTTTATGGTGAGTGTGGTGAAGCACTGAAATAGATTGCCCAGAGGATCCAAGGATGCCCTATCCCTGGAAATGTTCAAGGTCAAGTTGGATGGGGCTTTGAGCAACCTGATCTACTGGAAAATGTCCCTCACCAGGGCAGGTGGGCTCTAACTAGATGACCTTTAAGGTAGCTTCTAATCCAAATCATTCTAAGATTTTATGAATTTAGGATCAAGGTTATACAAGTTCTACTCTTGCAGTGTCTCTATTAAACCTGACAACTAGTTACAAGTTTTTACATCTGCATACATGTTTATTATTCAAGTTGCAATCTCTGACATTTACAAGATGTGTGGAAATAATTTACAGAACAGCCTTTAGGCCTAGTAGTATCATACACATGCACAATAAGACTCATTCTGGCATAAGTTTAGCTGTTTTCTGTGTTGAGATTTAGGGAGATTTATTTAATTAAACATTTCTAGTAGTTACAAATAAAGGAGGAAATAACTATTGAATGAGATTTAATCCACAACAATAAATTATATGTCCAGCAAGTCAGATCCTGAGATATGAATTCCAAATATTTTCCTCAAATAAAACAATATTAAGGAGTAAGAGTTTAGTTCCTGCTACTATACAGATAGAATCCACAGATTTACATTCCAAGAGAAATTCACTATCACAAAGAAAAATACCATATTTTAATAAATAGAAGAAAGCTCTTTCAGTAAACAAATAGAAAAATCTGATTAATTTGTGGATAAGTTTATCTGGATGGAATTTCTCATTAAAAATCAGAGAAAAAGAGATCTTTTTCTCCGTCATCTTAAGTGACTACCTTAACCAGTTAGCTAAATATTGCCATATTTTATCATTTTTTTTTCTTTTTAACTAACTACCTCCTCCCCTTCTTACTCTCTTCCATTTTCCATTCCTCCTTCTTTTTCTCATAATCACCCTTTCCACTTTTCTTTCTTGTTAAAAGCAACAAATATTTCTTAACAGTTCTAATTTAATCAAGTAATATTTTCTTTAACCTCCTAACCATCAAGATATTCTTAAAATAAGAACTCCTTTTATGGAATTTCCTATACAGAATCTTCATCTTATAAGTTTTCATTAGCACTAAATACCCCTTCCACTCAAACAAATTCTGTTCAGTTGCTACCCTGGGATCCTAACAGTTAATCTGAAATTGCCAGTCTTCGAAAGTCCCTAGAATATATGCAGAACTTTGGGAGTAGGTCAAATAACATATAAATCCTTTCCATGGTTCTCCATCCAATTATGTTATTTAGGATTAGCTGTCAGGGCTGTAGAGCTTCAGACAAATATTGATTATTTGTCAACTAACGCTAATATGGTCAATGCTACGGCAGATAAATATTTGTGCAGCCAAATAACACTTGACAGCAAATACGTGCATACTGTTTAAGACATAAATGTCAGTGAATTCATTCTGGTGATTGACATGGAAGTGTACAGATCATTAAGATCCTCCCTTCCCTTATAGTCACAGAAACATAAGATACAAAACATGGTCAAATTCTCATTTTCTTCAATTCTTTATTGTGAGTGTGGTGAAGCACTTCAACAGGTTGCCCAGAGGATCCATGGATGCCCTATCCCTGGAAATGTTCAAGACCAGGGGCTTTGAGCAACCTGATCTACTGAAACTTTTCCTACCCCAAGGCAGGGGAATTGGAATTGGATGATCTTTAAGGTCACTTCCAACCCAAACCATTCTATGATTCTAAGACACTTTAAAGTTTGTGCTTTTGCATTCATACAAAAGGTACACTAACCAGGTGGTATCTACTCTGCTGCCATGTTTTTCCCCATGCAAATGTTTTGTACACTATATATTAAGAAACAGTGCCATTAAGCACATAGTGACTGACATGGAATTATTCATTCATTAATAGTTAGTATAATAATGAATTATATAAACAGAATCAACTGTGATTGATAACATGGACAGAATATGCTTATTTTTGCATGATCTTTAAAAAGGAAATGCAACTTTTTAAAAAGGGAGATAAGAAATCAGCAAAATACACAGAAATAGACTAACAGCCCCATGAAGATTCAGGTCTTAAAATTCACTGCAAATAAAAATATTCATAATGGAGATATAACTTGTGTATCCTTGAAGAATTGACCCTGGATTCTTATAGTTCTATTAATGACCTGAAATATAAGACAAAGACTTTAATTAACTAGAAAGAACAATATAGAATAAAAGTACAGAATGCAGAACTATGACCTTGGTTCTAAAATTATTTGACACTTCCAGTGAATAATGACATGAATATGAGTTAACTCCTACAGTAAGGTTTGGCCCAAAAGCAATAAACTGATCCTTGGATGTACAAACTGTAATAAATTAGCAAGATTGGACATATTATATTAGCTTTGGTTTTAGCAGTGGAATAACTATTGTTGGAATGCTATATTCTATTCTGATGTTCCTAGTTCAAGAAGTTGGTGATAAACAGAATCACAGAATAGCCAGAGTTGGAAGGGACCCACAGGGATCATTGAATCCAGCTCCTATTTAGACACAGGACAACCCCAAAGTCACACCATGTGTCTAAGTTCATTGTCCAAATGCTTCTTAAACTCCATGAGAGTTGGTGCCATGACAGCCTGTTCCAATGCCCCACCACTCTCTGGGTAAAGATCTCCCTAACATTCAACCTGAATTTCCCCTGGCACAGCTTCATGCTGTTCCCCCGGGTCCTGTTGCTGGTCACCAGAGAGAAGAGGTCAGCACCCACCCCTCCCTCTCTGCTGAGGACGTTATAAACTGTGATGGAGTCTCCTCTCAGTCTCCTCTTCTCCAGGCTGAACAGACCAAGTGATTTCAGCCTTTCCTCATAAGCCTTCCCCTCCATGCCCTTCACCATCTTTGTGTCCCTCCCCTGGATGCTCTCCAGCAACTTCATGTCTCTCTTGTATTGTGGTGCCCAAAACTGCACACAGTACTCCAGGTGAGGCTGCACCAGTGCAGAGTAAAGTGGGACTAACACCTCTCTCAGTTGGCTAAGCAATGGAGTGCTTGATGCACCCCAGAACCCTGCTGGCCCTTTTGGCTGCCAGCACACACTGCTGACTCATATTCAACTTACCATCAATCAAAACCCCCAGATCCCTGTCTGTAGTGCTGCTTTCCAGCCTCTCATCCCATATTAAAAGACAGTAATTCTTTTCACAAGGCTTTCCTATTTCCCTGCTCATTACCAAAGACAAAAGGAAAGATCTGGCAAAATTAAGCATATTTCATAAACTTGCATGAAGAAGATATTAATGCAGATGCTCCTCATTTTGTAAAGAGTAGGACTCTCATCTGATGAAGTAGTTACAATGATGACTATAATACACAAAAAAAGAGAATGGGTCAACTGCTCCCTTGAAAGAAGCATGAACTTTCACTTGTTCTAAACTTTTCAACTGAGAATCTGAACACAGATCATGAACAGAAATGAATTCAGCCTCTGCTTTTGACATTTTGACACAATGTCTGCTGCAAGAGCATAAAGCAGAGGAAAATGCTTCTCTTTGTGCAGTGGAGTAAGCAATCTGTATAAGCAGTGTTGTTAAGTCAGCTTTTACTTTCCTTATGTACTGTCACTCAGATAATACAGGTATCTTGGTACTTGAAGGGAGACATTTAGAGCTGGATTTAAGTTACAATAATCTATGATGGTAGGAAATATTACAACTCACAAAAACAAGCAGTTATCCTCGAAGAATACTGGAGTTCTCCATTTAGATGAGGAAAAGATTCAGCAAGTTTTAGATTCAGCAAGTCTCTTAGGCTTTGGCACATTGAGAACAGAAGGGATTAAATATCAAACTCCTTTGGACAGACCAAAAAACACATTCTCTTTTAAAGTTTTATCAATTACATCTTTTAATCAATTAGCTACTCAATATAATTTTCCAGCTATTTGCTTTTTTAAGACATCTAGATCTGACATATTGTTCTGAGATCTAAAGGTGGTTTCTCCATGACTGAGGTTCACAGGTTGTGAAAATGTGAGTACCTATTCTGAGTATTACACATTTAATATTCAAAAAGAGAAGACTTCAGACTGTAGGAGGTGCCACACTGACAGCTCTCAGGCACTACATTCTATAATTAAAAATAAAAGCCAGTATTGCTGCAAATGAAAGGTATCCAAAGAACATCTTCCCTACATACTTTAGTTTCTGTGGCCCATTTTATAGGAGGACAATGACACCATATGAAGTAGATCTTTAGTATTTCTGTCATGCTGATTAATGTAATTGGGGAAATATGCCTGAGCCTTCCCTGAGGAAGAAGCAAGTGCAACCTTAATGAGTTTCCTCAATACTGCAGCTTGCTTAAATAAAATAAGAATACAATTAAGCTTATTCAAATGTAAGACTAAATCAGAATGTCATTAGCTATTGTTCAGTGCACTGAAGTGTGAAATATATGCTTTTATGTTTGCTACAAAAAACATGCACTTTTAACATTAAAGTCTTGGGATGGAGTAATACAACAAAGAAAGGAGAAGATAAATAATAGATAAAAATAGCCACAGTATGTGAATAACATGCATAATATAATAGATGAATGCACATGAGCAAGGGGGGGAAAACATCTTTGTAATGCCAAAGAAAAGAACAGGGCAGAAATCCCAAGTTATTTCATCAGCTAATCTTCTGATACTGTCTGAAAATTACATTCTATGCCACTTCAAACAGAAGGACATACAATTCAGTCAAGACAATCCAATCCTGCCATCCTACCCCTATGTTCATGAACACCTACCCAGATTAAGTTTAGACTGCTGTAGCTAATATGATGAAGATCAGGGTCAAATGCTCAGAACAAAATGTTGATATGGTGAGGGTTTTGTTATAAATAAAAGGACACAAACTGCATATATAAAGCTAATAGTTTATTATTAGCCTGATTAATGTTTTAACAGCCTAATTGTCCAAATGTTAGTCCATCAATAAAGAAACTAAACTAAACTAAATTCACTTGCCCCTGGTGCTGTGCTCTCCCTTCCCATGTTCCTGGGATCCTAACATTGGCAGTCTCAGAAGAAGGAAGAATGAGGGCAGGCTACATTGAGCTTACAGCACTTCAGTGGCTTTTCTGGGAAGAGTAGGATGTGTCTAGTAGGTGTTTCCTCCTGTTCTTTGCTCAGAGAAGTGTAAGGTTGATGATTTCTTCCAGATCAGGCTAGCAGTTTGCTTGAGTTTGCTTTTACATGTTTCCCTGTCACATCTCTCTTCCTTCACCCAGATTGGCAGCTGCAGCTTGGCACTGGCCCTTAGTCCCAATGCCAAAGGGCTATTGTTTGTCAGGCAGTCATGGAGGGGAGGGAGCTGGAAAGGAGGTGTGACACCCTCTCCAGCAGAGCCTCAGAGCTGAAGTTGGAGCAGGGGAGGCAGAAGTTACTGCCCCCAGTGCAGTAGTTAAAAGAGCAGCACCTAGCTTGGGCTAAGGTGAGGTGGAGCCCCTGCAGTGCTGCATCAGCACACAGCTGGGGCCTTATACAAGCAATTAAAACCCCCTTATTTTCTAGGCTATAGTGGCCTAGACCACATACATTCACCTTGTTGGCACAGCTCAAGTGTGAGCAGTTTAGCTTTGCCTTAATTTCTCTTCCTAATTTCTCATTTTGTAAAAAGGGTTGTCCAGCTCCATTCTGCCATCTTAATGAAAGTCAGCACTGGAACAATACCAAGTCTGAGCTGGAGGGTAAGTTTGATCTTTAAGCTACCATGACATTATATACCTCTAGAAACCCATCATCCAAAAAAAGAGAAAATATCAGGTACTGGCTACAGAAAAAAGTAGTGATGCACTTCTAAAGACATCCATTAGATGTAACCTGGAAGTAGATAAACTTTTCAAATAAATAATGATGGATGAGAGTAATAATAATAACCAATATAGGCCATGAGAATTTAGAAAATCATAGCTTTAACCAGATAGGTTTTTGTATAAGAGTCAGGAAACTTTTTGGTTGAATTTTAATGGGACCTAATATCTAAAGATGAAGAGTCATGAAGTTCTAATTGAAGGTACTCAAAAAGAGGTTCTGAGTAATTAGACACTAATTTTATGCAGTCATGTGGTTCAAGGGAAGAGACACTTAAATATCATTCCATCTTAGAAAATCCTCTTTTAAGTATGTGAGAGTATGAGGTTATTGCATGAAGTGAGTGAAGGCAGAAAGAACAGAAGAGGAACCTGGAGTTATGCCACTATTATTGAAAAGCAAAAACAAAAGAGATGGCTGAATATGAGGATCACTTTTACAAGATTTTGTGTCTTGTAAAAAGCTGTAACAGACATATCTGTCAGAGAAGAGGTACCAGTGGGGTGTACCTTAGATTTGTTACTTCTAACTGTACAATGCTGATCTTTAGTTGAGTCATCAACAAACCAACACAGGTCAGTATATTTAGCCCTGCAGTAAACAGACCTTTCCCCATTGACTTGAATGAGCACTAAATTCACAACTTCAGGCTGAAGCCTTAAATTATGGCAGGCAGTTATTCCACATTTCTAATTAACATTAGACATCTAGTAATTAGTTCTCAATCAATTATGCATCTGCAGAAAAGAGATGCAACTCATTTGAACTTGTTTTCATGTATTACTCATAACTTAAAAAATTCATTTCTAAGAGCAAAATGTGTTTAATGTTAATTTCTGTGAACTTGTATGATCTTAAATATTGAATTCCAACATACATGACAGTGGCATATCAGAAAACTAATAGGAACTTGGAAGATAATGGAAAAAGATGACTCTCAACAGAGGCACAAGTAGGGAAATTGAAGATAACAATATAAAATATTTGAAAAAGAAGAGCATCAAAATAGAACTGGCAAGGAAAAGGTTGACAGCAGTTTAGGATCTTAAGTGAACTCAACAGGAAGATTAGCAGAAAGATTCCTGCACTGGAATCATTGCCCAGGAGAAACCCCTATATGGACATGGAGAGGTACCAGGAAATATCTTGCAGAAGTATCTTATATTAAACATACTAACAGTATTCAGACTAGGAAGCCAATGTTTGGTGTTTATTATCCTTTTTTTTACCCTCTTCCCTTCCTGTTTTCTTTTTCTTTTCTTCTCTCTTCTCTCTCTTCATCTCTTTTTTTTCTCATTTGACTGATCAGAATCATAAGGTTCTCAAGAAGCCTCAAAACTTCTACAAAGTATGTACTTTATTGCTTATGACTGAAGATGCAAGAGATAATTCTATATATTGAAGGAATATAAACTACAAATCAGTAAAGCCTGTAAATGAGTAGTGTGATTGGTATGTAAACCTTACATTTATTCAAGGTATATGGAAGAAGACTTGATTAGTAATTAAGGGGGTCTGCTGTGATATATTTCAAAACCAAATCCAATCATGTAAAAAACCCTGTAAAATCTTTTTTCCTTTATGAAATCTGTTTACTCTAACAAGAACAGCACTCAGCTCAACACCACTTTAAATGAGAATATGCAGTAGTTACTTCCACCTCCAAGGAATGTCAGTTTTTAACACAAAAGGTTCAGGAACCTCCAGGTTTACATGCAGATATTACTCATTATTGATGTTTTAAATGAGAAATACCAAGAGGTGGTGAATGTGAGGGTAGATAGATGTGTTGTAATTAAGAAAATTAAAGTTGGTCTTTAAACATAATGGGTTTTGAATGATGGCTGGATGTCTAATATTGAAGTATTTTTCAATTAAATGTTCATTTGGAGTTCCATTTCTAAAACTTTAAAAAGTTCTTCAGAGACAATATGTCTACTACAGGGCAGAGGGACTAATTAACAGCAGTGGGTTGACCTTGACTGGCCCCCAGGTGTCCATTCAACTGCTGTCTCACTCCCACTCCTCAGCAGGACAGGAGAGAAAATAAGATGAAAAGTTCATGGGCTGAGATGAGGACACGGAGATCACTTACCCATTATCATCAATGGCAAGACAGAATCCACTTTGGGGAAAGTAATTACATTTTGTGCCAATTAATAAACAGGAGGACAGTGAGAAATAAAACCAAAACTAAAACCAACTTATCCTCAACTCCCTTCATCCAAGGGTTAGATTCACTCATGACTTTTCTATCTCCTTTCCCCTGAGTGGCACAGCGGTATGAGGAAGGGAGGTCACAATCCTCATGCATTCCTCTGCTCCAGTTTGGGATTACTCCTGCAGGATATGGTCCTTCATGAACTGCATGGTTCCCTTTCACAGGGTACAGTCCTTCAGGAGTGGACTGCTCCACTGGGTCCACTACAGGTTGCATTTCCTGCCAGGAGCCTGCTCCAGTGTGAGCTCTCCATCAGCCGCAACCTTCATTCAGGACACATTTACCTGCTCCAGTGTGGATCCTCCATGGGCTACAGGTTGAATATCTGCTCCAACATGGACCTCCATGGGCTGCAGGCAGATAACCTGCATTACCATGATATTCACCATGGGTTGCAGGAGAATCTCTACTGCAGCACCTGGGGGTCCACCCTGCTCTCTTCCTTCACCAAAGGGCTGTTTCTCTCACATTTTCTCATACCTGTCTTTCAGCTGTTGTGGAACATTTTTTAACCTTTCTTAAATATTATCACAGAGGCAGAACCAACACCACCCATTGGCTCAGCTTTTGCCAACAGCTGGTCCATTTTAGAGCCTGCTGCAATGGACTGTGTCTCTGACATGGGGGCAGCTGCTGATGTCTTCTCACACAAACCACTCCTGCACCGCCCCCTGCAACCAAAACATTGCCATGTAAACTCAATACATTCCAGTTCTTGCCTCTGTGAAACACATATTTAACAATTAACTTTAAAATATACCTGGATGCCAAGTGCCCACCACATCACTGTCGTACTTCCTTTCCTCAGTAGGAAAGGAGGAAAAAATAAGATGAAAAAAATAATGGGTTGAAATAAAGGAAGTTTAGGGAAAGAAAGTAAAGGCCACATGTGGGAGTAAAGTAAATATAAAGGATTAATTCTCTACTTCCCATCAGCAGGTGATGTCCAGCCACTTCCTAGGAAGTAAAGCCTCAATACATGTTAACAGTTGCTTTGGAAGACAAGTGCCTTAATAATGAAAGCCCCACCACTGTCTTATTCCTTCTTTCTCTTAGCTTTTATTGCTGTACATAACTTCACAAGATATGGATTGTCCCTTTGGTCAGTCTGGGCCTGCTCTCCTGGTTACCAATCTCTTGCCCATTCCTAGCCTAGTTGCCTGTAGAGGGAATGTTGGAGAGACAACCATGATGCTGTGGAAGTACTGCTCAGAAACAGCCAAAACATGGGCATGTTATCAACATCATTCTAGCTACAAGTAAAAAACACAGCACTGTATGGGAAAAGCTAACTCTATCACAGCCAGAGCCAGTACAGTGACATAATAATTGTTTGCTTTTTCTTTGCTATTGAAACCACTCTGAAACCTAAGACAAAGAGATGAGAGAATCCAGCAAACCCAGCACTGCTTCTGAAATTACATCAGAGTTACTGGCAATTTGATGTATATGAGGTTTCCTTAAGAAGTCTAATCAAAGGTTTTTAAAATAAAAATTACATTAATACATATGAGATGTGATTGTACTCTACAAGGATTGCATAACTTCTAATAAACTAAATTCATAAAAGTTAAAGGAAGTAAATGATGTTGCACTGATTCCTACTTACTGTTTTGTTTGATCTGGGTCTAGAAGTAAGATATGTTCCAAATACCCTTCAGAGCTGTAGATTAAAATGCCAGTTATACATGCATCCTTTTAGTTCAGCAATATGATTTGATTCTTCTATATAATTTTAAGGATTTGTGGTAAGTGGCATATGGGGCAGAAAAAGAGTGGCACAAAACTTCAATGATCCAGGTGAACTAAAGATAACAAAGACCTGCTGTTTTTACCACCATTCCACCTTCCTTCAGTCTCTCATTATTTATCTTCTATCTTTTGCCAGATTTTCATCTGTATTTGATTTTGAAGCCAAGTTATTTATGTTATCGGCTCCCACACCTGGTCCACATGGACTAGATACCTGCCTGAGCCCATTTCCATGAGGACTTTCCTGCTGGGCCTCACCCTCCTGCAACCCCTGACCCTCTTCATGTCACAAGTGATTCAGTGAGCTCACAGCAACCCACAGGAAAGCACTGACTAACAAGAAGTGACACGGTGAGCTCACAGGAAAGATAGGAGGAAACTCAACAGAGCCCTGAGGAGAACACAGTGTTTCCAGTCAGCTCCTCTGAATGAAGCTGAACAAATGCATGAGACTCCTAGCATTTCATAGAGAATTAGTCTGGAAAGGACCTTGGGGATTTTCTCTTCTGATCTAATACCTACTATAAACCTGGAGAAAGATCAATGCATTGCAGCATATTTACTTCTAACCCTTTCCCCTTTTTTTCTGCATCAGCAGAGGTTTGCATGTATTTCTCACACCAGCAATATTTTCCCTGAGCTTTCATTAAATGTGTTGCTTTTCTGAAGTTATTTGTCTCATAAACAGCAGATTTCCTTGTTGCTCTGTCTCAAAGGGAAAGGAAATTAAAAAAAAAGAAATCACACAGAAATAATACAGATTTTTTTTCCTGGGATTTCACCCTTGATACAAATGAATTAGGTCAGCCCAAGTATCTTCCTTTTTTCTGAATCCTGTTGGTGTTACTGATACATAGAAATGCTTCTAGACTCAAGGAAACTCTCTTTTTTAATCTCCTACAATTTCAGTTTGAAACCCATTCTTAGTGTGTGAAACTTTACTTTGCAATTGCTTTCCTCTGACTATGGCATCTGTTGCCACAACTTTCACTAAGCCCACCAACAGATAATCCAGTGACCCACAGCATGGCAACACTGTGGAGGCACCTTCCCTTCAAGTGGGCATGGGTCCACATACGACTCCCTCCCCACAACCTGTGCCTTAGTGGGGTGCCAGCAGTGGCAGAGGTGTATGAACAGCTGGAGCACCCACATCTCCACAGAAGGATCTGCTTCTGGTGGACCCTCACACATACACTTGGTGGCTTCAGTCTGTGTGTGTGATTGGAGCTTTTGGGGATGAGTTATAGAAGGCTTGTTGTAAAGCTGTAGGTGTTTGTTAATGTTACATGTGTCAAGGATTGTGGCATATTTTTATATTGCTGTTGCTTTTCCTAAACATATCATTCACTGATGGGCAGTTTATTGTATATTGTTAATAAATTAGCAAATTGCTTCTATACTGATTGGCCTAAACTATGTGGGCTGAGCAGTTTTTCCATGAGACAAGCACATTCAGGCAAAAAATGTTGCATATATTGTTTGTCTTTCCTTCTCCACTTTCCATGTCCCCCTATTTGCTGTCCTTCAGGCACAAAAGAAAGTATGAAAGCCAAGCAGAGTGAACCCAGAAAAGATCTGAGATGTAAAGGCATGACCATGTCTAGGCCAGGTTGAAGGAGACCAGTGACAGACAAGGAATAGAGACTCCCAGTGCTAATAAGCCAAAGTTCTTCATGGCTTGACTACTCACTTGAGTTGTATGCTCCTGCTTTAGAAAAGGTTTGAACAAAAGGTTGAAGACATAAATAAAACATGACATGAAGATTAGTAAATGTGAATCACACCTGACCAACTTCATTCATCTTTGAAGGACACTGCAGACCTCCTTTTAGACAGAAGAAGGCAGCAGATGTAATCTGTCTGGATTTTTAATGAACATTTGCTGTGGTGCCACACAGGAAAAAAAGTAAGAGAAGCTGGAAAAAAGAACTGAGAAGGAAAATGAGCATAGGGAAAGAATTAACTGAAGAATATACATGCATATATATTTTTGAAAGAGTGTCCTGGTTTGGGTTAGAACAGAAGAAATTCTGTGCAGTCATGTTACATTATAGCTAAAAGCTCCTCTAAGTAACTGCACTTTCTGAAACTACCAGCACGTTTTCACAGGCACTACCTGCTTCTATCAGTGGTAAGACCTAATGTTTAGACACCAAGGATTGGTATGCAGACCAAATCACTGCTAAACCTTGTGTTCCACTTTGGGGAGTGCACCCCTTTCCCTGTGGGTTTTGGGGCTATCCCCAGAGCTAAAACTGAAGCTGGGCAAACAGCAGTCACTAGGTGCCAGTGCAGGGTTCAAATCAGCATCACCCAGCTCATGCCAAGGAGAGGCTGAATCCTGGGGCCAGGTGAAGGAAGTGGGTTTTTTAGTGGTAGTGGCAACATCATATCTCCTGGCTATGGAGCAATTCAAGAAATAGCCATGGAGTGATGTTATACATATCCATTTATTTTTAATTTTCTTGGGACAGAATTTAAGTATGTCTTGATAAAATTGTCTGACAGGTTACATGGGGAGGAAGAATTTGTTGTAGATGAGATCTGAAGTAATAGAAGAAATGGAATAGAAACAAACACTGGAAACTGAAGTATCTTTTGTTTAGGAACTAATGAGAATAATTTCTTCACAAAGTTGTGGTCTCAGCTGAAAACTGCTGAGAAACAGAGAAATCTGCATATATTAGTAACTGAAAGTCTACAAGACACCAGTGTGACATAATACAAGTGGAAAAATGATCCTACAGTTTGTCAGACTAGATTTTTCTTACTAAAATAAGGAATTATTAATTTTAGTGTATGCAGCATGGATATTTCTGTAATACTATATACAGTTTTTGACCTGCCAAGTCATCTAGCAAGATGACTGAAGGTTGGAACAAGGACAAGAATCTCTCTCACATGCAGTGATCAAGATCTGAGCCCAAGATGTTGGCATGGTAAAGTTCCTGGGCAGGCATCTTTGTACCCAAAGGAGAACACCACTGAATACACATGTACCAAGAGGTGGCTGTTGCAAGACTACCTGAAAGGCCTCTCTTTATCTGTAGTCAGATGAGCTTACCCCAGAGGAGAAGCACTCAATGACAACTACTAAGGGGCTCTCACCTCCCACCTGAAAGTAGCCGTCACTGCTGCTTACTTCCAATAAACACTTGTGAGGCTATGGGGAGGTTTGTGCTCTACTCAGTGTGCAACTAAAGATCAGCTGTTTGCATACAGGAATTTTTCTCAGCTGTTTCCCAGAGCTGAGACCACTGTTTATTCCCTTCCAGCTGTTTCGAATTGTTACAGCCTGGCATGTATCAACATCAAATTCTGCATGATTGTAACAAGGCTGATTATACCAGTGGTCAACAGTATCAACTTGAAAGAAAATATTAACAGAAACTTACAAAATAAGACACCATGGGAATGTTTCTTTCCTCCATACTTAGTAGGGAGCAATGAACAACACTGCCTTTTCATTGAGGCTTGTGTCTGACCATGAATGGCTTGATGTTGAGATAATTAACAGCTGCTTAAACAGATGGCTAAAGAACAACAGTTCTTTAAACAGCCCTCAATCATAGTTTTCTTAATTATTCACCATTCTGGATATGGTGTTTATCAACACGGTCCCCAGAATGGCACAGAGGAGGCTACAACACAGTAAAGCATAATCAGTGCCTCTGACATGGAAGGATTTCATGTTAGAGAGTGTTTCATGCAGAGATAAAGGCAAAGCTCTTGGGCCCAGGCCTGAGTTAAAAACACAGTCTAATAGCTTTTGCTGAAAAGAATAAAAGGCTGAGATAAAGTTACTGTTTGTGAATGCATAAGGACACCAAAGATCTAATTCATGCTGGCAAATGAACAAGTAGGTATAAATTCACTAAGAGGAAATTTATCCAGGAAATTAAAAGGAGGCTTCTAATCACCAGCAAGTGAGGTCTGAGGAAGTGGCAGGAAGAAACTCAGCTTATTTAAAGTTATGTTTATAAATCAGGTAATTTACTATTATGGGAGAAAACTGGATTTAATATTTTAAGAAACTCTTTCAAATCATAGGTTCAATATTCATAGGATATTTAGCAATGATCTTTACAGTACCAAAAGCTGCAGTATGTCTTGTTCTTCTTGTGAGATTTAGGGGTCAGTCTTTGCAGCAATGCTCAATCATTTGCTTGGGGTTTAGACAGTTTGAGCCCTGCCATCAAGCCTTTAGCCATGTAGGTAATTTTAAGTCTTATATGTATCCAGACATTTACAGGTCAGACAACACCTGAGTGGGAAACCTTCCTGAAATGGTAAGGTAAGATTTGGGTGATAAAGTCATTCTGTGGCTTTAATCCAAAATCCTTTTGCAATTCTCTCAGAGTTATGAGAATGGGGAAAAATTCAATTCCATTGCAAAAAGGATCCAAGGGCCGTCACGGTTCTGAGAGCAAAGCTAGAGCAAAACCACCCTCAGTTCAAAAACTTGACATGGGCACAATCCTAGCTGATAATTTTTTGAGTGGATTAGAAAGGATTAGAGAAGAGAGAGAGGTAGAATAAAAATAAGAAGATAAGAAATTTTTCTCTCAGTCACTTCTGAGCATGGTAAATTGGTACCTCTAAGATTTTCACAAAGCCAAATGAAACACTCTCCTTTCTGAGACTTTACAATACAAATGTCCAGATTGAGCAGCACTTGCAAGCTATTCTTGGACTACAGTCAGGGCTCAAAAGAAAGAACAGAAAGTGAAACTAAATACTGATATTTAAAGATTTTTAAATGACTGCTTGTGCTCTTCTTCTGGTGTTGTGTTTAAAATGTTTTCTTAATCTTTTCTGTGTATGAATTGATTAATGAAAACAATGCAGTGCTGATACAATATGACTTTCTGCTGGATGTATACAATTTTCAGTCTGTTAAACAATTTTTGCTTAAAAACATGTATTAAAAAATAATGAACAATGCATTGGACAGAGTCTTACCTCCATAAGCAGTTCCTATAAGGAGTCTGCAAGGATATATCATTAACCAACTTCTTATATACTATTGCATCAGCATCAATCCTGTGAGTGTTGAAATAGGGTGCCTCAGCTTGGCTTTGGGTCCATTCCCCATCACCACCTCTGTTACCAAAAGGTATTTGCATTTCAGAATGGCTACAAGTCAATGGCTATGGCCATTTCTTTCCTCTTCATCAAGGGAAACTTCACTTGGTTACAGGGAGTCTTTCTGCTTTTGGCTTTCCTGCTTCCAGGCAATTTAACCCTTTTTACAGTTGGACCACCTTTCTCTCCATGCCATGTCATTCATGCTGGTCACAAGTTACTACTGCTGAGCAGTTATGATTTTAATTTCCCCTTCAAGTATCTGAAGGTACTCACCCTTCAGCTTCTTCCATTCTTAAGGATCATCAACTCCAACTCCCATCTCTCCACAGGACAACCCCAAAAAATTACACCACTTGCCTGCAGACATTGTCCAAATACTACTTGAAGTCTGTTAGGCTTAACACCATGACTGCTTCCCTGGAAGCCTGTTCTAGTGCTTGACCACCCACTGGGTGAAAAACCTTTTCCTAATATCTAACCTAAACCTCCCCTAGTACAGCTTCATGTCATTCCCCTGGGTCATTTTGCTCATCACCAGAGAGAAGAGATCAGCTCCTGCCCCTCCACTTCCCCTTGTGAGGAAGCTGTAGTCTGAGATGGGTTCTCCCCACAGCCTCCTCTTCCACAGGCTGAACAAACCAAGTGACTTCAGCTGCTCCTCATACAGCTTCCTCTCTAGATCCTTCACCATCTTTGTGGCCCTCCTTTAGATGCTTTCTAGTAGCTTTATATCCTTTTTATGTTGTGGCACACAAAACTGTACATAGTCCTTGAGGTGAAGCAACACCAGCACAGAGTAGAGCACAACAATCACTTCCCTTGACTTGTCAGCACTGCAGTACTTGATGAACACTGGAACACAGCTGGCCCTTTTGGCTGCCAGGAAACACAGTTACAGAATCACAGACTATTCTGAGCTGGAAGGGACCCATAGGGATCATCTAGTCCAACTCCTGATCCTGTGCAAGACACCCCAAAAATCACTCCATGTGTTGACTCGTATTCAACTTGCCATTGACCAGAACTCCCAGAGGGAACTAGGTGGTCTAGTGGTTAAGATTCAGTGCTCTTGCCACTGGGACCTGGGTTCATGTCCTGGTCAGGGAAGCTTTGTTGTGACCTAGTCTCAGGGAATCCTGCTCTGGCAGGGGGGTTGGACTAGATGATCTTTCAAGGTCCCTTCCAACTCCTAACATACTGTGAAAACTTTCTGCAGGACAGCTCTCCAACCCCTTATTCCCCAGTCTGTAAGTATATCCAGTGTTGCCCTGTCCCAGGTGTAGAATCTGACACTTGCCTGTTGGCAAGTTGCTACTTCCAACTTTGTATGGTTGGTGACTGCCCAGTCCTCTAATTTGTCCAGACCTCTCTGCAGGTCCTCTCTGTCTTCAAGGGTTTGAAAGATGACTGTAATCCAGAATGACCTCAGATAATTAGCCACATCTGATTATCAGTAGGGAGCAGAGACAGGTAGAATGGATAAAGCTCATTTCGTGTCATGAATAACATGATACTTACTTGCATACAGACAGCCTGATTCCAAATTAGGGCTTCATTTGTGGTAGAGCAGCTCCATTGCTGTGCTATATTGAAAACCAGTCATTAAAAATAGCCAGGAGCAGAAACCTAGGCACATTATAAGAGGTAAGAAAGTACATTGTGATATTTCCCTAAGCAACTCTGTGATTAAAACTGCCACTTGGATCCTTGCTACTATATGTAGAGAGCTGCTTCCATTAGAAAAGACAATGAAAACATCCAATGTTATGTTGCAGGATTTAAACCTGATGCAGTCCTATTAAGAGGAACAAATAGCACTTGTGAGGCTTTTGTATGGAAAACAAACTAATCACCAAAAACCCCCACCTCAAAACCACAACCAAGGAAAAACACAAATATGAAACACACTATAGGAAATCAGCAAAGCAAAATCAGACAACTTGGAGCAATGCAGTGAAGCATTAAGCCCAATCTGTTTGTTCATAAAGTAACAGAATTATTAAAATTTAAATTAAAATTCCAAATGTGCTTTTCCCTTATATGCAGATTTCTATTGTGCCCAGTTTGTACTGGTGTCATAGATGCTAGAGGGAAAAGAAACAGATTTTAAATAGGAAAATAACCCTTTTTTTCTTTACTTCTGCTTGGTTGAGTACTTCTGTTTTGCTAAAATTCATTTAGTGGGAGAACACATACATTTCAAATATAATCTTAATCACAAAGATAAATAACAGCTCATCTATCTAACAATCCATCTGTCCAAGTTTATATCTTCAAGTCTTCATTAATGTATCTGAGAGCCTCTTGCCATGCATAAAAGTGTAACTACTGCATCTCCTCATTCTGTCTTTTTCCATACCCACTTCACTGCAATAGCAGTAATAGCTATGTAGTTATGATTCATTTTGCTGGGTGATTGGGAATATAAAATGGCACAAACTAAAGAACTTGATAGAGCCTCTACTCATAAAACTGCTAAATGCTATTTATACTTAGGAAGGTGGCAGAACTAATGCATAAGTGTTTTTCACCATCCATCTACATAGATTCACATATTGGCAATTTTCACCATGTTATCTGAGTGCCCCATAATGTCTGAGCACCCCTTACTATATCAGGTTATTAATCCTAAGTGACTGTGCTTTGGATTCCAACCTCAACCCTTCTTTAGATGGTTTTACTTTTGCTTCTCTGCTTCAGTGGAATTGTTAATTACACTTTCACACTTATTTACACTTATTTTCACTGGAATTAGCTCCAAATATTGGATAGATACAAGGGAGAGTAGAAGCATGCCACTCAGTATAATTTTGATTACTTATGCAATGTTACACTCTGATTTTTTACTTATCTAGAAAATTATTTATAAAAAAGTGATAAACTAGCAAATAAAAATGTTATTTTACATAAATGAAATCTATGGGGACAGGTACTCTACAAGTACAGTGGATAATAATATAAAGCAGGAAGAAAAAAAAGTACATTTAAAAATTGGTTTTAATATCAATGTGTTAATAAATTATATTTTTAGGAGAGATTTCTCCTTTTTTTCAGGAGATGACAGTTAGGAAGTTATATATGACAGCATGACTATATGATAATAGAAAATATTTTAGGGTGCTCATTTGGTATTTTTACACTTTGCAGCAAAACTTTGTAAGAAGGACTGAAATTAAAGGAGAGATATAGTGAATATTTGACCTGAAGTACCCCACCTCATGCCCACCTCCCCTAGCAAGTTTCACTGTATTAGTCAATTCAGATAAGAAGTAGTAAAACAGATTTCTGCCCTTTAACAAAGGTATCCTGTGGGAGAAAAAGGATATTTCAAACCATTGCTGCAGTGTAAGAGTACGGCATAATGCTGCAGAGAACAGAGAGAAGACAGAGTGACAATGAGGATCTGGTGCAGTTTTGCCACAGCCTTTGCCAAGGGAAATCTAAAATAAATGAGCATATCTGCTCAATAGCCATCAAATAATGAGAGTGTCATATGACTTCTGAGTCTGTCACTTACCACTTTAAAAATAGTGTGAAGAGTTGCTCAGGACAGCATTACACAGTTCTTACTCCTATTGGTATTTACTTGTGTAAACCACCCTCTTTGGAAAGCAGGACTATTTAATGTGTAAATTTTTGATAGCATAAGAGTTGCTTTATCAAGCTCTTTAAATTTAATAGCTATATTCAGCAATAATTCCACAGTAACATTACAAAAAGACCAGTTTTAGAACACAGCCTGGTCCTTGACA
Source organism: Galbula dea (assembly GCA_013399015.1). Classification (NCBI taxonomy): domain Eukaryota; kingdom Metazoa; phylum Chordata; class Aves; order Piciformes; family Galbulidae; genus Galbula; species Galbula dea. The sequence continues at coordinate 260,417 of VWZX01000621.1, forward strand.
GTCTCTGAAATATAAATAAAACAACAGTCTGCACAGATAAAGTGAAAACCAAAAAAGTCTATTTATTGCTATTGATTTTTTTTCCCAGAATCATGTTGGTTTTGAGAAGATTTCTCAAGTACAAGACACAGTTCTGAAGCAGTTCAGAGAAAGAGTGAGTAGGTCATCAGTGGTGATGACCTAATTGAGAGGAAGCAATTCAATTTGGCCTTCTCACTTCTGTGGGAATTGCTTATCCTCTGGGCCCACAGACCAGTTTTTCTCACTATAGGTGGTCCAACCCATTTAAAAATGAAATATTTATTAAACATCAGCCTTGTCATGATAAACCTTTTTTAAGATTAACTGTAGAAGAGAGCAAAAGCTACAAGTCTCTTCTATTAACCTCTTCCATCTCTCTGTCACAAGCCATTGTCATTGGGAGAGCAAATGGTTCCAGGAAAGAAATTTCTTTTCTTTTTCTTTTCATCATTAGAGTTGGTACTTTAAAACTAACTGAGCCAAACCTTGAAAATAACTTCTTTTCAAAAATGAGAGTGTTTTGAATATGAACAAGTTTAAATTATGTTCAATGTACACAAAGCTTTCATGTTTTCAAAGCCATAAGCAATTCTGATTCCTTATATTAATAAGAGGAGTATCAATAACATGCAGTGGTACTTTCATTCAGAAAAAAAATCCACTAAATATTTCACTGTACATTACTTGAGAGAAAAATGTTGATTCTTTTAAATAACTATATCTTAGATAGCTTTTTGTAGGGTACATTCTGTACTCACTTTACAGCAGCACTCCCTAAGATTGATAATTCAGTTCAGAGTCTTTGCAACATGATTCCTAAATATCACATTTGAACAGAGAAGCTGGTAAACATGTCATAGTTTTCTAAAACCATGATAGTTATAGCATCTGTTAGTTGTCCCAGGATTATTTTTGATCATTATAAGTGCCCAAAAAATACCATCCTTTGGAAGGCAAATAGAATGCTAGTAGTTTATAATGTAACCCAAAATAGAAAAGCAGTGAACATCCCTACAGTCACACACACCAAAAAATCATTTTAAGCTTTCCACTGAAGATGCCTTTTCCCAGGTGGTCAATTGCACTTGTCATCTGTTACTCTGGAAAATGCACAGAATTTAATAGATGAGGTATATCAAACTAACTACATTACCAACACACCAACTGTCAATATGGCTTCAGCCCAACAGCATCTATTGGGAAAAGCAAATTCTGAAATGCAGACAGTATACTATTAGTCTGATAGAATGATTATAAGTTTCACCATCTGTTGTGTATTTCACAATTAATTGTGATTTGTATCATTAGATATTTTCTAAAATCCACATTTTCTTTTTTTTGTACAAGGAATAACAAAGCAGAACAGAAACATGTTGTCTCAAGTAATGATGTTCCAATGCTTCAGCAAAAATCAGATAACTTTCACACTGATTTAACAAGGTAGATATCTAGGGTACTAATTACAGTGAATAGATCTAAAAATATCAGTGTCAGTACAGAAAAATTGCAAACCAGAATTACCTGTCTTTGCTTGAAAAACTTACTGATTTTGCTTTTCAAAGCTATTTTATTGTGTACTAACATATTATTTGTTTAACATTTCAAAGTTCCTAATTTGAAGGTTATTGGATTTTAATTACAAGAACCTATTTATTCAAACATAAATGTAAAGGCTACAAACACTTCAAAATGTTCCATGGTTAGATCTTAGCTATAGAGGAATTGCTTGCATGTAAAATTAAATACCTAGCCAATACATTTAATATGAAGAATCATGACAGTGTTTAGTTACAAAAGAAAAAATAAAGAAAAAAATAATTAAGTTTGAGTCTTGGGATTTTTGGTTTTTTGGGTATTATTCTTTGCTTACCTTTTCTCCACCTCATAGCCCTAGTTGGTTTGTTTCTTTGATTCTTTGTTTCATTCATTCTTCCTTTACTTCTTTCAACACAATCTCCATCTGTTGCCAAGGGAAAGGCCTGGTTCTAGTCCCAGTTACTTCAATCTTGGCTTCTTGCCTATGACATTAATAGGCTCTGTACAGGGCTATGGGTCCATGACATTTATTTAGAAGTGAGATGAGACTCACAGAAACAACTTCATGATCAGATAAGTCTTTGATAACATTTCTAACCTTGAAATAATAAGTCATAGGTGTTTTTAAGAGTTCCTAGAGATATGATACTTAAATTTTCATTATTCTCATCTTAAACTAACATTTTACTTTACCTGAAGATAAGCCAGAAGTCATGTCAGCATTGTGCAAAGTGACCAAACAGAGCTTAAAGCAAAAGCAAGAGCTGTAATAGCAGACAGTTTGTATTGCCTAAACCATAAGCTGCATTCAGACAACATTTAGCTTTCTCAAAAGCTTCTCTACTTACCCACAGACACATGTTACTTCAGACATGGACAAGGAGAAGGAAGGCAGAGTCAGAACCAAATGATTGTCTGAGATGCTAAAGTCTTTATATGATGTTTGTTTCTTCTCTTAGCACTGTGTAGAGCCTTACATAGGAAGAATAGCATCTCAGTTTTACTTATTGGTCCATATGTGCATGCTATCTTAGTGAGCAAATTGTTGCTTTCCACATAGACCTTAGTTTTCAAATTACTCAATATGTAAACTCATGCAGGGAACACTATGACAATCTAGCTAGATGACAAAGGAACACAGTAGCAAGGAAAGGAGTTCAGACAGCAGGTCACATCATTCTAGCCAAATGACTAAAGCTGCCATAGCTATCTTTCAACAGTAAAGGTGAAGATTACCAGAAAACTGATTTATAAATATTAGTGATGAAAGAGGGGGAATCTAGTGGATGCATTCAAACTTTGTGACATATTTCTGTTGCTGTATCACAGAATCACAGAATGTTTGAGGTTGGAAGGGGGGTCTAGAGGTCATCTGGTATAAATCCCCTGCTCATATAAAGGCACCTAGACTAGCTGCCTAGGGCAATGTCCAGACTTCTACAAATATCTCTAAGGAGGGAGACTCTGCAACCTACTTATCCTGCCCATTGACCTCACCTCTATTTTGTCTCATTGGGCTTTAGGCAGCTGGTTTTTATCTATATCCCAAACAAAACTCTAAACAGGAGAATCACTGAGTTTGAGTACTCTACAGAGAAAGAGAGACAAAGACCATTGTCTTCCTTGTATTGAAGAAACTATACTTTCTTCTTTTGTCTGCTGTTATTCCTGTAGTTCATTAACTGGTTAATGAAGGAGAAATAGAACTCTTCAGAGGCTAACATGAGAGTTGACTATAGGAAATGACTGTCTAATATTCAGAACTCTCTGGAAAATCCAACAAATAAAAATGAAGCCATCTTACCACATCAATTCATATAAGCCATATCAATTCATGACTGCTCAGATCATTGGAGGCATTTGATGATATCAGTAGTACAAGGATTTTTAATGGTTTTTTTTTGTTTTTTTTTTTTATATTATGGAGTTTTTTTCTTCACTCTGGCAATCAGTTAGCATAGCAAGTATTATCTTTTAGGACACCAGTTATTAATCTAATAGCTAATACTTACAAAACTCAGAGCCAAGTTGAAAAGAGGCTTTTGATTTATCAGGAAAAAACAATGTCCTTACCAAGATATATGATGAAAAGTGAATATACTGACACTAACAGCTCTTTGAGCATTTACTCTCACACAAAATTTTTAGAAGTTGGTATCATGACCATTAATACCAGAGCTAACTTCCCCAATCTTTCTTTAAGGTACATAGGAAATTCTAGAAGAAATATAGAATTCTATAGGAAATGTGTAGAGTAATATATCTGTTCCTTTATAATACCCTTTATGCTTATAAATAATCTGATTGACAACTGAATTAAGAGAGGTGGGTTTTTTTCTTATTTTCATGTAAGGAATTGTGTTTCTGGAGCTGTCATTAGGAAATAGCTCTATGTTTTACAAGCACAGTCATCAGGGCACCACTGTATCTGAATGGATGTGGAAAGAGTTTATGACAAAAGCACAGCAGATTTTTGTCAAGCAAAGATACCTGAACACATATCAAATGAATTGCCAAGGTTATAGCATTGTTGGCATACAACCAAAAAGCTTTGCTTTCCCTCAGTGCTATAAAGCTGGTTTTTAATATTAATTATTAAAGGACAACATTAACCAAAGCCCATCTATGGTTATTTTTGTTTAAGTGAAGACACATTTATAACAGCTCCTAAATAATTTTACATTCTGGTGACAAATTTGAGCACTAGAAATAATATTCTATATGAACAAGACAGCTACAGTAATGCTCTACTTCTCTAAGATATTCTATGTTTCACTTTGATTCGTGAAATACTACATTTTTCTTTTTAATTATAAAGGCCTTTAGACTAATATTTTAATTCTTGGTCATTATTATAGGTACCTGTCAACTGAGATTCATGTTCTGGCAACAGCCTTCTCTTCCCTTTCTCCTCACAAGATCTTGAGTTCATAGAGCTATATCAATCATATTTTCAAGCCAATAACATTAATCTGGTTCTTTTGGATGCCTTTAACAGATTTCTGGAAATGAAAATATGTCAGCCTGCTAGGAACTGAATCCAGATTTCTCACTTAATGACAGAACCTGTCAGGGACTTTGTTGCTTCTTTATCTCTGTTGGGTTTTTTTTGGTTTAGTTAAGCAGCAGCTCCAGTAATGCTCATTGTCCTTTCTGCCAGCTCTGTTCTCCTCCCTTTTCCTTGAGGACAGTTTCCCAATGGACCTTATTGACTAATTTCTTGAAGAGCTGGAAGTTTGCTTTCCTAATATTCAGGGTCCTGATTTTATTCTTTGCCTGTCCTATATACCTTAGGATTGTCAACTTCACCAATGCATGGTCAGTGCAGCCCAGGCTGCCTCCAATCTTGACATCACTGATTAGCTCAGTTGCTTTGGTGACTATCAGGACCAGTATTGCAGTCCCTTTGGCAGGGCTGTTTATTACCTGTATCAAGAAGTTATCCTCAATGCATTCCAGGAGTCTCCTGGATTGCCTGCAGCTTGCCATGCTACTTTTCCAGCAGATGTCATGGTGATTGAAGTCTCCCAGCAGGGTGAAAGCCTGTGAGCGTGAAGCCTCCTATAGCTGCAGAAAGAAGGCTTCCAGACTCCCCTTGACTGGGTGGCCTGTAGTAAACACCAACCACAAGGTTTCTTTTGTTGTCTCAGTCTCTAGTTGTTACTCATAAGCTTTCAGCCTGCTCATGGCTACTCTTCAGTGACAGCTCTTCACATTCTATCCATTTCTTGATGTAGAAGGCAATGCCTCCACCCCTCTTTCCTTGCCTGTCTATTCTGAACAGGCAATAACAACAGCACTCCAGTCATGGGATTTGTCCTTCTCTGTGCTGCTTTCTGTTGCTTGCATGCATTCTTTCAGGGATTAATAGCAATCTAGATTTTAATTTTAAATTCTATAATATACATTATATACAATTATATGTAAAGATAAAGCATAAAAAACCCAGCCTAATTATAACTTTGACTTTTTTTCTCTGAAAAGCCAAGGGTCTAAGCCAAGACTGCTGGCCATTTAATAGTATAACCATGAATCTCACCCATTCTATTTGTACAGAAATGGTGTTGCTATTGATTTGTTGTCTTAAATAACAGCAGGATGCTAAATATTTTTTGTTCTTTTTTACCTTTGTGATGAAGTGAGTTCTGTAATATGATGTCCTTGTGGCATTAAGGCCTTGCTTGCTCTGGGTCAGGGTCTCATCTGTTAACGTGTCAGTAATTTGTTATTATTTTGGGTTTTTTACAGTACAAAACCCCCCAAAAAACTATGTCACTATAAGATCATTCAGAATAGTAACTTAGATCTTTGAAATTTGAACAGTAAATGTTTTTATACTGGATGTCCTTGTATTACTCTTGTATTTTCTGCCATTTTTCATATTCACTGCCAGAGGCTGCTAGAGAAGTACCCATGGGAAAAAGAAAACAGAGGTCTGCTCTAAAAGTCTAGCTTGAATGAACTGTCAGAATGAACTTGCCTTCCCTAAAGTTGATTTCCTGTCACCCACTGTTCTAGCCAGCCAAAAGGTACTTCCAGTAGCAGGCACATCCATGCTACTTTTGAATGCATGCCTCCTAAAATGGAAAGAATTTTATGCATGGCTGCCACTGTATCTGGCAGTGAGTCAGGGGCCTAGATTCCCTGGACAGAATTAGGGAAGATTTACATGTCTCAGAGCAGGATCAAAACCAGCCAGCATGCTGAACTAGCAGCTGTTAAATTAACACTGAAAACAGTGTTGCAGAACCTCCACCTCAGTCTGGAATTCAGGCTGAATTTTGGGCAGCTGCCTCTTCTACTTCAATTCTTTAGGAATAAACATGATTCACTTTTAAAACCTGCTGCTGGTGCTGTTTTGCTTTCTTAGGCATTAAATGCCAGAAGCATTTCTTCAGGGATTGTTTACCTGGGCTTCTTGTTATTTTCAAGATGTGAATTCCTGCCTAGCCAGAGCGAAGCCTGAGCACTCAACTGCTGCCAGTGCACAGAAAACACAACAACTTAGTCAAAACTCACTGGTTACAAAACATAGGCAGACTCTGGAAATAAGGAATCTTTCAACCAAAAAAAGTGTCCCAGCCAGTAGGCTTATATTAAGATTCTTCTTAGAATTGCTGTCCTTGGCCTGAAGATTCTTGAGCTCATCACTGTGCAAGGGCTCATCTTCAACAAAGACAGAGACAGAGATTGATGTCTCCCTTCTCCCCTCTTCAAGCAACAGCTTTAGAGGTTAGTTAACTTGTATGGAAAATATGAACTTGAATGTTCTCTTCATGTCCCATTGCTTTCCATCAAAGCTATGGGAACATGTAGACCTAGACTTCCTAAGTGAACTTCTCCTCCATTAGAAATGTATGTGCTTTTTATCTGAGTTATAAAAGCAAGCAGTATATGAAGTACTCCACTATAATATTATATAATTCCATAGGAAAGTGCCAAATATTTTTGTAGGTAAAGCATATTTTCATATCAGTTTCAGTCCTTTCCTAAGGTCCTCAGGGCCAAATTCAGCTGGGGTTGACATTGCACCATAAGCAAGCAGTCTGGCTTTCACTAGTAAGCCAGAGTAATTTGAGTAATCTATCCATAGTAATGAATTAAAAAAAATCAATATAAGGACCACCTACCCCAATACCTACATCAGTCTTGTTTCCTACTGTGGCTCTCCATGAAGCATAGTACAGTTTTATGTGCCATCTACAGTCCTTTACCATCAAGACTGTTGTTTTGATGACTCCATATCATCTTTCCCTCCCCGTCTTTGACAAGCAGGATTTCAGTGAGAGCTCTTTCAGATGGACTTTTGCCTGTTAGAGGTACCTGCTTCTGGGACTTAATTCCATCAGTGATAAATATGCTGTTGAACCTGGGACAAAGCCTGCTCTTTAATGTCTAAAAGTATATGTCCATGCAGTCTTTGAATTAGAATGACTCCATGTTATTTGATTTCTAAAACACAGGCTGTTAACCAAATTGAAAGGTAAAAAACTACCAGCCCAAAGGATACTGAATTCTGAAATGGAAATTGTATGTAATTTCAGTAGTTTCTGCATACTTGCCTAAGTATCTTTAGAGGCAAAGTTTTGCAAATGAATGGAAAAGCCATTAATTGGGATTATTTGCAGAAGCTTTTACTTATAGAGATTGCTATTTGTAGAGCTCCCAGTGTATGCATTCTTCTGATCAGGAGTTACAACTGCCAACCTACTTTAAATGTGAGTGGTGCATTACCCATTTCAATAACTACAATGCCTGTCAGATAATTACAATATTCTTAGCCTTTCCATGGAATAAATATTTACAGCTACTAAAAGCTCTATAAGAAAAGATCTTTATTTTAAGCTTGTTTACAGCTTCAACAAAATGCTCTGGCATTATTTATGTGTTTTCTTTATGTAGTTTATGATTTATGAGTTAATGGAAACTTCTGTATAAGAGAGATCTTACAGATATTATCAGTATTGAAATCATAAAGATATCTAGCATACCTAAATAAAGTCTCTTTGGTGGACATGATAGGAGCTGGAATAGAAGTATCAGAGCCAAATTTATGGAAGCTTTTCACAGGGCAGTGAATATACACTTTAAATATATAATAAGCCTTCCTTAGAGATGGAGAGAAAAAGCTGCTGCTGCTGTTACAGTGATAGACCAAAAAGGTTGCCACTTTTGTCATTTGTTAGAGCCAGCAGTTGTGATGGGAATGGCATCACCAGCATTTTCACCATCAGCAGTGCTGACAAGTCTTTGGAACTGGAAGGACGCATGAAACTATTCAGAGGGAGAGAGCTTAGTTAAAAATTAACAAGCCCTTCCACAGTTGAAAAGGGAAGTTTAATGCATATGATACTGCATAAAGGAAGTTCTTATGAAACAGAAAAGTCAAATCTAGTCTAGAAACAGAAAAGTCAAATCTAGTCTACAGCACCATTTTGAGTTTAAAAGATTAGAAGCATGTGAATTTCCAGATGAGATAAAATACCACATTTTTATGTTTGGGGTGTTTTTTTTGCCATGTACTTCTGTGGTTATAACTATGATGGTTTAAGTAGGATTTGGAGGAACACTAAGACATTTTACTAGATCAATGACTGTTTCAAAATAACAAAAATGTCTGCTTTTATCCATGCAAACCTTTTTTTGGGTTTTCAGATCTGACCTTATAAGGCAGGTTAAGAAACAAGGACAATACTGTGGGCATGAACAGCATACATATTGCAGAAAATTAAATATAGTCTTTCCAATTCATTACTAAATGCTTTTTTCACCAAAGATCCTCCTGTGTGCTGGCAGATTATGCACAAAACAACAAATGCAAGAATAATGAGAACATAAGTATCTAATATTTATGTACAGATGTCCTTCAGAAATTGGCTTGCTGCAGAACTAGCTGGAGTGGGAAAAGAAATGCTGATTTTTGATTTCTGTGAAAGTAGACTAAGTTTTACCATTTTCATCTTGAATGTTTTGTTAAAGTCAGGCAAAAAAGTTGTTTATTGAGCTTGTTGGTCACAACCTTTTTTTCTCAAGTGCATCCAGCATCAGCAGCTGTCACTACAGAACTGTTGCAAGCAATGATAGAAGGTATTCAGGAGCAAGAGCAGCTCTCAGCTTTACAGGAACTTGGAAGTCTTTCTTTCCTTAGTGCATGTACTGCAGTTTGGGATTCTTTGTCCTAAAACATTCAATCCTAGTTTTACCTCTAATATGCCTCATTAGGCAGCATGTGATACCTTTCTAGAATTATGTTTGGCATTCTACATGCACCTGATATATGAGTAGTGTTCCTCATACTTTTTCTTCATTTCCCTCAAGGTCAAGCTTCCTTTTAGCTTTGCAGCTACTTTTTGAACTCATAATCCATCTGTTTAGCCACTTAGCTGCCTTTCCAAGATTTCATCTTGGTGCTTACCAGTGCACTATTTGCATACATCATGAGGGGATCTATAAATGATGCATATATCCCTATTCTTTCCTTAGTAATATGAGGATAAGTTTATGTTTAAATGCATATAGATAAAATTACAGTTATGAAGGAAAAAAAAAGATTACTGCTTAAATAATGTTCCAGTGAGGGACAGGAGAAGAAAAAGTTATTCAGCTTTGTCCATATATGGGCAAATTAGTTATTGACAAATTTGCTTATCTGTCAAAACAAATACAATGCAAGTTGTTACATTGTTCTTAGTTTATTTTGTATATTTTGTTTCCCTGGCACTGAAGGAAGAAGGTTTGAGGTCTTAATCTGCATGACTGATTCATGGAATGCTGTCTGTGACTGTTTCATGTGGCCTCCCAGGTTCAGCAATATACAATACCATAAGGACTAGATTTTGACATCTCAGTGAGAAGAATGTCTGATGGGAAAATGTCATTAGCAATTTGTACACACTAGGCAAATAAAGCATGCTTCTAACTGGCATAATCAGGGTTTCATTATGACTGAAAGCAGAAGAAACATTTAGGCATTTGAATACTTACTCATATAGTTAAATCTGAAAGTGTAGGAGAGCCAAGACTGTGATTAGACATCTTAGGTTCCTATATTTATATGTGATTCTAAATATGCCTTCATCTTGCCTTCACAAAATTTATATAGGCAGCTGTCAAAGAGTCATTTTGTATATTCTGCACACAAAGGATCCCTGATTTATTTCTATTAAAGTCATAGTTCAAAAGCTTAAGCTTAGAAGAAAAACTTAAAAAGATTACTGCAGACCTAGTGGAGATAAAGAAAGCAGAACCACATCATCTATGTAAAATAAGAAAATAATACAAATCATTAAACAGCTATGATAGAAATAAACCCCCAAAAATCTCATAATACTTCTACTTCTATGCTGTTCAGCTTCAATTTCTATGTAAATTGTAAGAAATCTGCAGAAGGTAGTTACAGATGTGGAAATAGGTATCAGTGAAGAGTCTGTGAGGAATCAAAATCATAACAATATACCCAATGGGTTTCACCCTGAAAATCCTTCAGTTATTGGACTATAAACCCTACCACAGCCAAAGCCCTGGCAGTGTGACCATCTTAAATGAAATATGCTGTATGATGAAAGAGTTCCCAAGTGTACTAAACAGCCCTTTCAGACAGTACATAGGATCATAGGATTGTCAGAGTTGGAAGGGACCTCAAAGATCATCCAGTTCCAACCCCCCTGCCTGGCAGGGACACCATCAATTGAAGAAGAGATCTTAACTGAGTTAACATTTTATTCAGTGATTTCATTCTTCAGCACAGACATACTTTAACTTATTTGGTATGTGTTCCACTAACTTCTATAAAAAAAGAGTACATGAAAAAATGAGGAGTTTCTTGAAGTGAAACAATCTTTTCAGAGAAAAATTAATCTTTACTATTTTGTAAAGTATGCTGGTGGAAGGTGGAGAGACTCCAGACTAAAGTATTCCACATTTACTACTGAAAAAAGAATGAAAAGGGTTTCAAAAGGTGGGAAGAAGGCATGAAAAATAAGCAGTTGCCATTTGTAACATAGCTTGTAATCATAGAAATGTTCAAAACCAAAGAAAGTCATGAATAAAGGATTAAGACAAGTCTGCAGTTGAAAGTAAGATACTGCCAGTGATTATAACCACAGTACTCCAGAGAAAATACATCATAAGCCAGTTCTGTTTTTAGGATTTTGTGCTACATTTAGAATTGCTCTAAATTTTATTGAAATCTCTGCTGTTTAGAACTGCAGCTTTTCCATCTTATCTTCCACACTATTTTCCATATTACCATCACTGCTATCATTCATTCATAGATTCATGGAATGGTCCAGGTTGGAAGGGACCTTACAGATCATGTAGACCTTATAGATCAGGTCATCATCTAGGGCATTTTTTACCTTTTGTTAAATATATTATCAAAGAGGTGTAACTGACATCATTGATTGGCTTAACTTTGGCTAACACATCCTGGAGCTGGTTGGATCTTCCTGTGTCACACATGTGACAGCCTCTGGTATTTTCTCCCAGAAACCACCCCCTGCCGTCCTCCCCTATCCCTGCAAGCAAACCATGCCACATAAAATTAATATAACAGTTATGAAATTATTTTTTCCTGATTTTTGAGAGCAAATCCAAACTATATGTCTTGAACTCTATTTTCTGTTTATGTTGTAGGCCATATGAAGTGCTTGGAACTGAAAGTTTCTTATCAAACTTGACCTTCCTCACAACTGTCCCTGAAATTTTCAGGTTTCTGGTAACAGAGTCCTGTGAGAACTAGAACTGGGGTTTTTTTCATAGTCTTGCAGTGGTGGGATCATATTTTTAGATATGCAAATACACATCAAATTTTTACTAAGCAGCCAGAATGACTTATCAATCCTATCTCATCTTCCATGTCTTTTAATCTGTGGACTACAGTAAGAAATCAATCATTAGGGATAATAGTCTGTCTTATTCTGTGCACAAAAAAATTATTGGGGAAGATAGACATTTTACAGTGGCATCTAAGGAATGGTCCTTTAGGACTGAATTACACTTTATTTTCCATCATAATTTTAACCATCATCATTTCCATGCTATGACTGTAATTAGCCTTCTTTTTACTCTGGACAAATCATAGACAATATGAAATCTGATCTCCAGATCAGATTTAAATAATCCTACACCTCTTAAGAGTAGGGCATTTTACTCACAATTTTATGTAACTACATATTCATGACTGACCTTGAGAAATGAAATTTAACTCAGTCCCAGAACAAGGCTGTCTTGAGAATAACAAAAATTCAAGAATAAACAGAGTTTTGTGTGTTTAAAAATATCTAGATTTAGTAAAGCAATAACCTCAAGTTTTTTGACCTTCATGTTTCTTGTTTGGTAAGTCATAGCTATAAGTAAGTATTTTATTTTCTTTTTTTTCACCATAGTTCTATTTATCTGAATAATTAAGAAAAGATGAATTATTGTTGATTTAGTATTGGGTTATATATATACTTCTATGAATCAGTGATGATTATTTTAGAGTGGAGAAAAACTGATTATATAAATAGCTAACTTAAGACTGAGTGCAATGAATCTGTTGCAAACAAATCAGTAGTCATATATTCAGAATAAGTTTCATTTTTTTGGTGTTTCTTTTAAAGGAATGTGGTGGATAAAAAGAATTATTTCATGCTATAACAGAAGTCTATGAGTGTAGCTGAATTCAAACTAACAGATGAAACTTTAGAAAAAGAATTTAGGAATATCCTCAACAGCTCTATGAAATCATTCTTTTAAAACAATATTACCAAAAAGCTGGACAAATATTGTGCTTCATTAAAAATGTTATGAAAATAGAGGAAGGGTATAATTTCACTACATATCAGACCTTTGCAGAACTGTACAGTGGGCACTATGTGCACCTCTTAGCCTCTCAAGAAAGACAGGGCAGGGCTAGAGGAGATACCATTACAACAGCTGAAGAGGTGTAGCAGTTGCCTTATAAGAAAAGACTAAAATGGTTGGAACTTTTCAGTTTTGATAGGAGGAGGCTGAGGGATATGATAGTTTTAGAAAATTGGGCAGTGGTGGATAGGATGAAAACAAAATTCTTCATCTCCTAATACTTCTGCATTAAAATTAAATAGCATTTGCCAAAGCTAGCAGGAGGTCAATAATGACTGTCTGTTCCAAGAGATTAGAAGAATTTGTGCCTGCAAAATAAAGGCCCTTTAGGAACTGTTGCTTGTTGAAGCTGAAGGCCATGGGTTTAAGGTTTTCATTATTAATTATTAAGTTCCTCTAGGTGAAACCGGTTAAATTTGAATTAATCTGACTTCCTCCGGTCCTGTTCATAACAGAGTAAGTAACCCCTTTTATTTCAGAGACCTTTAATAAGATTTCCCTGCTGGCTATAGTTTTGGATTTCTCAGGTTTCAGACATATTAAGACCTATGGTATTCATAGATAGTGAATCTATTGAAAAGCACTGGTCCCAGTACCAACCCCTAAGGGACTCCACTAGACACAGACCTCTGCCTAGACTCCATCCCATTGACCACAACTCTCTGACTTCTGTCCTTCAACCAGTTCACTTCATGCCAAGCCTTGCTCATGGAACTTAAGAGAAGATTCTTTAGGAAAGATATAGTTTGGGGGGTTTATTACTCTTTGCAGTGATCTGTTTCTCAAAAATACCTGCAGAAAAATTGACAGTGAAACAAGATCTGCTCTTGGCTTACTTCTTCAAGGGTTGCTTCCTCATTATGTCATAAAGCACTATACTATTTAAGTTACAATCCTGAGAAAATTATAATTTCCACTGTGGAGTATAGAGTACATATGGGAAATTAAGAATTTTAGCATGGTTCTTTAACATGGGAGAAATTGCTCATGCAAACCTGTGTGTAATACAACTCAACAAGCTCTGCATTTAACCATCATATTATCTATTAGCTCATAATAACAGTTTTCATGAAAGTGTGGTATGTTCTAAAATCATAAAGGGATACAGTTAGAGTATTTTTCTGATGAAACACTGTAAATAATTTAGCTTCCATGTTTGTTTACATACTTAGGTTGCTAGGTTTGAAGGCTTAATTTAATGAGATCTGTTTCTTACAGTACATCTATTGTATGCACACAGCATATAGTTCATGAATAAATTAAATGTGTTTTGAAAGGGCTTTGTTAAATATGCAGGAGTATTTTGTTATTGCCTCCAATTGTGATGATATAAATATCTTACCCATAAATTTTGTGGAGATTTTGTTTGGGCTTTTTGTGAGTTTTGTTTGTTTGTTTGTTGGGGGGGGTTGATTATTTGGTTTGTTTGTTTTTTACTTATAATCACAATGTTATGAGTGGATTTTTCATATATTTTTCTGTCATTTTTCTAAAAGAGCATTAGTGCAAACATAATTTTTGAACACATTTATACTCCCTCTGTGCCCCCCTCTACAGAATACCTTGCTAAAACTTAGCTGGTCATTAAGTGTGTGTACATGTGAAAAAAAATCTGTGTATCTTCTGAATGATATTGGCTGAAAAATGCAAACACAAACCAAAGGCAGCAGTCCCTATAGATAAAGCTGGCACTGAGAAATTACTGTTTGTAACCAAAATGGCATGAGGCCATTTAATATTGTGCTGCACTACATGTAACTCTGGATGCAAAGATGCAGCATGAAGGGGTGTTTTATACCATTCTACATACAAAACCAAATATCACTGATAAAACCTCTTTGATGTAATTACCAATGTCACCTTCTACTCCATAGAAAACTTTTTGCATACAAGTATTAATTAATACTTACTGTAGTGAGCTGGCAATAAATGGAGAAATTTATGTTTCTGGTTCTTTGCAGTACAACAAGTTTTCATACTCTGTAGATAAAACATGTATATATATATTAATTCAGTCAGCTCTCTAGGGCACAAAGAAAATAGACAGATAATAACAAAATATAGATGATATCCCCCATTCAGAACACAGTGAGGTCTCACATAAGTACCAAAATCTGCACAGGTAGACCAGGCTGAAAGGTCTAAGCCAAACTAATAACACAACAACATGACAGTATTTGTTTGGTAATTCAGCAGTGCCATGTACTCTGCTAATAAGGCCAGACAAACACAGACTCATGTATGTATCTTAAGTAGCTATCATCCAGTGATAACATAAATACCTTAATTAAATTGCTCTCCAGCAGAAGAAAACCTACAATTTTCAAAGAAATTCAAGTTCCTGGATAATGTAGATATACATACATCCCAGAATAGAATCTTTCTTGCCAAGACATCTAGAAGAGCCTCTTTGGAAAGAAAATTGCAAAGTTTGCTCCAAAAACATCTCCTATGACCATCATAATCATATGAAATCCCTTTTGCAAGAATTTTATTAACATGATTAGTCTCTGTTATGTTGGGATAGGGAAATTACCCTTTTCACAGTGGTAAGTTCAAGATCATTACAAACTGCTTAACCTCTTGTGTCTTTTCTAGAGGAACAAACTGTCAAAATACATATGTATGAATTTAATCACAGTCTCTGAAGACATATTTTCTACGACACAACATTAAACCAGAAAATCTTAGTACAGAATTGGTCACATAAAATGGCAGTGTCTTCCTGCAAGAGACATTAGTAGAGGTGGAGTATTACTGACATTTTATTAAGGTTATTCCATACAAAAAAAGGTAAATTCTTCTAACTCATGAAACAAAAACTGAAAAAAAGTTTTAAAGAAGATACAAAAGTTTTTATATTGCTTGTCTCACCTATAGCAAATGCATCTACAGCTGTAGCTGAATCTCTCTCTGCCATTATCATTTTTCTGGGTTCATTCTAGTTTATTTCCAGTTGCAGTGATTTGACAGACTGTGAGGATCTTTATAACAGAGTAATAAAGAAAGGAAGTCATTGATTGAGAAACACAGAGAAGTAGAGATCATCAGGAATTTGGTTTTGTCTTTTCCTAGACAGGCCATCAAACAATTCATCATCACAGTGCAGCACTAGCAGAGTCCTTGGGGAAGGTGTGGGACTGCTGACTCAGGTATTCTTCTTCCAGGAACTCCTTGGAGGACTCTGGTGTAAATATTAGTTACACTAGCTGGAGTAGCTCATGGTTCTCTCTGGCAGAACCTGCCAGATACTGACTGATTCAAATTCTATTCCAGCTGCTGCATTGTAAACATTTCTATGGTATTGCATAAGTAATATGTAAAGACACTGAACTTTATGACACACTTTTCAAAACATATTTTGGATTTCTCTCTTTTTTCTGGTGGTTATATTAATGAATGCCAGCAGGAGGTCTGATGTATGCATTAAGAAAACATAAAAGCCTTTGAACAAGATGAGATCTCACTGCTTCAATTTTTGCCAGCTTGTATCATATTAAGGAACTTCACATCAGAACTCAGTAAGCATTGTGTGAATCATTGCAATTATAAAATTTGATAAAACTTCTTAAAAGCTCCCACTTCCCTCCCTCTCCTCCTAAAAGCAACCTCCAAAAAAATGTCTTTTCACAAATAGATATTTCTTTCAGCCCAGACTATATGTTTCAACCTGTTCCATATGTACCATATGGAAGAACTTCTTATTTGTCTTCCTTGGCAAAGTTACCTATTTAATTATATCATTGTTTATTTTGCTTTGAGAATTATTTCTTCCCTAGAATAAATATTGAGGTATAAAATGCTGATGTCACTATAAAGCATGAAAGAGATATAGGAGATCTGGGAAAAAATCCAAAGTGCTTCAGACTGACTTTTCTGCCAAGCTCAGGCTTTTTTAGCCAAAGCACTCCATCCTCAAAACCACAGAGTCATCTTTACAGAGCATACAGGTGTAGTCTGAAAATGTTACACTTGTATGATTGCAATGCAAAATATCAGGTCCTTGCATCACACTAAAAACCAAACCACAACAAACAAATCCTTTCCAAAATCAACTGCTTAATAATTATGTAATGATTATGCTTAGTAATTATGTATTCATAATTTTGAAGTTGTCTGGGCTTTTTTTCCCCCACCAGTACTAGATATTTATATCTTTCCCTGTACAATGCATACTTCAGTGAAGGTGTGTATGGAGAGGAAGCAGGGACACATTTTAACAAGTACTTCCTCTTGAAGGCACAGTTTTAAAGGGCAATCAGTGAAATTACATGCAGAAAGCAGTCAGACATTAGCAGCAAAAGGGATGTTGAGCAGATGTCTCCTGAGAGAAAGGATGGTCTGCTGGATTTCAGTGCTTTCACTGTAAGTTATGCAGCCAGAGAATACATCAGATTTCAAGCTAATCTTTAGAAAACTCACACAGAAAATAACAAAAGGTTGATTTTAAAGCAAAGACTTATTTTTCTAGCTTTATCAAACAAATGAAGAGAAGAAAATGCCTACTTAACTATGAAATTAGGAAATTGCCCAAGAAATGGAAAAGAAAAATCTCAAGTTCCATGAGGTGAAAAAATGGGAAAAGAAAGTTGAGATAAATATGTTGCTGTGCTGCACAGTTCTGAACTGGGGATTTATAGCAGATTTGGAGGTATTTGTAGCTGTCTCTACACCTCTTTTAAGATCTTCTGCTCAGACATGTCTAGTAACCTACAAGGAGTTCATGGGAAGCACAGCTGAAATCTGCCTCAGGTTGGCCTTCACAGTAACTCCTTGAAGTGGCAGCATTTTTCCTCTGTGGAGTTGAAAGTCACTTTCAGGAAGAGGTTTGTTACTTCTGAAGATGAAACATGCATTTGTAATCAGAAAGGATTTCCTTTTTCATCTAGCAGATTCAGGCAAGACATTTATTTAATGCAAACCACTCAGTAGCTTGTGGAGAGGTGACATGGAAGAACTCAAGACACCCTCTGCCTGTGTTGGGGCTACCACAGGTCTACTTTTTGTGTTCAGAGGGATTTCATCCATGTTTGGAAGGCAACTCCTGATGGAACAAGGTTCCACATTCTGAAATCCCAGATGTGCAGTGGGCACCTGCCAGATTCAGATATACCTCTGTTCCTTGTCTTTGGTGTTGACTGACTCATGTGGCTGAAGTGTAGGGTCCCAGGACAGTCCCCAGAGGAAGTTCAATGCCTGCTTACCCTGAACTGGTCTACCAAGGCTCCTGTATAAGCTCAGTATGCAAAGTTCTTTTGAATACATGCAAAAACCTAGGTCAGGCTTCTTGCCTGGGTCAACTACTTATTAAATAACCTGAGATACTTAATCTATCTGACCCCTCCAGTCATAAAATCTAGGGGTGTTTCCATGTTCTTTGCTTCAGTTAAATTGTTCACTGATGGAAAAAAACTAGTGATTTTAAAAGGGGCAGTAGTCTGATTTAGAGCCACAAAACTATCAAAACTGTGCATCTTTCTTTGCACAGTGAACCTTCCATCAACCCATCACAACCCACACTGTTCAGCTGTACTTATAGAGGCCATGTTTTTTTATTTGCCTTTCTCCAAGCTGTATCTCCTGAGATCAGTTTTCTTATCTATTTTTTCAAATCTTAAAGAACTCCCTGATCAAAACCTCTTTTCCTCAAATGGGCCCACACATCATCTAGGGCAGTAGCTTAAATGATCCTGGGTATGTCCCTAGGCTCTTTATGCAGCTGATAAAAAGTAGTCTGCATCTATGTTAGTAAAATATTTTAGCCTCCAGAAGAGCATGGCTGCATGCTAAATGCATTGGAAATGGTTTATAGAGTATGCTAGCTCCCAAAATATGTCCAAGAATCATTCTGGAGAGTTCTAGTTTGCACAGGCTAAAAACATGAAACCTCCTTAGCTGTTTAGCAAGAGAGATGATTGAGTTTCAGCACCCAATAGTATTTCAGGCAGTTTTTAATCTACAAGTATAACCACTGTCATATGGTCTCCAACAAGAGGTAGTGCCTCATTATTCAGTCTTGTTAAACTGACATGTAAATCTGCATTTGTTGACCAGAAAAACCTGGAGCTTGCTACCCTTGTTTCAGACTGTTCTCCTGAAAGAGTATGATATCTTCAGCACTTGTACATGACTAGATAGACCTAAAAAAGCAATATAAATATAGCAGAGGAAGAAGATGAAAGGGAAAGGGTCATTTTTTCTACATATGATTAAAATTTTNTACAAGAATACTTTGAGTTCTCAAAAATTTGCCAGCAATTTGTTCAGCTCTAGTGCACATATTTGAAATATCATATCTGAAAATTGAAGTTGAGCTTTTTGTTTTCTCAAGGAAGAGCATGGCATTAGTATTAATACTTAGTCAAAAGCTGTACTTAAACTAAACACTTACCCACCTGTCACCAGTTTGTCTGTTGTATCATTCATTTAAAACAAATAGTACAATTTAGGTGGATATCAGCATCATAAATTTGCTAATCAGAAGCTCCACACTAATGTGGTACTGGCTTCTAGTACCTAATAGATCTTATTTTACTTCGTGTACTACATCTGAACAATAATTTAGCTTCTCAGGTCAGCCCTGGGTCCCTGGTAGTCTGAAGTACATGTGTTTTAATTTACAAAAAGAAGAGTTTTGGAGTGAATTCATTAGTTCCCTACACAGTGAAAATATTGTATGGTCCTGGGAAGTTAATGATTCACAACAGAAGTATGGACATAACCCTGCCAACTTCATCTCTCTCTGCTCTAGTCTTGGAACATAGGGTTACAACATATATCTCCTTTTATGCTACAGAAACACTGCTCTTGTGAAGTGTAGTCAATTCTGTATTGATCAGAAAACCCCTTGCACAGAACAGCAATTACCTTTTGGGGAATAGCACATAGACTCCAGAGGAAATCTGCATCATGTACTGTGCAGACTTCCTTACAAAGTGCCAGGCACTATCTACATTTTAACATGGAGCCAGGAGCCCCAAAGTATCAACCCCTAGGATCCCTTCACAGAAGACTGGCTACACAAGGTTTCTGAAATGCTGTGTGTTTCACATGTTTCACAAAAGCAATTGTTTTGTTTTTCTTTTTAGGTATGGCACATATTTTTCTGAAACAGATTTTTTTCTTTAAGGCTATGTGACTGAGGTGGCTTTGGGTTTAGTTTTCATAATTTTATGGGGTTTTACACATTATTCATATTACCTAAAACTACCATATACTGTAACAACCCCAGCCATTAAGAAAGTCTCCAATCCTACAGGAAAAAAAAAGATCTTTTCTGATGTTGATCAACATGAGGTTACTACTGATGGGAAAGGCAGTTTAGTTTCCAGTGGCATTGTAGATCCATGCAAATAAAAGCACACAAGCTTCCAAGGATCTTGCACTTCGATAGTAGCAATATTCATAGAATCATAGAATTGTCAGAGTTGGAAGGGACCTCAAAGATCATCTAGTTCCAACCCCCCTGCCTGGCAGGGACACCTTCCACTAGATCAGGTTACCCAGGGCCCCATCCAGCCTTGTCTCAAAAGCTTCCAGGGATGAGGCTTCCACAACCTCTCTGGCAACCTGTTCCACTGTCTAACCACCCTCATAGTGAAGAACTTCCTCCTAATATCCAACCTAAATCTACCCTCCTTTAGCTTGCACCCATTTCCCCTGGTTCTGTCACTGTCTGACCTCCTAAAAAGTCCCTCCCCAGCTTTCTTGTAGCCCCCTTCAAACACTGGAAGGTCACAAGAAGGTCTCCTGGGAGCCTTCTCCTCTGCAGACTGAACAACCCCAACTCTCTCAGTCTGTCCTCATAGCAGAGGTGCTCCAGTCCTCTGATCATTCTCGTGGCCCTTCTCTGGACTCGCTCCAGCACCCCCATATCCCTCTTGTAACAGAGGCTCCAGAACTATATTATGAAGTTCTTTTGTGGTTTTCAGATAGTTTCCTCCTCTCCTATATCCTGTCATACCAAATTTTAGCTACAACCCATTTTTTTCCTACTAATCTACCCTCCAGCTGACCAATGTTTTTAACTGTTTTCATGATACTCTTTTCAGTGAGAAATATTTTATTGCTTTTTAGAATTGTCATATGTATATAATTATTATTTATCTACTTTTAACATGAAGCACCTATCTAAATGTTTCAAGCAACCTCCAAACAAAACTCAGAAATGCAGTTTGTTTTGATATATTTTCTAAGCTCTAAGTTGATGGCACTGTTTCATGTGGTTGATCTTGATAGAACAGAAGAAATGTATCAGACAGATTATCTAGGCCAAAAGGCACTGTAAAATCTGCTGCCTGATTTAAGTGAGACATTCCAAAGACAGATCAGAGCATAACATGCTCTGATATGAATGCACAGGGAAACTATATTTGTATGGAATTCAGTCTATATTCATCATTTACATCAGAGTATGTGAGAGATGAAGTTGACTCACAGTTTGTGCCATTGATTAAATAAGTATAAATGAACAAGTGAAAGGAAAACCATTCAAATGCATGCTGGCATTTCTCAAGATTGCAAAAGAACAGATATGCCAAAGTCTAGAGGCAAATAATCCTGATTCAAAATTCATCTTAATATTCCAAGCCTATCTGATCTTACTTACTAACCAGAAATGATTTCACACATTCTCAATAGTTTATTGTGGTGGTGTACAGCCAGCTGATGCAGGAGAACACTCAGCATGTATATATTCTCTTGTAAATGCTGTGCAGTTGCCTCAGCCTATTAAAAAAAACCTGTTGGACTGTACATCTGCCTTTCCCTATAGCTGTATACCCTGAAAATAGTGCAAAGGAGTCCTCATTATCTTCTGTTTCTCCATCTTATTAAAACTTTGATTTTCCTTTGGAAATAGTCCTTTTTTTGTGTGTGTGCTAATGCCTGCTTTGACAGATCACTTTATATCATGTTTTTAGCTTCTTTGGGAAATTTTAATTGCACAGTGGACAATGTTAAATGGCTTTTTACTGCTTCCTTCTTTTTATGCCATACTTAATATTCCTGGCATTTTGAAATAAATGCATAGTTTTGATTTGCAATGTCATTTCCCTCCTGGCAAACATTTTACACTGTAAGATTTTCATACAGTGGATATGATTGTCTCATAGTCTTTAGAATATTTATGTATATATTAAATATATTTTAAAACCCAACAAAAATCCAGGAAAATTACCATAGATGACAAGTATAAGAAAGTTCTTATTTTAAAAGCATTTTAATGACTGAATTTATGAAGATTATTCATTTAACCTCTGACAGACATCACTGGGTTGGAAGGCAGCTCTTGTGCTGTCTTCATAACTGTATGTAAGTGAGAGAATCCTGTACCACTGTACCTCAAGAGAGACAGCAGAGAGTATGCATGGCAGTCATGCCAACAAGAGCTCAATATCTGAGATAAATACATTGTCATCAGCAAAACAATTCAGTTAGTAATGTGAAGAGGCAAATCACTCTATAGCCCTGTGCATGGGTAGTCCTCAAAGGAAAATCTGTAAGTTGAATCTCTGTGCATTTTCCTAATTCTCTCAGCACTGGTTTTTAAAGCCAGTAGCTTGGCATTATCCATCATCCAGATGCTGTATTGTTGGGAATGACATGGATTTGGTGCCCAAAACCAGTCTGACTAGAACAGAACCTGGTTTCCATCCATCAAAATCTTATCTTCCACTTACTGAGCAGGTGGACAAAGGATAAAAAAAACATGGCATTATTTCTGTGGTGGTTGGATTTTCTTTTTTGTCTTATAAATCCATATAAATCACTTTCATCTCTTGGTGTGGCAGGAGCACCTGATGGTCAGATAAATTTCCAGCACAGCTGTTTGCACTTAAAATACAGCTTTACTACCAGTCCATAGACATTATAGGAATTCAATTAGACACAAAAAGAAAGTTGGCAAACAGGTATAGGCATGTGCAAATTCTTCATTTGTTTTCAAAATAACAGAAAATTATTAGCACACTTTTTGGGGATAAGGACACTATCCAAATCAGTAAATTACCAACAACATTTAATCTCTTCTTTGGAATATCCAAGAGGGAGGTAATTTTACCCTGAAATATCTTATTTGTTTGTAGAAACATGGATTGTTACCCTTGTAGGAGCCCTTGGATTTTGGTTTGGTCTTTTTATCTGTATGAATACTCAGCCTTCAGCTTTAGATGCTTGCTTGTATGCTATAGGACTGTAATTTCCAGAGGCCAAGTACCTTCAGAAGCACTTCAGCCATTGTTACCTGTTCACAGAATATCAGAATCACAGACTGGCTGAGGTCAGAAGCAGCCTTTGGAGATCATTCAGTCCAACTCCCTTGTGCTCAAACGGTGTCAGTTACAGCAGGTTGCTCAGGACTGTGTCCAGCTGGCTTTTGAATACCTCCAAGAATGCAGATACCACAACCTCTCTGGAAAACCTGTTCCAATATTTGTCCATCTTCATCAGAAAGTTTTATTCTGATGTTTAAATGGTGTTCCCTGTATTTTATTTGTGCCCATAACTTCTTATGCTTTCACCAGGAGCAACTAAGAATAGCCTGCTCTATCTCCTTTATTCCACCCATCAGATATTTATAAGCCCCCCCCCATGATGATCCTCTGCTTGAGGTTAAACAGTTCCATCTCTCTCAGTCTTTTCTCATATGAGAGATGTTCTAATCTCTTTATCATCTTTGCTAGACTTGCTCCAGTACATCCATGTCTCTCCTGAACCAAGGAGCCTAGACTTGGATATGGCACTCCAGACATCTCCTTAGGGCTGACCAGAGGGGAAGGATCACCTCTCTTAAAGTACTGGCAGTGCTTTTTCTAATGCAGCCCAGGATACTGCAGGAGTGCTGGCTTATGTTTAACCTGTTGTCCACAATGACCACCAGGTATTTCTTTTTTCTTGCAGAGCTGCTTTCCAGATAGTTGGTCCTGAGCCTGTACTGGTGCATGAGGTTATTCCTTCCCAGGTGCAGAATCTGGCACTTTGCTCTGATGAACTTAAGGATCCTATGAGCCCATTTCTCCAGCTTATCCATGTTCCTCTGAATGGCAGCACAACCTTCTGATGTAACCAACCATTCCTCACAGTTTTGTATCATAAGAAAATCTTAAAACTAATTCCTATATGTGAATAGTCACAATCACAAACCCGAATAGCCCTCATTTTGCCCAGGGGGCAACACAAAAGGAGCATTGTGCAACATCTTTTTAAGAATTCTGACAGACAGCAGCAACAAAAACTGCCTTGTTCTCCTGTGTTAAACATTAAGCACCCATCTATGAGATATTGTACCTGATTTCTCTCTCTCTTCTAGTTCAGCAGAAGCATTTGCATTAACTATACAGCTGGTCTGTTCTGGATGAAATCACTCCAATGTCTATAAATATGGACAGCATCCTTGGTGCATGCTTGTTCTAGCCATACAGGACTGTATAAAATCTGTATTCAAGTACATTAAAAACATAAAAATGACACACAAGGTAACCATTTATTTCTTTGCTTACTTTTGCATGAAACAGAGGGTTAGAAAAATAAACCCCACATAATTTACATTACATATTATCTTTGAGTAGGAGTTACTTATACATACAAAGGATTACCTCCAGGCTGATGTACAAGTTCTTATATAAGAAATATAAGTGAATTCTGCCATCATCTGTGTCTCATCTCTCAGTTATTTCTGTATTGTTTTCTTGGCTGTGGTTCTGTGCTGTACTCTACAGAGAGGAACTTACTTTCCCATCACTTCCACAGTATAAAGAAGTAATTGCAGGGATTTCAGTAGAGGTACTTGTGATTTATGCTGCCATTGAGCATTGTTCTCTGAATTTCCCCTACAAATAAACAATTGTCATGAGTTTTCTGTCTACTAAATCAGGGTAACAAGCTAAAAAGCAAATTACAGCAGATAAAAAGGATAGACAGGATTCTTAAATTATTTTTATATTTTGTTCCCTGTTTTCTTTCCAGAAAAAGCATGTGTTAGAATACTTTTTACTTTAGTAAGGATATTGCAAGCATGAGAATATAGGCTAAACACAACTTCCAACATAACAATGCTGTGAGTTTGGCTTTTTTTTCCTCAGGAAGCAATTTTAATGTCATAAATGTTTTCATTTTTATCACCTAAGTATGCAAAAGGTTGGCAGATTAGTTTATAACTTCCACAAATGTTTTATGGTTTTGTGCCTTATAGTCATGATTTGATATTTGTATTTCAAAATGTAGAATACTGTTTAGATATATAGCAATATATCAGCTCACATTGAATATTATTAGGGCAGCTGACATAAAGGGAGCCAACTGATGTTGCTGGTAATTTGCTGATAACTTAGCACACTTGATCCACAATAGCTTTTAACTGAAGTCTAAACTGGAGTAACCTGATAAATCACCTTCTGAATGGTAAACATGTATGAGAGCATTTCTGGATGTGGATGCTACAACACTTCTGTAGTCATCCCCTGAAAGTTATGACAATTATTTCCCCATCATACTACCATTCCCCTTAACAGCAATGGCAGTTGCACTGAAAATTTCCCCCTCAAGAGTCACAAAACCAAGAATCTTACCATAGGGGTGAAAGCCTTGTAATGGACTACTTAACTAGATTTTGTTACCTGGAGAGAAAAGAAAATGAAATTTCAAAAGCTGTATTTAACTGCTAACATAGTACATTCCAAAGAAGGCTACACAAGGATAAGCAATAATGTTAGAAAAATGGTGCTAGAAGCAGTGGTTGTACAGAAAGATAAAATATAAGGGATAAAAGGAACAGGTTGTTACCCTTGGGACTGGAAAAGAACATTAAACTGCTGAGGGCTAAACATAAGAGCAGTTATTCTTGGATCCCTATTCACGACAAGAGAGTCTCCTAAAGGAGCTTCCTTTTAAAAAGACAAGGAAAAGATGGAAAGCTAGGGAAGGAGGTGCAGCAGCCTGAAATGATGATACACAAAGAGAAGGAAGATCAAATGATTATGCCAATCTATTATAGGTATAAGCATAGCTGACAGTGAAGGACTTTAGCTGCAAGTAAATGTGTTAGGATGGGTAGTGTGATCCTGCAGTAGTCTCCTGTTTTTATAGAGTTTGAGTGGAATCCTACTCCTGTGAAAGCTGAAAAGGCATTTTTGTAGGCAAGATTTCACCTCATAATTTCTTCTAAATCTTTCTTTTGTCTACATGCTAATGTATATTCACCCTGCACTTTTCATCCATGTTGGCATAAGAACCTTTCTTCTGCAGTCACATTCTTAGGTGTCATTTCTACCTTATCTCAATATTTTACTGAGTTTTGCTCATTTAAAAGGGCAGTGGAAATATTTTTCCTTAGTCTTTGATTGTCTGTCCTGTTTTATTCATACTGTTTTACATTTTCAGTTGATGTTTATTCTATTATTACTTTTATAAACACAGATCTGAAATTGACTACAAAAATAAGTCTAGATGTCCTCAGTGTAGATGGATATAATTTATTAAGACATAAAAGAAAGTTTAGGGTACAAGACTCATATTCAACCCATGAGAGTATGATCTTACTTTAAATCTTGAATATCCTTGGAGTTAATGGAAAGATTTAATAAGGTCTTAATAACTGGATTAAAGATCCTTTAAAATAAAGACAATGCCTAAAATTGAGATCATAATTTCATTTAAAAAGGAGATATGTCAAGTTATGAGTGTAGAAACTTCTGATTAGCTTCTAGCTTATTGTGAAGGTACAGAAAGGTGATAAGTACTGTATTGAAGTACTTTTGGAAGTTTCCTCTGAGATAGGGTTTTAGTTTTGAGAGTTCTGTATCTAGTGTTCAATCATGATCAATAAAACATACAGATGTACAACTCCATGCTGAGTCTCAGCAAAGTAATCCCATCATGTAATTTAGCTGCTTGGAGTCACTTACTGCTTCTGTAAGAAACAAGGACTTCTTATTTTAGATATTCTGCATCACACTGGAATGAAACAGATGAAGTGGGTGATAACAATAACCTCACTCATTCAGCCCATTTTAAAAAGCCAGTGACCTACTACCAAAAACATTCAATAAGATAATTCAGCTGAGCCACATGGGAAGAAAGATTTTTTGTATTGTTGGGTTTGGTTTTTCTTTGTTCATCTTTGTGTTTGTTATTTTTTATTTTGGCACATGCTGTACAAACTGTTCCACTATTTTTCTCCCAGGTACAAGAAGGAATCTTTGGATGGCTACAAAATAAATCATCTCTATTAAGTAATCAATATGGGCAGCTGATGCTGTTGCTTGTTTTAATAAATCCATGAAATGAAAGAGATTATAAACCACACCAGCACAATATATCCCCATGAGCCTCTTATAATTGGGATGATCACTTAATTGGCACATTTTGTTTCCACTGGGATGTACTATTTAAGAGGGATCTAGTTTATGCTGCAATTACAGGTCTTGTTATATGATCTTCTCAGATAATACTTGCACTGTAAAGAAAAACAAAAATATGTATAGACTTTTCATTTTTATTTTGCCAGCTGCTCAAACTACAGATGCTTTGGTGCTCACACTGAACAGAGCAAAAAAAAAGGACAATTATGCTGTTGGGAAGGAATGTACATTTTTCTACTGTGTTAAAAGGATCAAAGGAAAAAATCTGCAGTATCTGCACTCTTGTGCAGTACAATTGGCATAACTGTATGACAGAGAAATGAAGAGGGAGAAACAGAAAGAAAGGGTAATATAAGACGGAAAATGACTGAAAAACAAGTCATTTAAGGTAAGTACTGACTCTTGTGCATAAGTTTGGATTTATTTACTAAGAATATAAATTTAAATTTATGGAAATAGCAGAATCTATTTTAAGTGTATTCTAATAATTATGCCAAAGGCATAGTATTAGATTACTTGTTCTCCTAGCAAAGTGGAGAAGGGAGTATAGCATAAAAAGCATCATCTCACTCACTGAGGTAGACGTTTTGGCTGATATGTTCTTTCAATATGCTTCTTTGGTTTTGTGAATTCCTATATCAATTCACTTTAGGAAGAGTAGAGAAAGCAAATTGCATCCCACAGACTTCTGATGACAACTCCTTTACTCTGTAGGTCATCAACAACCTTTAATGTGAAGATTTCAGCATGGTACTTTATACTCATTATTGAGTAGACTGGATAAAGATTTTTCCCTCCAAATACTGCAAGGGTATGTGTGGTTTAGTAAAAGACTGTCAAATGTCCATCACTAGTCATACTCAGCAGTCAAAACTCCTCCAGGATTTCCAACATAATATGCCACATGCCTGTTAACTACTACAGCTTTGCTGGAACTCAAGGTTAGCTGTGGTTGAGGGCATGTCCTGTTCTGGTGAAGTTCAGAGATGCCAGAATTTCCTCAACTGGCTGAATTATCACTTTTCACATGGAATACAATTTTCAGACATTTGTAACTGAAGGGGATTGTGTGGATGTTTCACCAGTTGTTGGAGAAATTGTTTTGGTTCAAGATAAAAAAAGTTTTCAACAGCAAAGTGTGAAGCTGGAAGTACCAAAAGGGTTAATATGAAACCTAGAGCTTTGAAGTCTTTTGCATTCTGGGAGGAAAAGTTTATTCATCCCAGGCATTGCTACCTCTGTATTGAATATCCTTTAAACAATGGACACACTTTTGATTTTATGCAGTTTTACCAAAAGCCTTTTTCATTGCTGCTAATAACCCTTGAGCATTATTTTTAGTGTTATTGGTTTTTACATTCTAAGTAAGTTAGCAATTTAAGAATTGTGTTCAGTGATTGGAATCTGCTATCCCACATTCTACAGAGATGTACCAGTTGAGTTGCTTTTGCCTGCAGCAATTTCCAGAAGGGTTTTATAGTCTTATTGACATCAGAGTATTTAGGGTTCTGGTAGAAACTAGCTCTTAAGCTGAAATGCATAGAAGTTTGCCAACACTTTGTTTGTTGACATATTTCTCCCAGCCATCCCTTTTGGTTTTGAAAATCAAATTGCAGCTTAGAATTATCCTTGACTACTGGAAAAAAAAAAATCCCCATTCCTAACTTCAAGAATTGTCATGAGGAAAACATAAGCAAGCTGTAAATTATGACCAGGATTACTAAATAATAACTGGAATAAGCAATAAAACCTTTCAAAAGAAGTATTTATATTTTATATTATGTTTCATTTGTTAGAAGCTGTGGTTTATTATCCCTCAGCACAGATGTGACCAAATAACATTGTTTAGTTTTCTTCTCCACAGGTCTGGAAAATTCTTTTAAGATAACCACCAGACACATTAGAACCCCATTTATATATTTATCATACAGATTCATATATATTTATACCCAGTTAAAATTCAGATCTTCATTGGGCTTTCACAACAGAGTAACAGTCAGAGAGGGTTTAAATTTAATGCACAGTAAAGATCTTTGTATGTGTCCTTAGTTACTAATTCATGGCCATGTATCATTTTCACTTTCACCCACTAATTTCTGTCCCTAATTTTTTTCTTTCTGTAGTCTTTTGGATTACTCTTTAATGGGAAAGGACACTTCTACCCAGAGCAGCTATGCCTGAGGTCATCTACAGAAGGCAAAAAGAAGAATTAGTTCCCAGAAATTCTTTACTTTTCATCCCCTCAGCTCAATGGTTGGGAGGTTCTCATGACTTTTGAAGCAGTCAGTGGAAACACAGTAGAGCTGCTTATGATATGGTGTTTATTTACAAATAATACAAACCATTCCACTGAGGAAAATCACACAAGGACAGCATGAAAATCTGTCTTGGAAGGCAGTGACCAAGAGACCTAAAATCTCATCATAAGCTTCTACTCTAGTGTTCCCTTCATTAATGAGATTTCTGTAGATAGAAAAGCAGGAGTAAAATTTGTAGACAGGGAAATGCTGCTGCTTTAATCATTTTGGAACAAAGCTATTGTACCTACTGGAAAAGACTGCTGTATCTACTTTGAATGCCCATTCTTTAAAGGAAATATGGCATATCAGAATGATTTACAAATATTATGAATGAAAAGGTCCTTGCACTGGAAAATAAATCTTATAAGTCTTAAAAGATGTGACTCTACTAAAAAGAACTTTAAGAGATGACTCAATCACTAAATAAAAGGGTATGTGGCAAAAAATATTAGTGAACACAGGTTCTTCAAGGCTGATGACAAGGATGTAAGAGAGGCTGAAAAGTAAAATTATATAAACTCAACCTTGAAATAAGATATAATGTCCTAGCTATGAGGTTGTTAGATATTAAATTGAGTGCAGGGGAGCTGGTCTTACTTTCAACTGAAATAATCCTAGCAGAGGTTAGATTTCTATATCAAAGAATAAGCTTTACTGTATTTTGGGGAAAAAATGTTTAAAGGTGCCATGGATTTGGGTCCTTGGTTGTGACCATCCTCTCATCTCCAGCTATGTTTGTCTGTACCTATGAACCAGATACTCACTGATTTGCATAAAACTAATTACTGTAAATAAATTTCTTCTTTAAAGGCTGCTTCTAGATATCAGGAAGTTTGAGAAACCATTTTTCTCTTGATGCCAAGTTGATGAAATAGAGGCAGGGGGGTTGGAACTAGATGATCTTTGAGGTCCCTTCCAACTCTGACAATCCTATGATCCTATGATCTTATTTTATGTTATTTTCTCCATCCTCTCTCATATCAGACACTAGTCACTATCAGAGAGAAAACATTTGCCAGAGGTAATTAATACATGAAATTATGTAGACAATCCTGTTTCTCAGAAACTTAATCTTGCTTACATATTAAGGCTTATGTTAATCAGTTAGTTTCTAATTGCAAAAGGACCTTTTACTCATGATTATAAAGTCTGCAACCAAGAATTTTTAATGCAGGTTATGATCATGTTGGCAAATCTCATATAAATAAAACCCTACCATGGAAGATTTGTGGGGAATGCTGGAAACTTGATCTTTCAGCTGGCTGACCTACAGCAAACATCTGCTATTTTTTCCAAAACTTAATATAAAGTGGTTAGTCAAATATGAACACTTGGTATACAGGAGGTCAATGGGACTGATCTATAGAACATCAGCTTACCTGATAGAAAAATGCATTGTAATGAAGTTCTATGAATGAACACAGAGCTTAAGAGTTAGACTCAATCTAATGTCCAAATTATATTGCTTGAATGGATTAAAATTTCAAAATATAAATACAGTGAAGATCCAACATGAGTACAATAAATATATATATTTTGTATTGAAAGAACAAAAAATACACAGACTGGTAGAAGAAAATATGCAGAACCTATCAAAGCAATAATGTGAAAATATCCATTAATTAAAATATCACTTTTTATTTTATTTTATTTTGGATGACAGCAGAGCACAGAAGCAATAGTTGGATGAAAGGAGTGGAAATTAAAGTATAATTGCTCTAGATTTCAAGAAGGAGTCTTTTAATTTGCTAAGAATTTCTTTTGAAATGAACTTTTAACTTTCTAAAAAAGACTGTAAATTTATGCCAAAAATATTTTACTGGGTTTGATCCAAAATATAGGGAAGCCTTTACAAATGTCTTATGTATTGACTTATTACTTGGCTTTTAATGGGTAACTAAATGTTGGTTAACCACAATTCTAACTGATGGCAAGTATGCAGGTCACAGTGTGCTAATTTTAGTTCACAAGCTTTCTGCCACTAGGCCCTCAGGCTTACTCTTCATCTGGAGTTTGAAGTGTTCTGGTAGCACTGTTAGAATAAATCCCCAAAAATGTAAAAACTGTCAAAGCACTCAAGTGGATGAAAATAGAACTGCATAAAAGAGCTGCTCATACATATTACCAATGAGAGGTCTTTTTAAATGAAAAGATGGCATACATGAATTGGTACAGAACTACATCCCTTCTCCTCACAGAGATGTGAGGTAGGAAACCTGGAATAGCTTGTTACAGAAACTCTAGGGATTGCTTGAGAAACAGGATTTAAGCACAGTTATCTAAGCAATAGTTTACATACTGTTTCTGGGTTGAGAAAGTGAAGAAGCTAGCAAACGGTTTTATCAGGAGGTGTAAGTCCCTTCTGTTGAGTCCCTCTAAGGTATGAGCAGAAGGAAAGAAAAGAGCTGAAATTAGTCCCTCTGATGTTTACAATAGGAACTGCTGACCATATTTAATTTGGGCCAGAATCTCAGGCTTTTTGGAGTGAACACTTGAAACCTGTAAAGAAGACTACCTTTATTCCATCACTGAGGAACTGAGCTATGTCCTTACCCAGGGAGTCTCACAATAAGAAAGGATGGCAAGGCATAATGGAAAGGAAAGGATGTACCTTGAAAATCTACCTAAGAGCAATAGATACAAATATGCATTGAATTTAAAAGCATGAAAAAGTAAGGAAAACATGAATTTTAACCTGGAAGTGTTTAACAATATTCCAATATCTTCAAGTGATGAAGGTAGTGTATTTCAAATTCTCATTTTGAGAAAGAAAGAAGGAAGAAAAATGGTTACCCAACAATTTATTGAAATTCCAAGACTCATAGTCAGTTAAGCATAGTGAAGAAGGCATAAGGAGAACTGGGCATGTCTCTAATTCCTTCAAAGAAACTCAGAGATTGGCAATATTCTGAATCTTGAACACAAATATTATGATACATCTCCCAGGGTTTAAAAATTTAGGAATGCCCCTGCTTTCCTTCTCTATCTCCTATGAGAATGACATCTTCAGTTTCAAATATTATGGTATTGACAGTAATAGCTACAGAACAGTAAAAGTTACCTCATCAAAAGCAACAAGGGAGAAATGTGCCTGACCTAAAAGTGATACACAGCCAAGAGACTGCATAAATTCTAGATATAAAAAAAGACAGCAACAACCTATGAACACAGATGATAAAACCCAGCAACACGATGTCATCACTTCCACAGCAAGGAAAGATGAAAGGAGCACCAAACAGATGGCAAATATATGCCACCTCTGGTGGCAGCTGTGGGGGAAGGAGGAAAGCAAGAGGTGTCAGAAATGCTCACCCTAACAGATACTTAATTCTTCCTTTTCCTTTGAAAATCCCTTTTCCTGTCCTACTGAAACAAATTGTCCCTTATCTGTAGGTAAGTATGTGAAGAAGTTTAAAGGTTCCCTGCATTTATGGGATGTGCCCAGAACTGACTGGAAAGGGAAGCCCTTTCAAATCAGACAATCACTATGGATAATGTTATTTCATAGCCAAGGTATAGACTCAGCTCCAAGAGGCACCACCTAGCAGCTAAGCACTCAACTGAGCTATGTGACCTTAGGATTATAAGGAAAGGTTGTGCTTCTGCAAAGATAAATGGTAATAGAGTTGTTCTCAGGAGGAAGCTGATAAAAGTCTGCTAGAGAACTAATAAAGCAGTGCTGTGCAGAGACTTTCTGTTGTAAAAATCATCCTTAAAAAAATCCTTTTTTTTGGAAAGTCTGAAGAGAATATAGCTATGTATTCTCATTGCAATAATTTCATGAAAGGAAAATGTAGGGTGAGTCTCAAGGGCTATTCAGTCATGACTCTTTTTTTTTATATGCACTGAAATTGTCACACTTGTTGTAAGCCTAGAAAATAATGTATACATTTGGGAATGATGGTACCTGTACTTGGGATATAGGTTATTTGCCTGTATCTCAGAGGGATCCTTGAGCAACTAAGCATCTCAGAAAGCTTGGAGGTTTCTCTTAAATTTTCTTTATACACTATGAACAGTTTGAGCCTGAATTATTTACACTGGATGGAGAAACACAACAGGAAGGATATACAATAAAGAAGCCTTTGTATACACATGGATTCTTGAATTGCACCAGGAAGATTATATTTGCTCAGAGAGAGCTCATTATCATGAAGATGGCAGAAAAAGGATCAAACAGGTGTGCATCATCTTACAAAGACAAGTTATCATAACTCTGAGGTCAAATAGCTGCTGATCTCAAGCTCCATACAAAGATCTGAGAAATTAAAATGGGCAGTAAGTATACATTGTTGCCATGAGGAATTGTTTTAGCTGGTTGTTTGATTGCTGTCCTCCAAAACCTGTCTTCCCAAGAAAAACACCCACTTATCCTAGGAAGTCTTAATCTGATCAATGACATATACATTCTGTCTTCCCCAATAACTGATGTCTACACTGACCTCCTTAAGGAAAACTTAACTACTAAATACCCATATGGACTGGGCCCCTGGAGACTTAACATCTTGCTTTAAATCTAAAGACCCTCTTCCTGTATGTATGTACCTTTCAGCTGGCTATAAATTGCCTCAAGGTCTCTGAAGTCATTATTTACAAAAGAGATTTTTCTGGTTAAGCAAAGATTTCTCAGTATCCACAAAAAAACAATTTACAAGAAATTCTTCTGTTTTTTTCTTGGAAGGAAGGTAATAACATTTCAATTGTACATTTATCCCATGGGTCTTAACTGTTAGAAGTTGCTTAATCTGGTACTCCAACAGAGGCAAGCCTACTGCAGCTCTATGACCTCAGGTCCATCTAGGAATGAAGCTGAGTGTGTGTTCCCAACAGGCACATGTACACACACACAGAGTACATGGTTGGCTGCACAGACCAAGGCAGACAGAAAGCACATCACTTGCTAAAATGCAGACAGCATCCATAGCTTCATGTTGTTCCCTTCTCTCAGCATAAAAGCCCCTTAGAATATATCCTGCTCTGGCAGGGGGGTTGGACTAGATGATCTTTTGAGGTCCCTTCCAACCCCTAACATTCTATGATTCTGTGAAATATATATAAAATGTGAATGCCTTCAGTAACTGGTATTAGAGACCTAGCAGCCAGGCCCTGGATCAACTGGCTTCCCAGTTGTAGGGACATATGTAAACAGGTCCCTCCAGTAGCTGACTCAGACCTATGGTTGCACCAGGAGCTGAACTCCAGACCCCATGGACTCCCCAGTCACCAGCTTGAACCTCCTGATCCTTCAAGTAGCCAACAAGCAGACTTTATGGTCTCCTCAGCACCCAGCCCAGAATTACAGCACCTCCAATACCTGGCTCCCAAGACTCTTATCCTGCTTGCTGGATACTCCAGTCTGATGTTCCCTAGAGCTCACATACTGACATAAACACCCACACCATGCACATATGCCCTAATCTCTCCAGTTGATGGCTAACAGACATGTGACCCTCTGACCCATGGTGCCATGCTGGCATTCAGAACCCTATCAAACACACACCAGCACAGAATAGAGTCCCTCACCCAGGAAATGGCTTAGAAATTGAGTTTAAGAAGAAGAAGAGAGGACAGACTATATTAATCTGGTTCAGGGCACAGCCAGGGACATGTACTGACCAGCAACTCTAACAAGTGACCAGCCCCTTTTATCACTGAATTACAGAATCAGAGAATCATAGAAAGTTAAGGGTTGGAAGGGATCTCTGGAAATCATCTAGCCAATTCCCCTGCCAGAGCAGGTTCACCTAGAGCATGTTGCACAGGATCACATCTCCTTGTTGGCTCCTCCACCACCTGAGTCAAAAAGTTAACATCAATATACCAGAGGAACCTCTTGGACTGCAAATGCCTGGCTGTGTGACCTTCCCAGCAGATATCAGGGTAGTTGAAGTCCCTCATGAGAACTAAGGCCTGTGATTGTGAGGCAGCTCTCAGTTGCCTGTATAAGGCCTCATCAACTTCCCCATCCTGACCAGGTGGCCTGTTATAAACTCCCACAATACCAGCCTACCCCTTAATCTTTACCTGCAAGTTCTCAACTTGCTAATCCTCAACCCTTAGGGAGAGCTCAATACATTCCAGGTGCTTTCTCACATAAAGAGCAACTCCACCACCCCACCTGACTGGTCTGTCTTTCCTAAACAGGGCATAGCTATCCATGACAGCATTCCAGTCATGAGAGCTGTCCCACCATGTCTCAGTAACTGCAATGAGATCATGATCCTGCAACCTCACACAGACCTCTAATTCTTCCTGCTTCTTCCCCATGCTGCATGCATTTGTACGTAAGCATTTCTCTCTCTTCAATTTCTCCTCTAAACATCCCATAACCAGTCTTGTTCAGTCTGACAGTGCTATTCCTTGTAGCCCTAAGCAGTGACTCACTACAACCTGTGGGATGCCTTTGAAAGCTGTCCCTGCTGACTCCTGATGTGAGATGTCCCCTAGCCCCAGGGCTGAGGCTCCCCTAAGATAACCCTGGGGGTTCAAGGCAGAGGTTCATGTCTCTGACTGGGGCACTGGGATGCCTCTGCCCACCATTGAGACCATGTTCTTCCTTATGTGTGTGGAATCAAGTCTTCTAGCACATAATCTGATATTAACCATGATTAAGTGACCAGTGACCCATTTGTTAAGATCCCTAAATAACACAGTTTTAACCTTTTAGTCTCATGGTGTCTGAGTTGTTTTTTTGGTTTACATTTAAATCCTTTAGAAAATTGCTTCTGAAACTGTTCATAACCAATGTTCTTTTTTCCTTATGCTATAAAGCTAAGGCATCATTTTGGGTATGGGATTTTATTATACTGTTTCTTACATTTGTTTTTCAGTAGTCTGCTGATTAAAGCACACACTACAATCAAGATATGATCACAAAACTGAAGACTACAAAGGAATCATCTAGAAGTGTTTGGGAGTCTGAAATCAAATCTAAATACTCTTATTAGCTCCAGGAAAATATTTTGGAGCAAGAAGGTATTTTTGCACAGACTGTTGCTTCTCAACAAAGCTGATAACACCATGTCACATTTCAGCTTCAGAAACGTCTCTACATATGAATGGTTGGTTATGGCACCACTACTGTCTGTGCAAAGCCTGTGAAGTTCCCAGAATAAAGGTTTCACTTCCATCCCAAAAAGAAAGATTGATTTAGAACATACAGTACATTAGTAAATACAGAGAACAAAGCTGTATATCTGCAAGAGTATGTATTTCAGATTATTTAGCATTTCCACAGGATGATCTATAATCTGCCCACAGAGAGATGACACTGCCATTAAATATCTCAGGAGACACCCACACACTGACAAGGACCACTTGACAGCTGTGTGTCAAATATAGAAAGATCATTCTTCCCATATGTAGTCCATAGTAAAAGTTGTGCAACACTCACAGTTCAACAAATCAATTAATTTTCATCTAAAAATTTGCAATTCTAGCAATACAAGGACAGACAGAATAGATAAGGTAAAAGGTTTAGCAACAAACAGTTTGTTGAATGGTCACCAGTACAAACTACTTCAAAGGAGGATGCAAGGAACAAAAATTATTAGTCATGGAATAACATGCTCCCAGCAAAATTTAAGGTGATCTCCAAGGTTTACATAGGTCTGAAGTTGAGCTAAATATTAAACATAAACAGGGACTTCAAAATTGTTCACATTTTTGTTTGAAAAACATATACAGTATTTCAATTTAAAAAGTAATCAGGTTTCATCATGTATTGAATTGAAAAGATTCCTAAATAATAATACCTTTGCTTTTCTGTTATTGGTGAAGGTAGAGAGGAAGACAGACTTCAGTGCAGAACTGTTAATACTGATGCCTATTTCTGAAAGTCCAGCAAGTATACCTTGAACATACTTATCTACCAGGATCCAGCACAATATTTGTATGCAATTCACTCAAATATATTTTTCAGATCTTAGCTAAAAAAAAACCCCCATCATAATTGTTGCTGTTGTATTAAAGATGTATGTTTTCCACCAGCTGTGAAGATTAAAAGGAGAGAATTTTACAAAACTGTACTTCACTTTTTTTTTGTAGGACCACTGAGAATCTAAACAAAACCATTGCCACTTAAACAGTCCTCTAAATCACTGGTACCTTTTTTTCCAACGTTAATAGCACAGTATCAATTAACAAGAGATTGAATTCGGAATTGTTCTTTGGCTTCATTATCAAGTCGAGGCAGTTGTTAATTCAGTTTCTGTTTCTCTGTTGCACGGCAAAGGCTTTTAAACAGCTCACAATAAGCTCTTTTAGGTAATGAACCTGGAGTACTGAGGCAGCTCTTGCCTGCAATCATGTTCATGGTACTTGGAGTCATAAATTCCTAAAAATAGCTTGGTCTTTTGAATTTGGATTGTCCCTCAGTATAACATGTTCAGGATTCACCATTATTGGGGTGTCCTGCTCAGGGTTAGGAGCTGGACTAGATGGATTATCTACTGCTTGTACACCCACTCCTTGTGGGTCCCTTCCAGCTCAGAATATTCTATGATTAAGAAATTATTATTTACCAGTTGTTACCATGGAGTTACTATAGTTACTTTTTGTTCATGAACTACTGCAGAAAGAAAACACACCCAAACCCACAAAAATCCCACAAAAACCTCCCCCCAAGCCCCCAGACACAAAGATAATTTACATTTGCAGAAATTAATGTAAGGAAATGTTGCATTTTTAAACGGTATTTATTAGCTGTTACAAGTCTTTGCTGGATTAGACCCTGTGTGTTGTGCCATGTGAGGGCACTCTGAGGAGTGCTCTTGCATCACCTTACTTGTGACACTTCCCAAAGCAGGAGTTAAAGCTAAAACAGGTGTATTCTGCTCACCACTTCCTAATATTAAACTAATAAGCACAGCCGGTTTATTTCTTCCTTCTTTTTTGGATGACAGTCACTCTAGATCCTAAGCAACAGCAGCACAATGTCATCAATAAAATCCATTTTCTTTCTGTATAATCATTAGCTAATAATTACTATTTCTGTGGGGTCTAAATCACTTTATCTATCACATTTTCTTTTCATTGTGAATTTGGTTTTGCTTTACAACATGCACAAAATATCTTCTTCCAGACTATCCTGTTTGTGGACCACTCTAGCTATTCTTGATAAGGATTTTGGAAGTCAGCATGTTGGGTGTAGGATTCTCTCTCAGTTAGAAGAGAAAGCTGTACCTCAGCCATTTCCCTTATCACTGACAATGAAGTTGGTGGCCTGAGCCCCTGAATTAATCAATACATATTTAATGCTGTGTACACTCCACAGTGTGGGATCTGCAGTCTGAGCCTGAGGTGCAAGCTGATGACTTGGCAGATTTCCCCTTTGCTCCCATGTTAGTCTGTCAGCCCTCTTCTTCAAAAAGAGATACTAATAAATTATACTACTACTGACAGCTGCTTCTGCCTACTGCTAGGCATGTCAGACTCTGTTATATCATTGACAGATAAAAGAACTCTGCAGTTTTCCAAATAGTTTCCCCTAAATAGAAACCAACCACCACCACCCACTCATCCTTCTTGATTTCTCATCACTCTCCCCTCTGCAAACTAGGCAAGTAGGCAGAGCTATAAGGCAGTGCAATGACAGCTATGTTGAAGCAGGCCTTTTTTGAGTCATTAGTGCTGTGGGGAAAAAGAAACAATATCTTTCTTGTGAAATGGTGGATTTTGGAACAAGACTGGCTGTCATTTAAGTCTCTGAAAGAGCAAGTAGGAGTGTGCATGTGCATGTATGTGCATGTGGATTTGTTTGTGTGTGTGTGTATGAGAGAGAAAAAGAGGATATAACAATTATGGGAAGAAGACCATGTTTCACAAAATATTGTTTTTCAGGAGTACTAATAATTTTAGTGAAAAATTACTTCAGTGCAACAAGGAGAGGTATTAAACTTCTTCATATAAACCTTGAAAAACATAATGATGCATCATGACACTTGACAACTCCTTCTTTTTATTCTTTAGGCACTTCCAAATATCTTATATCAAAAAAGTGAGTGAAACAGCTAAAATGTAAGTGTCTGTTTTCCTTGAAGGCCAGCCTAAATAATCCTAGACAGGAATTCCCCAAATGGAACAATTTTTCACTAGAAAATATTGATTTGTCAAAGAGAAACCTATTGTGAGAATGCTCTGGAGTCCATTAACTATTGTAAAAGTAAAAACTGTAAACAAACCTGTCCTGCTTTCCTCAACATTTTCTGGGCATCCTTGTTGGACTACTAGGCCTTGAGAGCCACAGTTCCTTGGTCTCCTCCCTAACAGATGCCTTCCTTCTTGACAAGCCATCCTGAGAATTTTCTGTCCCAAAGGAAAGCAGGGTCTGTAGCAGGGCCACAGGCACAGGAGATATAAATACAGGTGTCTGATGCCATGCAATAGACCTACAGCACCTGAACTGCTGCACCTCATGGTGCTTCTTACTTAACTCATGGGGCTATTTATGATTTGGTAAATGCTATCCTTAGTTCTTAATTTATTTTATTTTATAAAGTAGTCTTCTTTTTCTTTTTCCTTCTTCTACTTGAATTTCCTGCTATCCTGGTTTTCTTTCATTTGGTTAAACATAAAATAGATGTTTGGATTCATTTTTCTTTCTTCTTCCTATGTTCTTGCTCTTATAATTCAGATTCCATGCTGTGCTTGAGGGAAAGGTAGACTTTAAGAACAGCCTCAGCCAGTTAACAATTTCTGTCTTGATTTTTAGTTTCTCATTCTCTTTGGCAATGTGATTCATCTCCTAGGAGACTGAGCACTAGCAAGAAAACAAAGTGTACCTGTACTAGAGAAACTGTAGTACATTTTGTTAATGATAATATCAAATGTTAGTGATATCACAGGTTTTCAATCAGACTTCCTATTTTCTTTCATTTTCTAAATGAACATTTTGTGTTAGTGAGTCTTTTAGTGGAGCTAGTGAACACCAAGTTCTGCTAAATATAATATTTTCAAGTATTTCAATAATACCTTTAAGTAAAGGCAAGTAAATGTATTGAAAATTGAAATATCCCAGAATTCTGGTCAAAACAAATATTTCTGAAATAAACATTTTTAATTCAGATAATTCATTAACAAAATTCATAGAACTGTTCATGATATCTATGTAATATTTTTGTGGTTCTCATTTGCTTAAAGCTGCACCAGAAATCCTAAAATGAAAATACAGTTATATCATACAGCTTATTCCTCTTTTTCTTACAGTATCTGGCTGGCAGATATTGACAAGACCCCTCACTGACAAGGAGTTTCTTTAAAATGGCATAGTAGGACAACACTTTGGTCTCATGATTAGAAAGTTCACAAAACATTTGCAGTCTTACAAACTGATTGCTTCTGTAAATAAGAAAGTGAGGCTTCACTGTTTTAGAAGGAATTAGCAGCTGAAAAAAGTTCCTCTGAATTTTATCACCACAGGACTGACTTTAACTCTGTGGATCATTGTTCTGTTCTTTTTGTTACCTTAATAGCATGGTAATGAACAACAGTTAGAGAAAATTTTGTTCAAATAGGGAAAAAGCCACTTTCTTTTAGTAATCAGGAAGCTGGGTTCATGTAAGAAAATGTGGTATTGCTCTGTCTTGGATCAAGTCAAATGTTATAAAATGTTCAATATTTTAAGGAGGGAGTTTTCAGTCAGAAAAGTATGTCAATTGTAGAGGTTTATATAGATGTGCAATAAGGAAAAACTATGGTTGTTATGTTCTCATGTACATCCAAAATAATAATCTAGACTTACAAGGTTGCAGGGTGACTTTTTGTGTCTGTAGTGTTAAGAGTTTACTCTCAAGAAATTAAAATCTTTCTTTCATAAGATACTGTAGCTTAAATTGAAGATTCATTTGTTGGTGTATTTCAGAACCTCTTCAGACAGATATTTTGGCAAGTACTTGAACATATTGAGCAGATTCGTTGTAGAAAATATAATGTGATGTGGTATGCCATTAGGGCCATGGGATGAGTTCTGTACTGGTTACAGTCCATAACATCTCACCATTTCAGAATAAGCATTATACTAGTAATAAGCACAGTAGTCTAGAGCTTTCAGAATGAACCTGGGTAAATGGTAATTACATTTGCATTGATTTAATCTTTCCAAAATAATGTTTGACACAATTTCCAGGGTGCTGCCTCAGATATGCTAACACATTATCTTCTATACAACATTAAAATAAAGACAATCCCACAAAATCTGAAAAAGCACCAAATAATTAGTGAACATATTTGTAATATGAAATCTTCTCACAAAGTTTAAATTTTTATTACTTCTTCTTTTGTGTTATCTTCATAGGGAGTGGAAAACTCACCTAGTTGAGCTCTTTCTAACCCTAAAGCCACCGTTTAAAACTTATTTTCTTAAAAAATCCTAAAGACTATTCATGAAAGGTGGTGTTGGGTCCAGGCAGTCATGTAACATACCTTCAAAATTTATTAGAACTCTTTGGTGTGCATTGTTTAGTGTGACATCCACACTTCTCAACCACAAAGTACCTTTGTAGGATAAAAAAGACCCCAAAACTAAGCAAGAGCACAAAGTCTATTTAGCACTTTCCAATAACCTTTTTGACATTCTTAAAAATGGCTTCTATAACTCTTAGCTGGAGAACAAACTCCAGATGATTTAAATTTCCTTTAACAATAAGATATGGCTAAATGTACAAGGCTATTCCAAGAATGGAAACCTTCTCTTTTACACTTTTAACCCAGCTCACAGACTTCACTGGAGATTTCACAAGTAGCCCACAATATGTCCACCTTCTGCTTTGTGGAAAAGGCAGGGTCAAGACTTGAAGTGATGTATTCTGAAAGAGCATTGCAAATATCCAGCTTCCATTTCTCCAAGGAACATTTTCTCATTTGTTCAATAACATGAAAAAGGAAAGGCTTAAAGTGGTCTGAGTAATTTTAGGAACTGTTTGGATATGTCCAGGAATTTTCTTATGGTTTCTATTTAGATCAAAATAGCTCCCTCTGGTATTATTCCAATGCTCATTCTGTGCCATATGCAAATCAGAATATTGCCATTGATTTTAATAGACTAATATCAGTTAAAAGAAGGAGTATTTCTTCTGTGTTTTGTTTAAGAATGATCTCCACAGAATCTGAAATGCCACCATCTTCTCCTTAGGCCTATCTCTAGGGGGGTTTTAAGTGGAATAATTTTGGATTCAGATGTTAGCAATTATCCAAATCTGTTCATCCTTTTTTAAGGTTTTCAGAGGGAATCTGATTCTATAAATGAAGGATTTTTATATTTTTTTAACCTATAAATAGGTAATCACCCAAGAGTCTTTTTTTTTTTATATATTCCATTCAGTTTTACATGTAGCAATGCCACCAAGGGTGATCTCAATGAGGTTTATAATGATTTGACAACACATGCTGGGTTTGTTACTCATGCAGCTTTGATTCTTCTGCTTTCCTACTGCATTGTCTTCCATGAGGCACTGAACACAATTAAACCTCCTTAATTTTCTTAAGTTCTCTCTAATCATATTTTTAATATATATTTTAATTGCTAGGCTGTCTATGTGTTGTGCTCTTGATTTTCTGCTCTCTGCAGTACTAGGTAGTAAAAATTATCTCTTTCAAACACAGAAATCAAGTTTATACAGCAGTGGGTTTGCTCATTGTTTCTTTTATGAATAAAATTTTATTGTTTAATGTTATGTGTCCTGGGAGTTACACTAAATCATACTTGATATCTTACTACAGACCATTTTTTAACCTTGTCTTGGTTTCACTGGGATAGAATCCTGGACCAGCCATGGTCTGCAGTCTGTTAACAGTTTTGAGTCAGCCATGAGCATAAGCTGGGAGGGGCAAAAAACCAGGGCAGCTGCCCCAGGCTGGCTTACACATATACCCCATACCATAAAAGTCACAGTTGGTGTACAGGGGGAAGTTTGCTGAGGATGAGGGTTCCTCTTGATCCTGCTTCTCCTCTTCCTTCCCCTCCTGATCCCCAGAGGGGTTCATTTACCATTCTGCTCCCAAGGACTGCTTTTCCCCTTACTGTGACTGCTGGACACTCACTGGGTTGAGTACAACTTTGTATACTTTATATTGGTTTCAATAGTAAAATTAGTTTGGCTATTTCATTAAGTCTATTTTTATTTCAGCCTGTGAGTCTTCTCTGCTTTTTCTGATCCCCTTTCTTGGCTGGCAGAGGTCATCAAGTGATAAAACAACTGCAACAGTTTATCCCCAGATACAGGGGGGCTACATTCAGTAAATAAACATCATTTTTTCTCACTATGATACTGTTTATAAAAGCAAACTTCTCCTTGTATAAACCCTTTTCTGACCACTGTTTGCCATATCTCAATATTTTTTGTAGTAGATCTGCATATTTTTCTCCCATTGTAATGCAGATAAAATCAGGTAAGTAAAACACAGACCTAAAATATGTGCAGAATTTGTCCTTTAATATTCTCTGTGGCAGCTAACCTCATTCAACATTAAGTATTTTCTGTTGCTAAGACAGTGCAAAAAAAGCTTGATATAAAACCTGAGGCAACTATGATAAAATGATGTCTTCTTCCTTGTTGAATCCCTCTCAGATTGTGTCATTATTGATAAGTAATTATGGTGACTGCAGCTATCTTGTAGATGTGGGGATGGGAAACAGTCCAGGTCTCTTGATGTCCAGCCAGAAGTCTGATTCTGGTTTTGCCTTCAGATCTACTGTTAAACAACATAAATAGAAATTC
Source organism: Galbula dea (assembly GCA_013399015.1). NCBI lineage: Eukaryota > Metazoa > Chordata > Aves > Piciformes > Galbulidae > Galbula > Galbula dea. The sequence goes on from VWZX01000621.1 coordinate 304,691, forward strand.
AGTCTTTCACTTAAATATCACTAATTTATTTCTTGTATTTGCCTCTTTATTTAAAGCCTTATGTCTGATTAGATTTATTTGCAAAATAATTTATTTTTTTGAAGACCATTTTTGGTTTAGGCTTTTATTTTTTGTTCCCTCTCTGCATAAAATAAAAGATTTCTGCCCCTTGCTAACCCACATCAATTGTGGAATCTTGGGATTTGATTATCACAGTATTATTGCAACCACTTTTCAATTTGACTTTCATTACAGCACATTAATTATTCTTGACTGATATTTTTAAGTGGCAACCTTACTGCTCTGTGACATAGAAGTTCTTGTTTGTCAGAGCTGGGTTAAAGGTGCTTTGTTTACCTTGCATAACTCCCACATGCAGTATGTAGCTGTACCCATCCAGGAACATGTAGCCTTTGGTGGGACATCCAGTCCTCCTAAAAGGAACAATGAAAATCTCCACAAACCAGACAGAAAGCAGAATGAAATGAGGTTCCAAAGAGCTCCTTATTGACCTCCTCAAGTCTGCTCACATGAGTGTCTGTGTGTGACCCCTGACTGTATAGGCACACTTTAAGAAGTATTACATGTCTTCAGATAGCATCTGCAATTGATGATGCTAATATTAAAACAGCAGATCAAATTATAGCTATTTAAACAGTATTGTAAGCTGCAGTGACATCAAATATCACACAATTATGGGGCAAAGGCTAGGAATTTTTGTTGATTGTATTATGCAAAATCAACATAAAACCAATGCAATCAGTGAATAGCAAACTAATAAGAAAGGCATGAAATATAATATAATAAGCTAGTGCAAGAGAAATATTTAGGACCTGACACCATAAAAATGTAAATACTGGATAAGGAACTTCAACTTATTTTCTTCATTTTTTTTCTATACTGCCATCAAGCCAAAAATTTGTTTCCCAGACACACTGAATTTGAATTAATCACTAGACTGACTGTTTTACCCAATGGGATTCTTATAAACTTGTTCAAGGCTTATGTCCTGGTTTAACCCCAGCTGTCAGCTAAGCACCACACAGCTGCTCCCTCATTCCCCCAGGGCAGGATAGGGGAGGCAACTGGAAGAGTAAAAGTGAGAAAACTCATGGATTGAGAAAAAGACAGTTTTATAGGTAATGCAAAAGTTGCATACATAAGCAAAGCAAAACAAAGAATTCATTCAGCACTTGCTATCAACAGGCAGATGTTCAGCCACCTCCAGGACAGCAGGGTGCCATCCTGTGTAACAGTTAGCTGGGAAGACAAATGCCACCACTCTGAAGGTCCTCGCTTCTTCTTCCCCCAGCTTTTTGCTGCTGAACATGATGTCATATGATATGGAATATTCCTTTTGTCAGCTCAGGACAGCTGTTCTTACTGTGTCCTCTCTCATCTTCTTATGCAACCTCAGCCTACTCACTAGTGGAGTGGTGTGAGAATCAGAAAAGATCTTGACTCTGTGTAAGCAGAGCCCTTGACAAGCTACTATGGAAAAAATTAACTCTATCCCAGTCAAAACCAGCACAGCTTACCAGAACTAACAGTATTCTATTTTCCATCATTCTCCTGTATAGCTAATTGGGCTAGATGCAACTTGCCAATAATTTAATTAAAGATTGTTTTATCATTTGTCATTATCAGTAAGTTTGAACAAAACATTTCCATTACCATGAAGATTCTATTTCTATAGAACAAGTACCATAGGGTTTCTATCTCCTTCCACTGACATTTAATGTTTCTCAGAAATAGCTGAGAACTGCAAAGACAAATCTGTTTGTCTTTCTAAGGTCTGCATGTAAAGTTCCAAGCAATAATTGAATTATGTGAGAGTCCATTGTTGTGTAAAATATAATTTTAAAGTTCTGTTCTCTAAATTCAGCTTTCAACTGTTTGGAAATTAAATGTTCAAGGGTTTTTCCCCCTTGATATATATATTTTATTCTTGCATTATGGCACTGTAACTGTTTCACATATCAAGATTACTTCCAATAACATTGTTTTATAGCTCTATCTGTAAGGTAATCTGTGAAGTACAGCAAGAGAGAAAAACAGTAAGAGGAATCTTTTCTTCTGACACCAGTTGATTCATATGGAGTTGCAGAGAAGTAAATCATTAGGCAGCTCAGCCTCTTCTCGTGATTAAATCAAGTTATATAGATTGACTGTAGTAATTAGAGTACTCTAGGTCCATTCCAGATATTAAAAAAGGAACAATAGCTGCAGAGACAAGTATTGAGAGGTTAGGGAAGAAAATGCTCACTGTTACAATTATCCAGAAATACATCTTTTATGAAAAATTTAACTATGAACCAGGATGGTTATGGAGGCTGATGAGAAACTTTGAATCAGTTATGTGGCCTACATCAGAAAAAGCATAAAATACTTCTACAGATCAGACAGAGATGAAAATATGAGTATAGTAAAGAGTCTCACAGCTCCTTTCAGCCTACAAATGTTCAGTAAGACAGCTGTTTGCTTGGTGTGTTCCTCCTAGTATCTGTAGTTTACATTATGCCTCACGTGCCAAACTTATTTGTCTATTAGTCTAGGGAAAAGAAAACATATTTATTTTTCAGTGTATGAATATGTTACTGCATTTTCCTGAGTTTTTCCTTGAAGAGATTGTTCTGCTATCTTACAAATTCTGGGAGAATGAATCCTCCACAAACAGTTCTATAGTTTAGAAATTTCCTTTACAAATACATTTACAAGAGTAAGCACAATGCATTATGGCTATTTTATAGGAGTAGGATCATCTGGATTCTACCTTTTCTGTGAACCAGACATGACTGAGTGGCTTTCTGGAGTGCAAGTACACTAACCCATACAGTATGGGGAGCAAACAGGAGCAACTACAGGTCAGAGTGCTGTGGCAAGATATGACTTCTTCAGATCATGGAGATGTGGTAGCACAGCTCACGTAGCTGGAATGCTGCTACAGATGGGTGTGAATTTTGTAGGAAGGAGAGGCCAGCAGGGCAAGGAAGGGAGTTATCATTTATGTGAGAGAACACTGGGGATGTGTGGACCTTTGCTAAAATACAGATTAGGAGCCAGCTGAGAGTTTAGGGGTGGAGAATGAAGAACAAACCCAGGTGTTCCCTGCTAGTCAGTTAGCCACTGGCAAGATAATTTGGGTGATGCTATTCACAAGATTCTTAGACCTTTTTGTTGTGGTAGAGAGACAGAGATTCTGCCTATATCAGCTTTGTCCTTTTCTTCTCACCCATTAAGAGAAAGGACATTTCCCTGTCATATTTCAAGCCTTTGTGGATCAGCATGACATCTTATTGCTATCATTAGCTGCTGTGCCAAGTTTCTGATGCTCTTATTTCCACAAGTCTTACCCAGTCAAAGACTTTACAAAGAAAAATGTATGCCCTATTGAAAAGGGATTTCCCATCCTCAAATTTATCTCACTGTCTTTCCCAAGTTTGCAGTATAGCTCCTACCAGTCTTGTCTTTTCCATGAACACCATAAAAAATCAGTGCATGCAATTCTGTGTTGCCTCCAGTGTGCTACACAGTGGTTACACCTATTGCATGGTGCCATGGCAAAAGAAATCATTCCCTGGGAACATTGACTTCCACAAGAATTTCCTCAATTACTCCTTCAGCTGTTCTTCAGCTTCACAGATGAAAATGGTGTGCCAAAAGCTGAAAACAATGTTGTTTTTTTCTCTGTTGGCCTATGAGGTTGGTCCTGTTCATTTGTGGTTTCCTGCAAAACAAAGGGGAGCAGATGGCAGAAAGCTGAGAGCAGGAAGTTGTTCTGAAACAACAGCCTTAATCAGGGCTTTCTGGCATTCATTCTTGTGCCTAGGAGAACCAGCAGGACCAAACTGTACTTAAGGGTCTCACAGACTACTCCATGCAAGATCCATGACTACTGCTATGTATTTTGTTGATTTGTAAGGAAAAAAATTGTTGTAAAAATCTTGATTTTTTTACTGCTTTCTAGGTCTTTTTTTAGCCTAGCTCTGCAGATCTGTATTTATTACTTTTCTGCCTATAAAGAACTCTTCCCTGTGCAGTAGATCAACCCCATTCTCTCAGACATGCTACAAAACCTCATTTGTTATGCTGTGGGTAGTGTGCTCAGTTTCTGGAACATGGACATTTTTTCAAGATGTCTGTGTTCCAGTAAATCAGGGAGGACCATCAGCAGACTGTTAGAGTATTTTTTCCCCTAAGCCAAAAGAGAGCCCAGGTAAGATTCCACAATTTCATATTCTGGTCACTGAGTCTTGGAAAGATTTTTGGAGGTCATTTAGCCCAACTTCCTGCTCAAAGCTCTATCTAGTCCCTCTGGAGCCTGGCCAGCCAAGGTTTAAAGATCTGCAGCACTGGATGTTCCACAGCCCTTCTGGACTGTTTCTTCTGGAATTAAATAGAAGTTCATGTTGATGTTCCCACCTGCAGGATGTAACTGAACCAACAAACATCTGTTGAGTACACAAGCTTCAGCTCTAAGGAGACAATCAGCTGTATGGATTTCTTAATATCTTATAAATCTATAAGTATTCCAATACTAAGTTTTATTGTTTTGTTTTCTTTTCTTTTGAATGGCTTATAAGTCAGAGGTGTGTCTTTCACACAATATTTCTGCTTGTTTTGTTTCACTGAATGAATTACAGAATAAATATGGTCCATAAAGTTATTTTGAATTATTTTGTCCAAAAATGCTCTTTTGTTTGTTAATTTTCTGGTAAAAACTTGCTCAAACTCTTGGCACAGGTTCAAATTCTTGGTTTCTGGCTCAGGTCAGAGGGTCATCAGTGTGCATACCAGTGGGGGATGTTATTCTTCTTGCAATAAAGACACAATACCCTAGCAGCCCAGATTTATTAAGTCTGTGTTTTAATAACAGTGTGTATTATCCCATCCTTCATACTCTAAGATGTTGTTCTCTTTCAGCAGGTTTTCTTCCAGCACTTGAGAAGATCTAATAGTTGAATCTAGCTGGAATTATAAGGGTGCACAAACCATTAAGTGGGCTACTTTTTTCTGGATGATCCTGGTTGTTCATACTGGCAAATAAAAAGTAGTATCATGTCTTTAGATTGTGGAGACATAGATCTGGCCATTGAGCTCTGATGCAATAGGCATTGAGACAGCTGAGGCAAGAATAATCCTTCTGCAACAGAAAGAATTAGACTTAAGTGATTGAAGGTATAGATGGGATATGTTCTCACAAATGAGGGCAGCAAGACCTTGCTGACATTAGAGGACTAGATTTTTGGCAAAAGACAAAGAAGTTCTCATACAAAAGGCCTGCAGCATACCAGAGAAAGTTCTAGTCATGAATTAAGATGAGAACATAATGAAAAGAGTGTTAAACAAGTCAGTTTTGACTGAGCAGAATGCTTTTACCCATTTTGCTTTTGCATCAGTGTTGGTCATAGCCTGGTGCCATGACTGAATACATCTCAAAATGGACTCATCATCATATGTAACTATGGCCTTGCTGTAAAGGAAAAAACCTTTCATTTTTGCAGCTTCTTATAATTTTGAATTCTGACCACTTAATACCTTCATTTCATTTCCAGTAACCTATTAAATCATACTGTGTACTGCATAGGGTTTATGAACATATATTTTAGCTTTGTATTTATTTCTCCCTTATCTACTTTAAAGAAATATAATTCAGTTAGTACAGTATAATTTCTCTAAGCTCCCATTATTAAGCATGTGTATAAGGTTTAAAATGCCAAGTTTATTTTACTTTTCCTTTACCTGTGCTGAACTCATGGACTAGGTCAAATAAAGGCATCATGCAATTTAATTGGAGAAAAGCTTCGCTTACACCTTCTATGACCTCAGATTAAGTGGATTTTATTACACTCATTAAAACCTAAGTACAAATTCAGTTAAGATTATGAAGCTATTGAAACTCCTGGATAAAACCACCTAAAACCATATTTTAGACTGAAATACCTGAAAGGAAAAGAATATTTGTTTTTAAGGTTTTTCTTCCATTTTTTTGATCACTGTATAGTGATCAAAACATGCAGTGGTCCTAGGAAAAAAGATATATATGTTGGAACACAGCCCTTCTGAAAGCCCCAGCAGGCATTTATAGAAGGAAAACACCAAGAACCACTTTCTTCCAACCCTTAGTAACCTCAGCAGCCTTCCCCTTATGCATGTTACCAAGCCTTCAAATTTGTCTCTTTCTTAGTGAGGGCATAAGCCAAGTTCTGTGTAAAACCCTGTAATCTCATCCCAGTGACACTACTATAAACTGTTCAGATGGGGTTTTTTTCAGTTATTTCTGTCACACATTAATACATCTAGAGTTCCTCTTTAATTACTTGTGACTTATCTGTGACATCTGCAGAGTAGGGCCTTGATCTAGTCTTTATCTGTCACTCTAAGAAAGAAGAGGGATTTACACTCCCATCCTGAAAAGCCTACCAAAGCAGCAACTTGAAGGAAGCAGTTCTTTTCATCTCCTGCTTAAATAAGATAAAAATTAAATGAAAAAAAATGCTTAAATACAGAAATCTGACAATTGGAGAACACTCATAAGGAAAGCAAAGAGAGCAGGAAGGAAAGGTCTATAAAAATCTTCAGGCAGACCCTAGAGGATTGGCCAAGCTCCAGTCCTCTGAAACAGAAAAATCAATTAGATACACAAAGTAGACATATGATGCAGTAGGGAAAAAGGGGGAAAAAAATCCTGTTTGGAGACAGAGGCTGAGTCAGAGAGAAATAAAACTGTATCCACATTTTTCTTATCAGGAGCAGTTTGAGGCAAATCCAAGCTAATCACTCCTAAAAACACAGTCAGATTTTTGTGGACTCCTGTTTGAGTCTCAATAAATTCACAGCTCAAGATTTGAAGCACTGAAAAGCAGGCATTCCTCACAGCTATCCAATGCCTGGATTCTCCAATCCACAAAAGACAAGCTAAACTCTTGATTTGAGGAGGAGGTGGTAATAAAGGTGATTAGACCAGGCAGACAGAAAAATCACCCAGCTGGATAGCTTGTATACCATGCAGAATTCTCTAACTCCTTTCTTTACTCACAAGATGTACAGAGCCTTTTTAGTCTTTACCCCCTGAAATTTAGACCATAACAGAAACTTCAACAGAAACTTAGACAGTAACAAAGTTGTTGATGGCAATTGTTCAATCAGATATCAAAAAGAACTGAATGAAGAGTTTGATATTAATAATTAACCCAGTGAATTAAGCCCCCTTATACATATTTAGAGCAGCTACAAAGAAATGTTTTAACACTTAATAATAAATAAGAAGACTGGAAATTAAATGGAATGGAATTTTGTAACCATGGGAGGAGCTCAGAGATAATAATCTTTGGATAATGGATAGTAATTTATTAGAGCCTTGAGACAGCCAATGTATACTGAAATTCCCTGGGGTATAGTAAGAATTCACCCTTCACCCAGTATGGAATCCTGCTGAGAGGTGCCACCACTGTCTATTAGGACTGCCTATGGAAAAGGCAAATGCAAAAGTAAAGATGCAAATTCAGCAGCTAAGTTTCCTGGGCATAACACAGCTACCTATAATCACTCATCCTAAGAAGCATTCTTTTTAGGTGTTAAAGCTCTGCATCAGTGGAACACTTCCTGAATACAAAACTGATATAAGCTGTCTCCTCCATAGGGCTGTTTGGGGCTCACAGTTTAGGCATTGTCAGTGCTGTGTTCCCTCGTGGGCCCCATTGAGTAGGCATGCTCTGAGTGAGGCTAACATGTATTGACAACACTGAGTTCAGCAGAAAATGCAAGTCACAGTCCATTTTATTCAAAAGTAGGGACACACATGCTTATGCCTTCTGAGCAGAGGCAATTTCTGAAATGGGTTTAATAGGAGAGAGAACCATAGCAAACAACAGTCCAATTTTGTGGTATAAGCACTTTTATGAGGACATAATGCATCTCATGTCCATGTTATGGATTCTACCTCTTTTTTTTATCTAATATCTACCTAACTTGAAATACATAAAAGACATCTTTGGCACACAAAAATCCTCTTCCAATTTTAACTAGATACCCTAACATTTAGTTTTCTATATCAAGCTTCCTCTTTCTGTCTGTAGAAGGTTGAACTTGGCTGACTGGCTGCCAGGCACCCACCAAGCTGCTCTGTCACTCCTCCTCCTCAGCTGGACAAGCAAAGAGACAATATGACAAAAGGCTCGTGGTTTGAGATAAGGATGGGGAGATCACTGAAGCAATTACTGTCATGGACAAAACAAATTCAGCCTGAGAAAATTAATTTAATTTATTGCTAGTTAAACAAAGTAGGATAATAAGAAATAAAACCAAATCTTAAAACATCTTTCCCTCACCCATCTCCCCCTTCTTCCCAGGCTCAGCTCCTGAAATTCACTCCTTAATGTCTTGAGATAAAATGAAACAGTTTCACAAATGCACTTTGCATTCAGTAGTTTATAGAAACAAAAAAAAACCAGAAACATTTCAAGGAACATTTTATTCACCCTAATATTCCCAGCCCTCCTCTTATTCTGTTTGTGTGTTGATATCATATACAAGATGAACAAAAATATGTAATTTTTGGCAGCTTTGTGCATTTAACTGCTGTTTAAGTGGCCTCAAGTGCTAATGAATGTAATATTCTTAGCCATGGTGATAACTTAGCATTTCTTGTGTGCATAGCATAAGATTTTGCAATATTTTGCAAATAATTAATTAATAATTACTCAAAATTAAATTTATTTTTTTAGGAGATGCAACACTGAATCAATTTCCTCCTTAGTTTTCTTTGTTATACCTATGGATTTCAACCTCATTTGTTGTATTTATAACTGAATATCAACAGAATTATATAGGCATTATTTGAATTCATCTAATTGCAAGTAAATTGTAGACCAAATATCAGATAGTTAAGACACCAAACACCTCTGTGATAAGGCCTGACTGGGGCATAATCCACTAAAATTGTTGTCTTCCTGCTTTTAATTTTCCCTCAATATCATATATTATTCCTCTTCAGTTGTTTTTTTTTCCTCCTGTATTCCCACCCAAACAAATGGCTGAAGTGAAAGTTTTTGCAGGTAATTTGAGTTGACCTGCCAGCTGTGAAAAAATATTCACTGTCTGCTCTACAGAAACAGGTATATCTATAGCTGCCCATCTTTAGTTTTGTAGGATGGGTCCTTACTCATAAATGTGGCAGCTGACTGGAGTAACTAAGGTATGATTTTTTTTATGACTTACTAGGCAAGACAGTACATAAAACCTCCACAGAAATCATAAAGAGATTAGTTACTTCAGCTTCAGGCTGTGACAAATGTTGTTACTAACTTTTGTCAGAATCTCTCCCCCTTTCCCCTCTTTCCCACACTCATACACACTTCCTGTGGGAAGGAAAGCTTCATCTGGTCTTGATGTCTTTCAATCCTGAGGAATAAATTTGAGCAGTCAATACATAATTTTTGTGAGTGTTGAAGACAATTATTTTGTGCCCTCTGATAAATGAGGGGATCAAAATATGGTTTTATTGAGTCACATTTTAAACCTCATACAAGGATGATTCACCAAAACCACATAATTAGATGTTTACAAAGATACAGTGGCACTGTACATGAGAAATCCTTCCAGTCTGCCTGCCATAAGTCTCTTCCTTCATTGAAGACAAACTGTTTACACTGTCAAAAAGCATTTACATTAAATTGCCATAAAATGAAAACCACAAAGCTGTGGTGGAAATTTTTTCCCGGTTAGGGAGACAGAGCACTGGCACAGACTGCCCAGAGAGGCTGTGGAGTCTCCTTGTGTGGAGGTATTCAAAACCCATCTAGATGTGCTTCTGTGTGACCTGGTCTAGGGAATCCTGCTGTGGCAGGGGGGGTTGGACTAGATGATCTTTTGAGGTCCCTTCCAGCTCCTAACATTTTGTGATATCAGTACAAATACACACTTGAATAAAAGATGTCATTTGCTCTTAATAACAAGTCAACAGAAAAGTTGCAGGGAATAGAAAGAGTTACCTTCTAGCAGGAATGGAAGGAATAGGTGGTGATTTGGAATTATCTTGTTGAATTATTATCAGAAAAGGTGAGGTTTCCTTTCACAAAGTTTACACTAGTAATTTGTCCCTTAGTGCTTTAGACTGAATGATGCAGAGAGTGGAAAATTACTTTTCTTTCACCGTTACCTACTTCCAATTTAGCATCTTCTCACACTCTAATTTTAATTACTTCCTATACAAGTTCCAAAGTTTGTTTCCAGGGATGAATAAAATATTCTAGAGATATTTTTAGGAAGAAGCTTCACAGAAAAAGATCAGGCTAATCAATTCATTTATAGCTTCTTTTGTATTATATTGGCAGACAGATTAAAACTCTGTACCAGCCACAGTTTAGCAGTGACTGATTTTAGCTATTTTACTTCCTACACCACCAAATAAATGGTCTAGAAGAGCCTAGCAATCTCTGTCCTTACTTAAAAGAATATTAGTTTGGCTAAGATTTCAGCACTTTTTTCTACCTGATGTTTGATTACATGACAGCATTTAAACAAAGTCACTGGTATTTATTCATAAGCTTATTTTCTACATATGTGCAGGAGAAACTACACAGATCCATACAGCACTTCACTGGTCAGGCATTAGGGCACTTACCTTCCTCATTAGCACTGCTTTATTCCTCACCTTTTACTCTTTTTGCACTTTTTTACACCTTCCATCCAACTTTATGGTTATTTTCTTATTCGTTGCATTTCTTCTAACCAAAGCCACATGTTTCTTAGACATTTCCTTTCTCAGGTCTACTGATCAACTGAAAAGAATACAGTCCAAAATAAATATTGTACTTCTCTTCAGCATTGCACCTTCTCTGTGCTGTGAAGTCTTTCAAATGACTGGTCCAAATCCAGCTTTTCCTCTCTCTCTTCTCTCTTTGCACACATAGTTTGTCTAAAAGACCACGTCTTCCTTTTTCTCTGCCCTGCTTTGATTTGTTTAGGGTCTTATCAGGCTCCATATTTACTGCAGATGAATCTGTCTCCTCTCTTTCTTCAAATCTATTGTATATTGTCTACATGTACTGGGAGAAATCTCCCTGCATAAATCAGTCTATGCCAGTATACTTTAAAAATCCTTTCACTGACTTCTTCACTAAAATCCATCATTTAAAGATTCCTTGCTTGATTTCCAGTGTGTAAACCTGTCTCCTCCTGTCTGAGACACTTTGTCCTTTTACCTTCTCTCTTACATGTTATTTGCTTTTTAAGGACCATAGCACTAATATTCTGGGAAGCATTTTCTTCACCACATATGCCAAAATTGCATTCAATATGGAATGCAGATCTCTCATTTAGGGATTGATTATTGATCAACTAGATGGTGGTAAAATGGGCAGTGTCTATTTTCTTTGTGTTTCAGTTCTGCTTGTATAAAAGAGAGATGATCTTTGTGCTCTGTATCAACAAATATTTACAGTATAAATATATTTATAAATCTGTATGTACATATTATAGATCTACTAATATGTATAAACATTATAATAGAAGTCATATAGATATATTAAAATTCAGTTAAAATCTTTCCTTAACACCACATCTGACCCATTTTTTGGTTGGTGTCATGGCAACAAAAAGATTAAATTCTGTTTTTCTGTATTTTGAAGTAGAAAATAGCAGCATGTCATCCATTAGGCTTTGGATCTATACAGGAGGATGAGCTCTGTAAAATAAAATTACCCCAATCCAAATTTCACCCTTTTCCCCTTACTTGTTGTTTTGAAAAGATCAGTTTACTAACTCTTGTCCCTTTATGGAAATATAGTAATTAAATATTTATCAAGAATTTATTTGAGAAAGAGAAGCTTATCAACAAACTAGTACAGGGCCCTCTAGAGACCATGTGGATCACCCTAGATTAACCAATAGTTTATTAATTAAACCAGACAGGGAATATCATTCTGTCTCTCAAATCCTAATTAACTGCTGCAACAGATCTGGTGGACTGGGTTTGGATAAAGGGATAAAGAAAAGATCTGTTAATTATTTGGGAACAGGGCTTACTCATGTCAAAATCTTACCACAGCATCTGAGAGATCTCATGTTCATTTCAATGATTCCTGCTCTGTCTCTATAGAGGAGTTCCTATCTTCTTGCACTTCCCAAGGAGCTCCTCAGCACTGGTGCGTGCTCTAAACATATCCTGGTTCTTTTGAACTTAAAAAAATAGCATTTCTCCAAGGGTACTTAAGGGAAATGCCTGAAGCATTTATTTCCCCTAGAGTTTTCACCTCAATATTTTATATAGTTATTCTGACATTTGGCCTTTGCAATCTGCCTGTACAAAAGAACTGAAGTACAAATTTCCACTTCCTCCTGCTCTTAGTCATCATTGTCAATGAATTAGTTTATTCACTATATTAAAAAAAAATTATAAATCCAACTAAGTATAGAAAAGAAAACAATAAATTGTATCCCATATGTTATCAGGTGAAGGAAAACATTCCTGAAGTATACAAGCATATGACACAACTGCTACACTCTCACTGCCTTTCGGTTCTAGTGCACCCACATAAATCACACCAGCACCAACAGCTTCAAGAACAAACCTGAGCTGCATTAAGAAAAAGAGGTCTCAGGTTTGCTAGAGGTATAATTTCCCTCTAAATATATCAGCTGTTTTATTAAATAAATAAATGTGTCCAGATCTTTTCCCTTCTGCAGTAATCAGCTGTAGAGTATTAAGCAATACCCATTTCCACTCATTGCTACTGTAAGCAGCAATCCTCCTTCTCTTGCCACTCTCCAGAAACATCTCTCTAAGCCTACCTTTAAGTCAGGAAAGCCTCCCTCAGAAACACTTTTTTCCCAAGGAGTGTTCAAAAAATAAGAAGGAAGAAAATAAAGAAGAAGAAAGAGACACAGAGAGAGAATGAGATTTATAATAGTCCCTGAGACTGAATCCACAGACTGCAACTGTAATAATGTCTACCTGAGTGATTTCAGTTCAACACAGAGCTGGTGTAAATGTGGAGAAATTGTTTTGTTTGGAGAATTGTAGTGTATCATTAGACCACTCTATAGTTTGTTTTCTTCATGTTTTTAGACTGTGGCTGTCTTCAGTGAAAGCCTATGTATGTTTCTCAGTCATACAAAACATGTCTTTTGATTTCCAGCTGAAAAGGGCATTTTAACCCTTCAATTCTGGCATCAGGATTTGCCATCTGAAATCTACTCCTGATAAGAATGTCTCTATGAATGACAAATTTACCCTAAGAACTCACTGATCAAGGGAAAATAACTGCTTTTCATAATTCTTCATTTTTGGTCAAACTATCAGGAGCTGTGGTATTTTAATAATAGAATGACATTTAGAGCAGAAGTTTACTTTTGCAGTGATATATGATTGTGTAATGCCTTCTCAGTTGAACTACAGCAGCCTAATGGCTTCAGAACACTCATCAAAAGTCTGTCTGGGAGTGTTTTTACAATATGTGTTGAACATCAGGGTGTGAAGCTTTTAAAAACCATTTTTATTCCCTAGGTGGAGAAAAAGAAGAGAAAAAAGCATAACACTTCTGTTATGCCCAGAAAGATCTGTGCTTTTGTGACTGAAAGAAAACAGAAAGCAAAATATAGCTTTACCATAAGGGAGTACATTTCAAAATGAATTTTTAAATTCACTTGGGTAAATCTATGTCTGTTATAAAGTAAGTTATTATTCCATATACAGAATTAAATTGGATTTATTTTATTTATTCTCTATGATATATGACAAGGGGTTTTTGGGGGGTAGAGTGTTTTTTCTTCCCCCTATCCTGTTGTTTGCCTGTCAGAGGGTGTCAGAATCCATTCTGATGACCTGTTTCCAGATGGTACTGTGCTTGGCAGATTTGATATGCCACGTCACATAAAAAGCTCATCAAACTGAAGTGGCATTCACTGCATACAATGCTTTGATTATCTGCAGACATACAGGGAATGGAACAGCATCTCACTGCCAAGCACTTAGTGCCCACTGGTTCCATCAACCAAGCTGAGCACAGCACAGTTTAACACTTTAAGCCTTTTTGTCACACTTGTATCTGCTTGGCTTTTGTTTTTCTTTTTTGAGTTTAAGAACAGATAAGTGCAAATAAATGTTTGGCAAAGGAAAAAAAAAAACCACAAGAAAAAAGATATTAAAAAGAAATATCAGTTTAAACAATCCTATTTAAAACATATGATGAAATTTCAGTTTGATTTTGGTTTATTTCTGATTGTTAATATTTGGTTATATTCACATAGTCCAGTTTGGGTAGAATTTTGATAGGGTTACTTTATTTAATAACATTATTTTTACAGCTGAAATGTGAATTAATATTTCAACAAACAGTAACTGTTAGATAGTTTTTCTTGTTGACTTTAGTGAAGCACTATCAGCAGTAGGTTGGCTGCAGCAGCCCAGAATTGTTTAAGCAGTATAATTCAGTACAGATATGCACATTTTTTGTCTGCAGAAGATACATTCTAAATTACATTCTGCTGCTGGAGCAACATCAGCTTTACCTTTTCACAGATTTAACACAGTCAATGCCATTTTTACTGGCCTTGTCAGAGCAAACAAGAATTAAAATAGCAATGAAGAGCTGGTTTTCCCAGGGAGTACAATACATTAATTTTAATTTATCTGAGGATTTTTTGTGTTTTCTAGGTCTGACTAGAATAGCAAGAAGTTTAAAGCATTTAAAAGAAACAGTAGATTAATAACCCTAAAAATATGGATGCTTACCTGCTTCTTTCTCTCTCCACCTACCTCTTTAGCCCATAAGCAAGAGTTCTAAAAATAATGTCTCAGGTTAGTGACTTCTTAACGTTTCTGTCATTTTACCTTGGAAACAGACATAAGCACCTAATCTAAGATGATGACCTAAGTCTCTCCTGGAATCAGCAGAGAAAGAAAAAAATCTCTCAATTTTCAGCTCCTAGAAAGTCATCCATATCCTTCTCTGTGCTTTGACTATGTGAACAGCAACTGAGCTTCTAACTGAGGTATTTCAGTAAAATGTCTGAAGTTAGAAGCAAAGAACCCAAGCCACAAAGTGGATCTTCTTTTGAAGTCACAGGAGAAATTTCTATTGTAGTCCCTGCACTCTATGGAGTGAAATAGCTTTGGCTAGTTGAAGTGAAAGGATTATGAGTTTACATTTAAAAATTAAGAATGAATAGCTGCACAAGAGGTGTTGTTGGCCACATGAAGAGCTCCATGCAAAATGAAGCCACCATGTAGATGTGAGATCAATGCCTTATCCTCATTCTTGTGTTGCTGTTATTACTGCTTGAATGAAACTTGTTCCAAAGTTCTGCCATCTATGGTGAGGTAACAAATTACATAATAAATTCCTCTCATTAAAAATGAACTATTTATTTCTCCTACCTTTCCTCTTACATTATTGAACAAACTGGAAAAGACCATATTTGTTACATGACCAAAAAATAAATTAAACCATAAAGTAAAAATAAAGTAAAAATAAAGTAGTATCACCTGTGTCCAGCAATTTTAAGGCAATCTAGTCTTTTACTTAAAAGTCTTAAGTTGTGGATAACAGAAAGCAATCTGATGGTAACCCAATTACAAGCAGAGTAAGAGCTATGGCCTTCGTTAAGTCCTTAGGTTCTTTCTGGGAAGAAACATTTCAGCTGCTTCCTACAGACATGACTTGCACTACTTCTGGCTGCATCAACTCTCACTTGAAAATTTGGCTGTGTATAATATTAAAATAAAACATCTGTACACCAGATAGGCACAACTGTCTATGTGTCACTGCTGATCCATCTCTAGATTGTTCCTTGTGCCAGCTACTTTTCTAAGATGGGTTTAGGAGCAAGAGATAGAATAGGAATATTCTAAAGATCAACTAAGAAACACAATTCTTAAATTAAATCCATAAATGCTTAATTTAACAGTGAATGCTTAGTCTGACTGATATATTTTAACTTCCTGTGCTGATAATTCCAGGTGTAAGAAATACCTGTGGTTATTAATAAACCATTAGCAGCTGGGGATATTACCTTCACCCTATTTCTTCCTTCTCATTTCCTACAAGAACCATTTAAAATTAATGATGGTTGATCCTAGAATTTTGGCAGAGAATACCCTACTTTATCAACTGTGTATATGAGAGGACTCTTATGTTCCTGCCAAAGATAACCATCAGCAAAATGAAAAGCTTAAGCAGGTCTACAGTGTTGTTTGGCTGTTAGAAGGCAGGCAGGCATGCTTTAACTCTGGCTCATTATAGTCCCTGCTTGACATTACCTATCTTTAGTATACCCCTTGTCTTGCATCAGTAATGACTGGCTTTAGATGCCTGAGGCTTTTCTCTTAGGCTGCTTTCAACTCTTTTTTCCCCCTCTTTATTTTTTTATTTCTCTTCTTAATAGTCTAAAAGAAATGTAAGTGTGTCAAAAGACAATCAGTAATATTGGAAAACTATATCCAGCAGTTTTCTTCCAAAAAAGTTATATAGATAAAAAACCCCTTTGTGTTTAATAAGAAGAATGAATGCAAACACAGAGAAATACAGTCACATCTATAAAGTCTACTGCTGTTCAAAAGCCCATTCAAGCAGCAGCAATTTTTACCAACTCTTATAATTAACCTGTTGTAATGTAAGCATCCCTGGATGGCATTTTATGTTATGTATTGTCTGGAACCAACACCAACCCAAAGATGGTTTTGCTCTTTTAAATCTCTGGGGATAATAATCTTTTGTTGTTTTGCTCAGTACCTGTGGAAAATTCCTCAGATTTCCAAGTGATGAAGTCTTTGTCTAATTATTACTGTTATTAATTGATATTATGGAAAGACTAAAAGTATTTAGCAATATATCAAAGCCTGTTTGTGCCACACCCTGTATGCAATTGTCATTAAAATATACCCTTTGGCCCAAACTGTAAAACTGGATGGAAGAGAGCACAAAGTAACAGCATGACAATTATGAGGAAGGTAAGAAGCAGAGGTCACAGAACTTCAACTGCCTAGACATAGTTATATGTCTTCTTTCCCCATGTTTCTTCCCCTGTCTTTTAATTAAAAATAAGTGGCCTGATTTTCTAAGGTCTTGAACACCCAAAACCTGCTCTGATTTCATAGGCAGCTGAAGGTGTCAGCACAGAATGTTAGAAAATTAGGCCAAAAGTATTTTTATCTTTGGAAATTTCCTAAGATTTAGCCTTTAAAGGTGAGTTACTAGGGGAAAACCTCAGCAGCTGGAACTGAAAAGAGTGGAATAGTGCAAGCTTCTAAAAAGCAGAACAACTTTACTATGCTATAGCTATCTTCTCATTCAGATGTCTCCTTTCCTGATGTTGCATCTGATGCTTGACACCCTTCTTATCCATTTTGACTGGGAAAGAACTTAATAAACCTGGGCAATGTTTATACAGTTCTCTCTCCCATGTCAGGGAAGGGTCATGCTAAACTTGGAAATTTACATTCCAGTTGGGAATCTCAAGTAAATGTCAGGTAAACAATCCAGAAGGATCTATGTTATCCTTAGATTTCTTTTTTTGGTCTGCTTGTTTGTTTTTATATTACATTTCTTTAATAATAAGATATATAGGAGATCACAAGTATTACAGTGGTGCTAACTTCAATATGTTGGAATGAAGTGTAAAAAGAAACAAGGATGGCAAGCTTTTGGCAAAAAGTGAAGTGAAATCTAAATCTAAAGTTGACTTAAAAATCTATGGAATTCAAGCAGATGAACAAAGCTTGGGCTTTGGTTAGCATCAAACTCTTTATATTGTTCTCTTTTCAGTTCTGAAATGTCATAATGTGCTAATTATCATTGCATATTTGAAGTGTTCTTCTTTCATCTTAACTCTAAACAGGATATGTTGAAATGTCACAGAAATCAGCTGATCAACATTACCAAAGGCCAATTTAATTTCTTTTGCAGTCAAATGAACTTACAAGAGGATGGTATTTAAAGCCTCTAAACATTTGTGGATCTCTGTCCATCCAAAATAAGCAGAGGCTGCTTTCTAGTCAAAAAATACAGAAGTCTAAGCCACAATTTAAGAATCTTAATGCAACAGGATGTAGCCCTTTGAACAAAATATAAGGAAATTAGACAAAGTTACAGACTTATTGATGAAATTTGTATGTTCTGTATCATGACTTCTTTGAAAATAAGATTTCACAAATTTTATTGATTCAGAAATCCTGTAGAGGAGCTTAATATTGAAATGTTAAAAGCAAGTGGTGGTTTCATGACATTACTACAGAACTAATGCTGTTTTCACAGAATTAAAACTATTTAGATATTTTTGTGCTCTTTGCCTCTTAATCCTCACTATGCCTGGAGAATGAAATGCAGATTAACAACTGCAGCTAATGGTGGGTGTTACATTGCCTTGTGCTTTGGCCATTTCCTCAGAACAGAATGTTCAATTCATTTAATTGAAGTGAAAAAACTGAAAGCCCACATTTAAAAAAGTATTTCAGCCATAGATGGAATATCACAAAACAGAGACAGTACTCAAATATAAATCATTTACAACTGATATACATAACTAATTGTATATGTCATTGATTTACAGTCAAGCTGAGTGATTAAAGTAATAATCTTCATTGCCCGTGATTTCTCTAAAGATACAATTCTTCACTGAATATGATTTTAGAACACATTCCAAGTAGGTGCATAAAGTTAGATACTAACTGTGTGTTCTAATAAACTGTATCTCTTTCAAGAGTAGTTGAAATTCAATTTGTATCACAGATGTTTAGTTATACTTCTAGAAACAAGTTTAGAAAAGTTTTCAGAAATAATTTGCATCTTTTCCTAGAAGATTCCTTCAGAGAATAACTTGACACATTCAAGTATTACTTTCCATTACAAGAAGAAATAATCTTAGAGTTCTTGAGAATGGATTTTGATTTTTCCAAGTAGATGTAAATAATATTGCAATAAGGGAAAGAAAAATAAAACCAAAACCAAACCAAAGATTCTACAAGCATCCTTTCTCATTAGCTGGTATTCAGAGAGCATTTGTTTCAGACATACATTGAATTTAAATTTATTCTAATGTATATTTTCAAGTCCAGTGTTAGCTTTTTAGCTATCAGTAAAAGTTCCACCCAAAAGAATTCCTAAAATTTAAGCTTTCAAGATTCTAGCATTAGATTGATTTGGTTGCACTCAAAGGCCTAGATAAACCCTTCCTGACTCTATGCACTGAACTGTGAAATTCTGAAATGAAATGAGGGAACTGAAGATATTAGGAAAACATTCTTCACCCAGAGAGTGGTGGAACATTGGAACAGCCTCCCCAGGGATGCAGTCATGGCACTAACTCTCATGGAGTTCAAGAAACTTTTGGGCAATGCTCCTAGACACATGGTGTGACTCTGGGGTCATCCTGTGCATAAACAGGAGTTGGACTGAATGATCCTTGTGGGTCCTTTCCAACTCTGGATATTCTGTGATTCTGTGAGCTGAAGACAAGTTTGTTCCTATCTCAAGCACCTTTGGGTAGCTGCCTGAAGTGGAGGTCAGATAAACTGTCACCAGATGTCTTGTAGTACCTGAAATTCCTCCTTTTAAGTCTTAGTGCTATTGTTTCAAAGTTCTGTGTTCCTCTCCTTTGACTCATCTCCCATTATATGCTGTCATTCTCTGATCTATCTTTCCAGTACCAGCTGCTTTATCATAGTTATACCACTTGTTTCTTCTCACATTTGTTCACACAGACATTGCTTGAGTACCACTTTTACAGAAAAGGAGAAGCAATAGATCTAATAAGTGCAGGAAAACATTTTTTCAGTTCTTAAGATATTAAAAGAATAAATGCAACGATTTGTAATCTCAGTAGTTCTTCTATTTTATGCCATAAACTTGCACAAATCATTCTATACTTTAAAAAAAGTTAGATGAAACAGAAATTGTTCTATGGGTATTTATATTTTTATTCCAAGAGGATAGTGACAAAGCTGGTGAGCAGCACATATGTGCTTGTGAGAGACAGTAAACTAAAAGTAAGATCTTAAGCTCTTTACTTGGATTAATATATGGATGTAAAAGGTGTGTTATAGATTCCAAACTACTCAGGAAACATATGAAGGGATTACTTTAACATGACTTCTTTGGGTTTGATATCTTCCCAGTTTTTTGTTTCATTGAACTGAATGGTACTGTTCTAAGGTTTTATCTCATTAGTGTCACCATCAATACCCAGATCACTCTCTCAAGAAGAATAATTCTCACCACTGCTTCTTAAATTAATGCAGGAGTTCCAGAGTACACTAGAATGGTGTGCATGTCAGCAGCAGTAGATGCCTTTGGACTTCTAGCCTGGATCCTTAACTGTGAGAATCAGACCAGTTTTAAAAATGACATAGTGATTTATTCATGTTGCTTGATTAACTTTCTACCATGGAACTTGTAATAACTAGGAAATGTTTCAGCTTTGATGAAGAAGATGATGAATCATTATGAGGTGGCAGGTATCCAATAAGTGTGGTACTGTGAGTTTGTATTGATTTTCTTACATTTACTGGCTTGTGTTGCTCTACTTATTAATGTCTGTACTTTGGACTCTGTCAATTTCTTCTACATTTTTATTTCTCCTCATGTTCCTATTCTACCCAAAAAAGATTTTTGTTAAATATCATCCTTATAGAACTACTAGAATGGCTCCTGGTTCTTTGAAGGCATTTGTTACATCTCTTACTACTTAAACCCTGCTTGAATCTCTCTGTAAAGCCTACAGTCAGAAAGTGTGACATTTGGCAACAAATACCATAGCCTCATTTCACAGTAGACAACAGCAAGAATCTGACCAGCACAATCAAGAAATGTTCAGGGATTTTATGTATTCAGTCCTAGGATGACTTTTTTTTGAAACAGAAGATTGACCCTTGTGGATCTTCCTACTAAAAATATCCCTATGAGGTGGTCAGAATTCTGTGCCAGAAGTCTGCAAAGGAAAATATAAAATATCTTTGTCTCTTGATTATTGACTGTTATTTTGCTCTGTTGTTATGCACATTCATTACAGCACCTATCTGCCTATAAATGTGCAGCCAGTAAACAACATGCTGCATTCTGCCACTTTAGATTCCCCTCTTTATCAAAGACATACACATGGGAAAGTGTGATACAACAGAAGACCTGTGCCACCCCAGGGTCACAGCAGGAGGTTAGACAGAGAATTCTATGGCATCTTAAATGTCACTGGGCTCCAAAGAATGATCAGCTGGAAACAGCACAGGAGACCTAGTCAGCACAATCTACAAGTCAACAAGTCTTTAGATTTATTCAGATGTGTAGCTTCCAGGTGCTTGGTTTAGTTGCCACAGAGTGAAGCCTAATGCCATTTGAGCTACCCTAGACTGCTTGAGATATCCTACAGGACAATCTAATATGATGCAGGGCCTCTGAGAGATTCATACCCTTCTGCATGTCCAACATGCCTAAAGGATTTCAAATGATACCAGACACCTACACAGTGGCAAATGAATTTGTGCACCTAGTGGTCAGCTGAAATACTGTCTGGACTTCACTGAGTTTGTTGACTAGATCTCTCTTGACTATAGCAATATGTTAGACTTATATACATCTGTAGACCCCTATACAGAATTGAAACCTTGTTTTATGTGTGTATCTGTCTTTCAGATATCATCCTAGCAGTATTTTAATCTGCTTAGGTTATTTTAGTAGTCTGACCCTATATTAGTTTCTTTAAAATTTAGAAAAAATATGTAGTTGACTGAAAGAGAGAAAGATTCTGTTATTTCACTAGTGAAGAAAATGTTTTTGTATGCTTTCAAACCTTATTTGGCATCAGAGAATCCTCAAAGTAGAACATAAATCCACATGAAACCAGTCCTGCTACTCCTGGTCTTACTTACTTCCCACATAGTTCTGGAACCACTGTACTGGGCCAAGCATTGCATTACTGTTCTGCCTATTTTACCATCACTTCTTTAATGCTAGCTTCCCTACCACACAGCATAATGAATGGGCTTGCAAGGGCTTACTGATTTATTTGCAAAACATTTACAACCATTGAAACTTCTTGGAATTTCTATGGTTTCCACAATAAGTCTCACTTCAAATAAGTAAAAGAAGAGTAATAATTATTGTGCAGCATGAAGAATAACAACTGATTTTTCTGTTACAGAGAGCAAAGTGATGAATAAATGCACCATCTTGGGTCTCTTGAAGCATTGGTTCAACATGATTAAATGATTTTTGCAGTACTTCTAAAATATCATGCTGTATTATTGAATCCCAGAGCAAAAATATTTTGCACAATTTTCCTGTATGAAAAACTCTCAGGTGGTCTTTTACCCTTTGTCTGACTTTAACACTTTTCAGAGTACAAGTCCTCTTTTAAGTAGTTTTGTCATTTCACAGGGAATTAATATGAAGGTATTAAAAATCTTAATCAACCTACTAAAATAGTAAGGAATTTGAATAATGTCTGGCATCAATGCACACTGTAACATGTGTCTAAATATTGTAGAACATGTATTATTGTGAGCATTTGTTTCCATAGATCTGATTGCAGTAGTGATTCTCATTAATGCTGCTATAAAAGGTCAGTTTCTTATTTCTACCATGATGTCAATTTTTCCTAAGTTTATGACCTGGTTTTTCCTCTGGATTTCACACATAATGTCATCTCCTTTCAAAACTAGGTGATAATCAGTGAAATAAGTCCATAGGTAAAGAAGACTAAAAAGACATTTCTATTAGTTTAAAATACTTATAAAGAAAAGACATAAAATTATTATATTGAAATGATTCTTTTCGGATTTCAGTCTTTTCTTCTGAATCTCTGATTTTTACAGGTGGAAAGAGTTAAGATGCTTGTTATATAGTGTTGAAAAATAGCTCCCAGGCATACCAAGCAGATAGCTTTATTATGCTTTACCTTCTTCTTTAATAGCTATAATAAATCACAATGGAACTGAAATAATTCCATTGACATTTGATTATCCTAAAATCACCCACTTATTCTAATCCTCAATGGAAAAAGTATGTTTTCATTATAAATTGCCATTATACAACTGGATGTACAAGAAATAATTGCACTGACTAGACAATTATTCTGTCAATAGAGGAACACCATATTGACATTTTGGTTGAAGGAAGATCATTATGTTAACAGTAACAGAAAGTAGTTTTTGAATTGACATGCAAGTATTATCACTTCCAAAGTTGTATTCTGAGACAGGCTTTTCACTTCTTTGTGTGTTTCATACTTTAGTATCACTAGGACATAAGAAATCAAATCATAAAAGTTAGTGTGTAAAGTAAGGTTGGACATGATTAAGAGTGAAGAGGAAAACATTCAGTATAAAGCTCTTCATTTACTATGAGTATGATGCTTCCTTGCCTCAAGCATACCTCTGCTCAGAGGGACTGACTACTAGGAAAAATCCAAAGAAACAGCCCAAAGGTAGTTCAACATATTATTCTAGGTGGGAGCTGGGAGTGAGGAGGTGTCTTTTTTTTTTTGGGGGGGTGGGGTACCCATCAATCTTTTCTGTCAATTCAAAATATAAATAATTAAAACCAAACCAACCAACCAACCAAAACCCAATATATGCTTTTTTTGGGGAGGATAGGCTATATGCCATTCTCAGCTCATTAGAGTACTCATTCTCCTTATGTTTTTCAGCAGAGATGTGAAACTGCAAATATTCTTTTCCTCAGCAAATGCTTTTTGGCTCCCTGGCAGATTTCTTATGTATTTCAGCTGGCAGTTTTGGTGTTGTCATGTGGACTGTCATGTAGATATGCTGCTGATTAGTTATTCTTACTGCTGTATGCACCTTGCTGTCATTGTCAATTGTCTTGTTGATGGCATTTTTCTTTTACTATAACTACTACTCTTCCTTTTTTTTTGATGGAGTCTTCTTTGCAACTGCCCTCTCATAAGATTTGTTTGTGAGACAATTTTTATCTGAGCTTTTTAACAACCTCATACTAGCAAAACACAAGTAAAAGGGTTATGTGCTCACCCTTTTCTCTGAGAGTCAGGAATGCTGTCTTCCATTTCACAATGAAAAGCCTATATAGTCATGTATTGTGCAAGAAATATCCACTTAACTATGAGTAAGGGCCCAAATTTTAATAGGTTACCTGAAGTAACATGTATTTGTATATTTTTCAGCTTTGGTCTTGAATAATGCTAATAAAAAATGAATTAGCAGTTCCACCCTATACTTAAATTGTCTTTAAAGGCATTTATTTACACAACAAATAAACAAAGGAAGAATTCTACCTTGTTTTGCACACATTCCAATGAAATATACAGTATGTTCTGACACTTTAGAAACCTTTGTTATCTAAGTAGGTACCTGAGATATTTCCTTATAATCTTCCTCTCTCCACAGAAACCACAGACAGCTAACCATAGCCAAGGCAACCATTAAAAATAATGTTATAGATACAGGAAACCCAGGTTAGAGACATTAAAGAAGTTAAGGGACTTGGACATGCATCATGTTAAGTGTTGGAGAGTCTGAAAGTTAGACTTCCAACTTAAGAAGTGAAATCCATAAACCTGAATTAGGAGCCTAAGGGTGGTAGTGTTCATTGATGTTTTCCTCTACTGGGAAAAGCTGCAAGAACTTTCCACTCCCTCCTCTCTGCCAGTTATTTATTCTGAGCTTACACAGCAGTATGCTGTTTTCTCAATCTGTTCTGATGCAGCTGTGTGCAGAAAATATAGTAAATGGGTTCACTGGATTTAAAAAAATTAGCATAACAGCAACAACAGTAGAGAGGATTTCTTTTTTAACCTAACCCAGGTCATTTCAGTAATCCCATTTAAAACCCCACAAACCTCAGCTCACCTTTCAAGACAGTGACCTATGGTGTCATGATGGATGACATTTTTGCTTTCTGAGCTGCCAGAGAGAAAATGTTCCTGAATCCACAGCTGAGAAAAGGATTTTAAAGAGGTGTATCTGTGAAGGTTTGGTCCTGTACTATTCTGTCTCATGGCATTTTATAATCATTTCATACTATATCTATTGCTGGATCACAAAGAGCTACAGACCATCTTGGAACACAGAACTGTATTTCTGTACAGGCAATCAGAGCAGATGATGTGAGTTTCATGCTGACTTTGCACTTTTAACCAAGGTTTATGCTTGCTGTAAGTTGGTAGATGACACCTGAAGCTGCATAAAAGCAGAGTGGTACAGACAGGTTATATTTTATCTAGCATAAGGTCAACAAAGAAAAAAGTTACTCCTTCAAAGGCTTATAAACCTGCTTGGCAAAATGGTCATGTGGCTGAAGTCCTTCAATCCAATAGTAGGTACTCTAAAACCATATTTATTATCACATCAAAACACAGCATGAAATGGCTTAAGTCAGCACTTAGCTCAGCCAGTCCACAGTGTTAAAAAGTGATCTGGTTGCCTTTTCCACTTATAGCAAGCCAAGACTAATTTTCTTACTCTTTTCCTTATAAAAGTACCTGTTAGTTTTTCTCTCATGAAAGCACTGATAAATATTAAATAAAAAAGTGATGAACTGGAACCCATTAGTCCTCAGATAAACATACAAAACAATTATTAGACAACATAACTGGGCTTACATACCTCACTTCTGGTTCCAACACATTCTTTTTTATTGTATAGGAGAATAGGGTTTTGGGGTTTTTTTAATTTTCATTTTTTATGTTGACTTAATAATATTTCCACCTTAGAATAAAATATCTGGAGATGTGGAACATAAAGATTTAAACTCCTATCCACAGACACAAAATGAACTCAAGTTTTTTACTAGCCATGGCCAAAAAGCAAACATCCATATCTTTCCTTTGAAAAGACAGGTTTACATTTCATCCACAGGGAAAAATACCTGTTTATTCTTTGAGAAAGAAAGAGAAATGCTTAGTTTAAAAAATAGTCTGACAGAACTTACTTTTGATACAGCCAATTTACTCTCTATTGTCAAGGCCAAGGTGTTTCCATATGAAGAAGCAATATTTCTAGAGCCTAAGCAATCTCAGTGTAAAACTGTAAGAACTTGTGCACCTAATGTGTCTCTACACATCCATCTACATAAAAACTCCTAATATACTTTGAAATGCTTTGGTTTCTTGAAACCAAGAAATGTAAACTTGAGTGACAATAGTAGCTGTCTGTTGTTTCACTGTGCCCCTGAGTTTTCATAATTCCTACCCTTCTCCTGGGCCATTTTAGCCAGGCATGAAGAGACTCTGAAAGGCTAAGTGCAGGCTAAAAGTATTAAGCAATTATGTGTTGATTAACACACATAAATATAAATAGGCTCTAATTAGCTGTGATGCCACACTCAGTGGGGAGAGAAAGGTCAGTGGCCATAGTTCCTGGGGTCCATCCTCAGGAGTATGCAGCTGTCATCTTTCTCCTGTTGAGAGCTTCAGTGGTTTGACTCCAACCCAGTAATGCCTGACTGCCTGGCCCAGTGACCCACCCCAGCCACTTCTAGTTGATGGTAAGAAGAAAGAGGGCTAGGGAATAGCAGGTGAAGTCTACAAGTTGTACTTGGTAGTTGCACATAACCCTTAAACAAAATACCTCCTAACATGTATAAACTCAGCACTGCTCATCATATTGGGGGTGGTAGTGTGTAAGAGCTCAGAAGTGGCTCATTGCTAAGTCATGGTTTGCATAGCACTGAAAACTTGATAGGCAGTAATTCCAGTGCTAGATGTCCAGGCCAAAAGAGACACAGGAAAAGGAAATATCATGTTTGTGATGAGACACTACCACTGTGCCTCTCTGTTTGTAAATGTGTGATTGATGTAACTTCTTGCTCCACTGGGAATTTTGCTCATGAGCTTTTCTTGGATTGAAATGCTAGTATAGCAGTGGCATTGCTCAAACGTTGAGAGATGGTCATCCTGTGTGTCCAGGACTGTTTGTGAAGCCATACATCATATGTGAGGATACAACAATGAATCTTTTGTGGCCTTGCAAAGTATCTATTAACTGACTGGACCAGCTCCCAGGTGAAATGTTCTCAAATGTGTTTACTAAAACAGAGTGTGAAGAAGTCCTAGTAGGTAAAATGACATAGTCCTCACCCTCATCCCCTGCTGTTTACAAGAGTCATTTTTTAATTCGAGTGTTCACAGTACATTTCAAAGATAGACAGATGAGTAGGGATAGACTGAAGATGGAGGTGCTCTTCAAACCCCCTTGAAAGGAAAGGAGAGCTGCAGGCTACAAAACTTCTTCTTTATCCCCACCTTATTTGTGTGATGGTCTATTAATTTTTCGAGTCTGACATACAGTTCAGTAAGCCACTTAGACTCAATGTCTTTCTATCCCCAAAGCTGTTGCATTTAATGGGAAATAATTCATTTAATTCCAGACAGCTACTCCAAATGGAAGTAAACTACCCAACATGTTGCTGCTAAGTTTTTCATCTCAGTGTATTGATTTTAAAGCTTGTACCGATTTCTTCCAAATTAACCTTTTATTTTCTTGAGTTATATAAATAAATAATGGGCAGCAAAGCAAGTGAAACCAAAGAGAGAAAAATCAACAGCACTGCTTTGAAATCCTGAGGAAACCAGTCTGATCTTTCTTCAGGGAAAAATACTTCTATGCCTCTCATTTCATTTTGCTGTTAGATGTGTCAATGTTACTGATTCCAATAAAGTTAACCTGATCAAAATTTAACAAAGATAGGGAAATCACATAAATAATATATAAAATAAAAATCCATGCACTACTCTGCTGGAAATCTTTTATTTTGATATAAATCTCTGATATTCCTTAACATGCTCATTTCAAATGCAAAACAGATAAAGAATTTATGATCAACACTACAAACCTTCTCTCCTGTGTCTTCTGGTATACCCTTAAAGAGCTGATTAGTAATGCTTTAGCTTGAAAAAGCCACTGAAATGTAAACAATCCACTCCTTATTTTGTCCAGGTGGTGCTGCAAAATCTAGCTGTGAAAGAAATGGAGGTTACAATCAGAAATGTTCTATGACATGCCTGCTAGGAAAAAAAATGTCAAATACTTGGGCAAAATTAGCCTAACATCTTACATTTAACTCAGTGATGGATCCAAAGTTTCTGCCATTTCTTATAGAACTCCAAGATCCCTCAACTTGCCTTTTCCTATAAAAGAGCCACAGTGTCAGCTGTCAGCATCCTTCTTCTCTTTCTTTGAAGTGAGTTTTGTTACTGCAGGGCAGTATGGTGCCTGACCTCAGATGGCCTGTATTGCCCTATGAAAACATGGCTTAGTAGAGAAGGGGGTAGGCAGCTTAATAGCTGTCAGTGTATCAGCAAAAGATACTAGAGTGTTTGAAAGGCAAGTTCCCTCCCACACCATCCTATCTTATTTTTCTTCACAAAGTTATGGAGAAAAGCTTCAACCTGGGAGGGCAGAGAGAGAACATTTGAAATCTTGAAGTAGTTTCTGATAATTTTGAGAGGGAACAAGAGTTCAAGAAGAAAGTGAAGGTATGAAAAACTGGGATTGACTTGACTGGCCAAGAATGTCTCACATTTTATTATTTTTGCTCTCCAAATTACCTCAATTTTTCCCCATTTGTTTGTATTGTCTATCAGTTCTGTCTTGTTCTTATAATTATTCCCATGTAGAGTCTGCAGCCCTTTGCAGAATAGGGTTGGATTCATATTATCTTGCCCTTTGGATAAGGTTCTGAAAACTTTTCTGCTTCTGACTCCACTTTTGGGCTTAAAATCCCCATTTACATTCTCTTTTTTGAGGTCATTTCCAGTCTTGCAACCACAAGTTGTTTACTTGGTTATATTCATTACTGTAAGTGGGATCATGACTCTGTATTTGAGAATCCCTATCCTAGGAATCACCATAATATAAAGGATAAAAATTAATGAGATTAAAAAGGGGAACAAGAAAAGCAAGGTCATATCAGAACAGAGAGAAGAAAATGACCAAATGAACAGAAAATGAAAGGAAGATGAAGAAAAAGAAAATAGAGGTAGAAAAAATATGGAGGAGTTACTGTAACATTTTTAAGAGAGTACTTTGAAAATGTGTTGCTTAATGTAAAATGTTTTCTAATTACCTTCCAAAACAAAGAATTGCATATCAGCATCTATTAATATAAAACTTCTTTCATATTATTTACATAGAAATAAACTGCATTACCTTGAATGAGTTTAAATCTCGCTCTGGAAATTGCTTTATTCCAGAAGTAAAATGCCTGTGATTTATCTTAATTTTATATCACATTTAAATCTGTATTACTTTTAAGAATAATACCATTTTTTTTTACTTTTTCTAACACATTTTTTATTAACTTGTTTACAGTACACTTCTGATTCTAATCCCTCTGAAATTTCCTCCAAATGTAAGTATCTACTCGATGCTTCCATGTTCTCAATCACCTTTAAATACTGTCAAGTGATAACTATAACTGAAAAAACCCCCAGTCAAGTCAGCTTTTAGATTTTTTTCTTTTTCAGTATGGAGAGTCAATCAAAATATGGCAGTAATGAAAAAAATATCTGAAATGCTTCTAATGCAAAATATGACCACAGTTATGTCAGGATTGAATTTAGTAGTAAAAATCAAGGTAGATTGATCATATAAAAGAAGGTCACCCTTTAATGCTTTCTGGTATTACAAGATATAATTGGCTTCTTAGAATAACACATATTTCAAACTGGTACCTAGTGACTGTAAGGGAGAAAGTAATAATAAATAACAACAAAAAAGATCCTTTGCTACTACCAATTCTGGTGACAAAATCAATGATAACTAAAAGAAAGAGATCTTAAGGAACAGTCTTTAATTTCCTCAGATATCCTGAAAGAAATAACCCCTCTAATACCCAGTTAAGGTGTATTCTGGTTCCTTTGTGTTGTTCATATGCATGTCATGCTGGTCAACCTGTTAGTTCATGGATCATGAAAAGGACAAAACAGATCCCACCAGTGGTATGTGGTATTTCAAAATGAACTGTGGTGGCTGTGCTCCTGGCAGTTGTAACTCACTCTCCAAAAGTGTGGGTGGGTGAGATTTTAAAACTCTATTTTTTGCAAAGTAACAGCTAGCTGAGACATTGGAAGGAAATGCTAATTGAAGGAAATCTTGTCACATCTTTCAAAGTTAGTTGGGTTTTTGTCATCCCACTAAGTGGCCCTATGTGATATTTAAGGGTGGCACAAGCAAAACAGCAGGGGACTAAAACCTGATATTATGAGTAGATTTATCATTCCTGCAAGCAGTTACAAGCAAGTGATATTCCATCCTTCGCTAATTCCACCAAAAACTACCAGCCAGCTCATGAGGCTGGCCCATCCTCTGTTTAACAGCTTTGGAAAGGAAGTTTGTCTGCCCCTGTTGAGCACTGACTTGCAGATTTGGATCTAAAATGCTAGGACTATTAGCATAGGAAGAAAAAGGCTGAGATAATATACAAAGATAATTAATTTTGTTTATGCTGAGAAAAGCTGGTCCTATTATACATGCTGCTTCAGTTAGTAAAGTAACTGAGATCATGATAAAAGCTCTGTCCAGCCTACAAATGAGATTTCTCTGATTGAGAGGTGAAAAATGTCTTGTCCAAGCCAAGGATGATAATTAACAATTCTAGTCAAAGTATTGCAATAAGCATGATTTACAGCATTATATGCAGCTCTCTCCATCTTCAGATATTCAGATGCTAAGTAATTAATTCTCCTGGCAATCCTTTGAACTACAAAAACAGCTCCTGCTACTTATAGGGAAGGTGGCAGACACAGAAATAGGGGATCATCAGCTAGACACAGGCAACAGAGTGTTTGTAGTTTTAGTAGTTATGGGCCCTCTCATCTCAGAAAAGATCATTTTCTTCAAGCACATTCTTCATCCATTCCAAGTCATATAGTTTAACTGTAACTCTCATGAAGCTAAAGTGATAAACTACTGAACATGGTGGATTATTCATCATGCATGCCAAAGAGTACATTTAACTGCAGGGTGATAATTTCCATTTGAGGGAAACTAGCCTCCTAAAATAGTTCTAACATAATCCTTTAGCTTGATTGTGTATAACCTATATCAGATATTAAAGGTAAAAATAAGAATTCACTTATGCTATCCTTCCCTTTCATTATTAGACTATTTAAACCACAAATGTAATATAAAAAATAAATATAAGTGTATATATATGTAAATATATGTGTGTAAATATGTATATATATACAAAGATAATTTGAGTATAAACCAAACCAACTGAGAGCTAAAAGCTGTTCAATTGCATGCACAACATACACTAGCAAAGCTTCCATAAAAGCTTAGAAATTGTGAGTTATGTGAGGGTATGCACTACACAGCATAAAATTAAAAATCACACATAAATTCTATCACACAGTGTGTCTCTCCATATTTAAAAAAAAAAAAAAAAGAAATAAAAAAATCACTGTGCCTTACAGCCTACTTCATTCAAAGCCAAATGATTAATTTGGGGTTAAGCACTGTTGATTTAAACTAAGAATGTGTTAAAATCCTTTCCTGTCTAGAGCTGAAACACATCTTTGTCATTTCAGCCTACAAGTGCAAAAGCTCAGAGGTTAGTAATCCTTTCTCTTATCTTCCTATATCTTTCCAAAAAAGCTCCCAGGCTGATTCAGTGGCTAAACAGAGCATTGGCACTTTGGGTATTAATTTGGGAAGTGGTGTTAATGTACAAAAATTAGAGGTGCTTATATTAGAATCAAAATCAGTACTGACCTATCTAACACCTCTGAACTGTGTTATTGGTGGCTGTTCCCCTGCCTATAATTTATTTGGGAATAAGTACAAAGAGAAGCTTGGCATTCCTTAGTGTTTTGCCTAGGACAGAGCATATTACTCATCTGTTCTAGGAACATTCTCATTCAGAATAACCCCAAATATATTCTTGGTAATATGTCCTCTGCTTCAACTGAGCAGAAAAAATCTGCCACATTTAACCTACATTTGGCTACACTTCAACTGCAGGTAAAGTGAAACTTAGGTATTCTTTATCCAACCCATGGGGATAATTTAAGTGTCAATTAACAGATGATAGTATGTGACTGAGAACATTAGGAACTAATACTCTACAGGTGCAAAACTAATGACTGATTTTCCAGAACAGCTTTAAACACAAAGGAATATTGTGTTAAATGTACAGTTTTGATCCATATATCAGGAGACTTGCAAGTAATTTATAAGATGCAAACTATATGTTGTGATATGCATTCACCTACACTTTTAGTTATATATTGAAATGAAAACTAATCAAAAACCCAAAACCTAAAACTCTAGATACTTGCACAAATTCAAAATTGCATTAGTAATTGCAGAATATGCAATTTATTCCTTTTTTTCTGCATGCATACATAGACTTTGACACTGTAACATTTTAGTGCTTTGTACTAAGGAACAAATGCCTTCTAATATCTTTTTTCTTTGAGGAAAGAGTGCCTCATTCTCACTGTTAAAGGCATGAGAGATCAGTGCTCTGAAAGAAATTTACCAATGCCTAAATGTAATCATGAAAAAAATCATGTTTACTGCACTTGCCAAGCAAGATGTGCAAAGAATGGATGCTCAAGAATCTTGCTGAGTCAGAAAAATCCAATGAGAGGAAAATTATTTGTCATAAGGACCATTAACTTTAGGTATTTCTGTGACACATCACCATTTTATCTGAGCATCTTACAAAACTTAATCTGTTTGATGTCCACTCAGATCTGAGATACTCCAGCCAAATCCCTTCAATATTGTGTTTAGAGAAGGACATATTAGTGGAGGCACATCACTGAGGCTATATTGTTCCAAAGTCCAGCCACTGATTTCAGTGCTTGTCAGTTGTCTCCACTATCAAATTGCAATCATGTCTTTAATTATGCAGTAGTGACTTTGCTACCCATTAATATTTAAAAATGAAAAGAAAAAAGAAAAATAAAAAGGATTCTGGTGAACTCTTGTTACCTAGCTTTAAGCTTAACCCTCCTTAAGAAATACTACTAAAGTATTTCTCAGTATTTCAATTAATGCTCCCTATTTGGTTTGGTCACCCACTGGTATGTTTTACTCTGTGCTTGATGGGTAAATGTTACTTAAGGAAGATAGAGTATTTATTCTGGTGTTGTCCTGTATCAACACTATCTCATTAAAAAGAATGATTTGAAGGTGATGTCAATGTCCTGACAACTAGACAGGTGCCATTTCTGTTTAATATAATTTTCTGCTATGAAAGATTTGTTAAATAAAAAATGTGCCAAAAGACATCAAATACATTCCAGATACTGGAAAATTTTAGCAGTTTTATAGATTGTCCAACCTCTGGAACAGGAAGTCCTGGTTCTCTTTTCACTTGTGCTGAGACATTTAAGAAACAGTTTAATTTTAAGGGAATTTAATTAAGCAGTAATAAAAAGAGAGAAGACTCCAGCATAAGTTTTCCAGTTCCTTCTATTAGCCTTTCCCCTTGACACTGAAACACATATACAGCTAATAATGTATTGATTGCTAAGACTAAGGCTGTCTGGAAAACAAACCTTTTATTTCTTGACTCATTTTGAAGTTTGGTTTTATTCCACTTCAGAACAAAGTGGAATCATTTTGTAGTTTTCTAAAGAGAAGGCATAGAATGTTTAAAATATATATGAATGCTGCAGCTCAGCAGACCTGGTATTCTGAGATAATAAGGAGCCTTTCATTGAAAACTCCTCTTCTGAAGCACACATTATGGATTAATATAATCAGTTTGTTGAATAAGTCTCTGTCTCTCCATGAACATTTCAACTCTGGACTTGTAGTTGCTTTTGATTCATTGTCATTTGCCAGCATACATTTGTCTGAAGTCTCAGTGAGGTTTTAAACTCTTCAAACTTCCCACATAGTTAAGAGAATTAAACCATATTACAAAAACCATTAAGTAAGTATAATGATAGTGTGCTCCTTAAATATCTGGTGTCTATAGAATGGTGAAGGTAATTGTTTATTTTGAACTCCTAACATTCTGTGATTCTGTGATTCTTATTTTTTACATATTATAGAGTCAGATTTATATTGGGAGTTTTTATTTATTTATTTATGTTCTTATTCCTGCTGTTCTCCATATAAATCCCTGTAGGTTTTGTTGCATTTCACTCTGGTTTCTTTTGCAAATATATTCATTGGTTGTTTTGAAATATTTTGTTCCTGCAAAATAATACATTTTTACTTCAGTTCATGAATGAGCTTCTATCAGTTATGTTAAAAGACCTGAAAACAATTTCATGGTGGAAACACATACTATTTATAAATGTCTCCTTTGTAAAAGCTTTATAGCTAAACATACCTAGAACAGCTATCCCTTCTGCTGGGAGTCAGCATGCAACATTTACACCTGCTGCTCCAGCTCTTACTCAATAGCCTTGGGCAGGTTTGCTGTAGAGAGCCAAATGATGCTCCAGGCCAAACAGAGAACATTCAGAAGACATGTAGCCACTGTGTTTTAGTTTGATCACTCTAAAACTGCAGCAATCAAGCACAAAAGGTTTCAAAACCACCCCAAGTTATTTTCTAATACCAATATTCAGAGCTGAGAAGTTGAGTTCAATGACCTTAACACCTTAAGAAAGTTCCTAAAACCTCCTTTTATGGCTACACCAGAGAAGGTCTCCACACATGGAGGAAGGTACAGTATATCACAGCAAACAGTGACTCAGCATTACCTATTGAATAAACTATTCTCATGTGAAAATATAGCTTCTAAATGGCATTTAAGAGATATAAAACATGATGCACTCCATTGATCCCCTCCCCTCCATGGGCATTGTTCATTTGTGAAGTGGTTGGGGTTTTAGGTAAAAAAATGCAGAATATTTTTAAGGATTTGTTTGTATTTACAAACAATTAAGTGATAAGGAATGAATTCTACATTTTCTGGTTTACTTTTATCAGGATGACCACACTGGCTTTGCCTGTATAACTACCTTAAAAATTTACTAAGAAGCAGAAGTAGTCATGGTAATGTGTAGAGATTTCCCTTTTGACTCTCATTTACCATCTGCTGCAGCAAGACAAGAGAAGCCAGAAGGCTGAGAAAATACAAAAGGAAATATTGTTGCAATACTTTTATTACACTTTTCAATTCATCCTTAAATGAAAGTTCTGCTCTGCTATTCATTTTGATAAGAAAAAGATACTATTTTTCTGGTTTAAAGATGGATGAATGCCTAAACTGGAAGACTGATATATCTGAGCCTTTATGTTAGACAAAATGATGACCTAATGGTAGTTCCACCTTCACTTCATATCATATGATCTCATGGCTCAGTCCAGAAACTTCAGCAGTTTCTTGAAGCATGGTCATGCTGTAAGTCTATCAAAACAAACCTCTATTTTTCAGCTACCATGAATATGAGTTATTTTCTCTTTATCCAAGTGTTCAGTTGTTCCCTGCACAGTTGTGCTTCCAAGCAGAGCAAACAGGGTACATTTAACATCCTGACCTCTTCATAATGATCCCTTTAAGACAGCAGAGTTTTAAATTGATGGTAGTTTTGTCCATATAGAGACTCTTCTCCAAGAACTGGTTTTGTGTACTAGAACCCTCCAGACCCTCATCTCTGAGGAGTATTCACAGAAGCAAATGTTGGCATCCTAAGGTGAAATTCTCTGGATTTCTTCTTTAAGGAAGGGAGAAAGATATTTTTCCAGAGGATAACTCACAGTAGTTTAGAGACCTCCTCTGAATCATTCTTCCAGGGACCTAGCCTAGCCTGTGGATTACTGAGGAAGCCAAGGGAGTTTAGCCTCATGAGGCCAGTCAGTCTTTGTGATTACTGCCTGTAGCCTTACATTTTATCTAGAGATCATGAATCAGAGCTCAGCTGGTGTTGCCAGGTGATAAGACTTGCACCATTAGCTCAGAAGACAATAAAATACTTTTACTGCAGATCGTTTTCTTTGTATCATTTTATGAATTACTGCTAAATAAACTAATGCATATTTCCTTTATTAAACTATATTATGTCACAGTTTACTTAGAAATTGTACTAATATGCATTCTATTTCACATGTTTGCAGTCCTCCTTATCCACACAGAGTGTCCTAATAATGTAAATCTGCCAAAAACCTCCAATTTTCAATTACAGCCACTAGTATGAGAGCAGCAGTCTTTGCTATTATTTGAAAGGCATGAAGATTGGGAACAGAGGCTTATCATCTTTAGAATGTGAGAAGAAAAGGTTTGCAATAATGGCAAAATGGTAATAATGGCAATAATGGTAAAATTACCAGTCTGGAATAAGAAGAACTATAGAAGAAGCATGGCAGTTATTCTGTTATTATAAAACTAGACAGTTTATCAAAGATGTCTACATATTATAAATGCAGTATTTTCCCTAAGCTTCATCCTTAAACAAAGGTGAAAAAATAACTCATTTCATAGCTATTCCACCAGATACATTTTATGAAACACTCTAATCCAAAAACTGATTACTGAAGAAGCCCATGGATGGTAATTAGAGTTGTACTGTATATGTAGCATTTTCTGGTTTCAGGTGGTGTTTCATATGGATCCAATGAAAAAAGACCTACTCTGAAATATAATTAATATATTAACATACTCTGAAATAGAATTAATTACACTACATTTGAAAAAAATAATTCAATATCATAAACACAGAATATAATTTATATATTGAATAAATTGCCCCTCATCAGTTAGAAAACTTAACAACTGGAAATTCCTTTTCCATGTGTATAAACCCTTGATTCAACAGCACATTTCTAATGTCAAGGTGCAAAGCAACCATAGGAATTTTTACTAATCTTTTTGTCTTACCATGTAATGATAAATCTTCCTTTTGAAATAAACCAAAACAGAAGTAACCACAGCAAAAGAAAACACAACAAACAACACTTTCTTCCTCATCTATGTACATCTGCATGAGAGATAACAGTGTGAGTTCATTGCACAAGTTATATATTAAGCTATATCTACCTAGTTTAAGCACCATTAACAGCTTGGTCATGGGATCTTACATTCCAGCATGAGCTAGAGAAGTGATCAGGAATCTTTGGCTGTGCATGTGTATTAAACTTCATATTACCCTGGGTGTATTATGGGTTTCTAAATAAGGCAGTTTTACATTAAACTGAAAAATATTCTGTCCTTAAAAGTACATGTGCTCACAGCAGCTGGTGAGTCTAAGAAATCCACATTCAACTAGAATATCTGTTTTCCATAGCATTTGTTTAACATAAGTATACCTCAAATGCTATTAAATATTATGTAGAAAAATGTTCCTTCATTATTTGTATCTGACTCTTCAAAAATAATGACTCCACTAGAATCCTATCAATCTGCAGAACTAATGGAAGGGGGTAAAAAAACAGCAAACAAACAAAAAACCCCAAACAAACAAACAAACAAACCCCAAAACTCACACCAACAGGAAAAAAAAAAAAAAAGGAAAACCAGCAAAACCAAATAGGCAATAAACCTCCCTTTGGTTCTTAAAAACTCTTGGATAAAGCAGTTTTTCATGCCATGACATGGATAGAATATCTTTATATGTTGTGTTGTAGCAACAAGCCACCAATGTGAAAAGTACTTTTCTTGTTTAGATACCTCCAGGTTTGATTCAGACAGTTACTGACAGAGGTCAGGCAGTGTTGTCAGCCAGCATCATGCTGCCCAGTCAGATGATCTCTTAACCTTGTAAACTTGAGAAATAAGAACCAGTAAAGACCATACTGAGTGGTGATGGAAATGATTTCTTAATGGACTGTAGTTAGAAGATATTGCAAAAATATATAAGATATGTATGCATCATTCACCACTAGATATATTTTTTCTCTTTTCTTTTTTCCCCACAGAGCAAACAGTGTCCTTCAATGAGAATGACCACACTCACCTTGATCTCACTGTACCCCACACATCACACTGCTGCAATAGCAATTTGATACCAGAAACTATCAGCACACTGAAAAATGATGTCTGAAAATGACAAAAAAATCATAGTATTGTTACCTGCAGGAAAGCTCAATGATCATAGATCATCCTTTGCATAATAGATACTCACTGAAAAAGAAGACAGTTTGTTATTCCTTATTTTTATACAAAGCAAGTACAAAACCCATCACGTTCTGCACAAATTGAACTCACGTGAGCAAACTGGCTGGAATTCCTTTTGCAAAGCATCCAGCTAAAATGTTTGCATTGTCACATTGACTAATGCCCAACATCTGTGCCAAGCAGCCTCTAAAACTCTTCTGTTTGAGCCCAGTGGATGCACTGATGTTCAGGCTGAGAAAATAGGTGCCTTCTTATTCTCTGAAGAACAGCTTTAGCCATGGTCACTTGAATGGGAGTTTATTCCCTCCTAGACCCTAGAAGTTGATGATAATGTTCTATACTACAATTCAACATGGAGCTTCACATAAAAGCATTTTTTCTTCAATGTGATCTGGTAACCTGACCTTTATTTAATATGGCATTTACATGAGTGACTTTAATATTTTTCACTTATCCTTGCAGCTTCTCTGAGTACTTAAAGATCTAACAAATTAATTCATTGTTTTGTCATAACTTGAAACTCTGCAGGAAAATTGATATAAACATAAGCAAAAGCTCAATGAATTATTTGAAAGAGTAAGAATGATAAGAGTGTTAAATCAAAACCTATAGAGATTGTGGTTAAATTTAATGATTGGCTCTTTAGGATATAATTCAGTAAGTTACACTACTGTCTTTTAAGTTAAAGTTAATAAATTATTTAAAACTAAATGAAATAGAAATAATTACTACTAAAATTGGCATTTCATTCTAAGCAGTAATATCCTCTGCAATTAATGTAAGTGTAATATTAGCCTAGATTTTAAATTATCAGATGTATTGTTTGCTAAATGATTCATCATTTCATGCTGAATGAGAGGTACTTCAGAAACATAGGAATTCTTGTGCATATAAAGAAAAGAGTTGACTACAATAGAAAATTTAATTAAAAATAAGGGAATAGTTTTGCTTTTTTAACTCCCCTTTTGCAAATTAAGTCTGAGTTGTCCTATAATCTGCCAAGTACTTGTAAATCTAGTTATTTGCATTTGAATCTTTGCTAATACCAAAGAGAGAAACCTGCTGAGTCATCTCATCTTCTGTTTGCTTTTGGATTTCTGCAGAATTTAATCTTGACCCTGCAAAAATTTCTAAGTTTAACAAAAGTGGTCACACTGATGTCAGTGAGACTATTCACTTAGAAAGCCAAGTATTTACAGAAACATTTGTAGATTCAAAGCTGTAAAAGGTCAAAATAATTCTCTCTCTACTTTGTCAGTATTTTGCCTGGTAGACAACCAAACATCCAGAAAAAAGAACATACAAAGTATGATGCTAAAAAAATACCCAGAATGGGGTGATTGCAGAAGGTTTTAAAACCCTATGTTAAAATAAATGTTCAGAGCAACAGAAAATTTTTTGAGAATAAAAAAAAATATCTCTGCAGTAATGTGCTTTAAAAACCTTGAAGTTGTTTTTGTTAGCCATGTAAAGTTCCTCCATGCTGAACCATATGAATTCATCAGTCATGGGCTGAAAACTACACCAAATAAAAATACCTTTGCAGAGCACTTTTTATTCTTTGTGTTAGATTGCAAAGGAACAAGACATTCCTAAAAACATGCTGTGCTCTGAGTTAAGCAGCTTCAGTCTCATGATATATTACTGGTGTGTGAGGAATAGCTTTGAGTAATAAAATTTAGAAATTATCTGCAAATGGTTGTCACAGCACTTTATTTGGCAAGTGGTTCTCTTTCTTATCCTGAAAAACAACAACACCACCAAAATACACCAAAAATAACCACTTGTATATGTAGTTCTAATCCCTCTGGCACCATCCTGTGCCTATGTACTTGCAGTGTTATTTTACATTCTAGCTTCTGCCTTACAGTCTTGGTTCACTTTCACTGGACTCTTTGACTCCAGTTTCATTCTACACACTAAGGGTTTCTAAACTATTTGTATGTAGATCTGTAGCCTTTTCTCAACTGCTTGTTATTGATATTTAATCACAGCAGTGTCAATCATCAAAGCAGTTCATTTAAAGTCATTAGATTCTCTTCAGGTTACCACACCCTTTATTATAACGTTGAATTCACAGCACTAATGGAGGAAATGATAACAATAATCACATAGGAGTAATTAAACAATGATACTGAATGACCAGCAGCTGCTGTTTCTCCATTCTCAAATAATTATACTTATGCTCATTTCTAGTTGATGAAACAAGAATTATGTGCTAAATCAGTGTCACTTAAAGCTTTATGTTTTAAAATTATATAAAGAAGAGAAATATCTCAGGGAATAAAAAACCAAATAGAAACATTGGGCAGATTTTATTTCCCTTTTGCTACAGGACTACCCCAAAGCATTCTGGATAGGCTTTTTTGTTACCTGATACATTTTAAGCAATATGTGCAATATATTCACCTGACCACATTAATAGTTTTTGTTTGGTTTCTTCATGTCTGCATCACTTGTTTTGTGAAATAGGTGACCATAAACTGCATGAGCTGTTGGTTCTGCTTAAAAATCTGATCCAGTCCCCCCAAGGCTTGGAAGATCTATAGGTATTTGTTGAATAATTCTCACTATCTACAAGATGAAACAGCCTGAAGGTCAGTTAGTATCTGAATCTCATTTTATAAGACCACTATATACTATATATTAGAAAATATCACATGCTTATCATGAGTCTAGTACAACTCCTACTGAAATAGATAGACATTTACCCACAGATTCTGGTGGGAGTTCAGTGAGACTCTTAAAATAATTTCTATTCTTAATTTTTCTGTCCTCCTCTTAGGTCAAATCATCCTCCCTGCATAATGAGGAACTTAAATACTTACAAAAGTGTAGGAGAGACACTATTGATATCCCAAAATTTTACATTAAAACTGAAGACAATGTCAAGTACTTCTTGAAAAGAAGTAAATTTAACTCTCGGGTTTTGATAACAATGTATTGACCAAGAAAATATTTTATTATTTTTCTCTGCTTTCCTGGTTTTTAAACATTTGTTCTTTATTATGAGTTTCAAGTGTGTTTAAAATGAGGGTACTTGCAGTGCTTTTAGTTTACATGATTCCTGATTAATTACAATAATGATGGGAGAATACACTGGTTACCAACTGGTCTTTTTAGCCAATTTAAGAATTTCAGGACTAAGGAAGTTGATTGTTTGGACAAGATTTTAGAAATTCTTGGAAAATCCTGTGGAAAATTCTGCATCTTTGGTAGGACTCACTGTACTTCAGATCTACAGTGTAGTTATCAAAGCTAAGTGTTGGTTCTTGGCTCTATCTATAGTTAGAATAAGAAGCATGAGCCACTTCATATCTAGATTTGGATGTGTTAATTTTTGCCATAGAATTTCCACTTTTGTTTCACTGATTAAAAATGGAACTGAAGTTATCAGCTAAGGTATCAGTATCTACATCAATTATAACTTTAGCTTTTGAAACTAAGGACTTACACTCAAAATTTTACATGCATTTTGTTGACTTTCTACACCAAAGTTGACAAGTATCTGCCCAGGTACTGTAAGCTGTGAAAATGCTAATACATTTCTAGAACATAAAATAGGTTGCCATTTAAATTGAAATAATGTGTTTAGGAACTGAATTGGAATACACATAAAAAAATTCATTGCTTTGGAGCCTACATTTTTGCCTTTGTTTCTTTTTAATGAGATTAACATAAATGGGTTCATGCATGACCTGTCAATATCCAGTCTCTTGTCCATCATCTGAATGGGAGCTAAACCCTTGCATATATTTTATATTTTATTTGAACTGGCAACACTGTTGAGAATTCTGATTTTTACCTTTAATCCTCAGCATGTCACTAGTTTGTTTGGAAGACAAAATGACCTGATAATCACCCTACAAAATCTCATTAGACCACTTCACAGTTTCCAGAAGAGTGAAGATTCACTGTTGCTTTCACTAATGAGCATTTTTGAAGCAGACAAATGTATGCACCAATGTTCAGTTATGAGGAAAACAATGAAGTAAAAAGAAGCCTTTTGCTCATTCAAAAACTCCCCAGACAAGCTGGAGCCATGTTTTAAAAATATGTTCAATAAGCCACATCTGGGAAGGGCTAGCAGGGCACATCTTTGAAGGGACAAAAAAGAAAGTAAGTTTCACAGCTTTATTTGGGAAACAATGTTCTGGATATGTTTCCAAAATGTAACCATTGAACCTTCTTCACCTTTCTGTCATCTTACAGCCTGGCTTTAACCTTAAATACATGCAATGTTCATTTCTTATAATTTTTACTTTTCATTGTCATACCTATGTCTTTTAAACAATGAATTACTCTATTCTGCCCTCATAAGGCCCCACCTGGAGTACTGTGTACATTTCTGGGCTCCTCAGCATAAAAAAGATGTGGACCTCTTGGAGTGGGTCCAGAGGAGGGCCACAAAGAGGATCAAAGGACTGGAGCACCTCTCCTATGAGGACAGGCTGAAGGAATTGGGGTTGTTCAGCCTGGAGAAGGCTTAGAGGTGACCTTATAGCGGCCTTTCAGTACCTGAAAGGGGATTATAGAGCAGAAGGAGAGAGACTTTTCTCCTGCTCTGATTGCAACAGGACATGGGGGAATGGCTACAAGCTGAAGGAGGGGAGACTTAGGCTGGAGATTAGAAAGGGGTTCTTTACCCAAAGGGTGGTGAGGCACTGGAACAGGTTGCCCAGAGAGGTTGTGGAGGCCCCATCCCTGGCAGTGTTTAAGGCCAGGCTGGATGTGGCCCTGGATGACCTGGTCTAGTGCATGTGGCATCCTTGCCCATGGCAGGGGGGTTGGAACTAGATGATCTTTAAGGTCCCTTCCAACCTCAGCCATTCTATGATGATTCTATGATTCTATGAATTTAGTTTTTCAGACCCAGATCCTGTTTAAATACCCTCTGAAGATTTACACTGCACTTAAAAATCCAGAGCGAAAAGATGTATTTACGTAAGGAGAAAGCACAGTTGAACTATAGTAATGCCAATAGGATAAAGATTTCTATTAATAATAAAACATTAAAGCCAATTGTTAGCTTTGCTTATGAACACTTTCAGTTAACTTACTTTTCATAGGCAATACATTTTGTTATTGTCATATTGTGGTTTGG
The DNA here is from genome assembly GCA_013399015.1 of Galbula dea. Classification (NCBI taxonomy): domain Eukaryota; kingdom Metazoa; phylum Chordata; class Aves; order Piciformes; family Galbulidae; genus Galbula; species Galbula dea. The sequence continues at coordinate 347,789 of VWZX01000621.1, forward strand.
CATTTAATAGTTCTAACCTCGTGTTCATTACATGTTACTTTGACAGCTGACATCATATCATTCAGAGATAAGTCTAAAAATATCTTCCTCCAAATATCAATGTATTTTTGAAGACTATAGCCTCTCCTTGCTACATACATATATCTCCTAATAACCTTAATGGTATTTTATGCATTCATTGACCAATAACTTAATGTGAGGACATAAAATATTCCCATAATGTATAGATAACTACCATATCTCAAAGTGTTTCATTCTAACTTTGTTTATAAAACAGCTCTGAACTTCGGTTGGTTTGATATTAAGATTCAGTATACAGCTACCAAGGGAAAAATATCAGCTCACATGCTAGGCTATCTACAGAAATTATCAGCCAGCTTGATTATCATCACCTCCATCACACCCATCTTTCAGCCATATTCTTAATTTCATAAAACTGGAACAGATCCTTAGCATAGGTAAATCAAAGTCTTTTTTGCCATAATATATTTCACATGAGAATATAAAGGAGAGAAATGGGAATCCAAAATATGGGAGTGGGTTATGTTTTTTTAATCCTTCCCAAATTGTTTTTATTTCAGGTGTACAAATATTACTTGTGTTAAGTCAGTGAGCAATATCTTTGCTCAGGTAACTCTATTGAAATCAAGGAATTAAACCAGGGAAAAAAAGGGGTGGGGGGGCAATTAGGAGTAGAATACCCATTTTCTAGTGAATCTACCACTGTTCCATTAGTTTGCCAATCTGACCCAAAGGGTTATTTCATGAAATTATTTAATACTTATGAGTGAAGAATTTGAAATACCATTCATAACTCATTTGTACTGAAGTAAGGAATTCAGCAGGTGGTGTGTGCTTATATTGCCAGGTAGAAATACCTGCATATCAATAAGAAACATAAAAATCTGAAAAAAAAATATTTCCAATCAATGGTTCTGTATGAAGTTCAAGGCTAAATCTAGGCTACACTGCAGGTAGCTTAGAAGAATTCCTTTGGAGGATACATGATCAACCTGTGCACAGCTGTGGATGTGTGTGTGTCTGTGGTTGCAGTCTACAACTGGAGTGGAAGTGGGGGTCTTGTGGACTCACAATGCACAAGAGTCAGCAACTGGGAAGTCCTGACATCCAGGGGCCAGTTATAGGGCATACTAGAGGGATCTGTATTCTAGATGTGGATATATATTTCCCACAAAGGGATTTTTATTCTGGTCAGCTAGAAAAGGGAACAGGATGAGCACATTGGTGAAGTTTGTGTCTGTGTAAGTGCTAAGTGTGTTAATCTGTGTTAATCTGTACTCCCAGCCATGGGTACCTGTACTATGCATGTGTGTGCATGTGCCTATTTGGGAACACATTCAGTCTCACTACTGGCTGGACCCAGGGACATGGAGCCATGGCAGCCTCAGCTCTGTCTGCTGCAACTTTTATATCTGAATACAAAGCACTTTTCAGTTACCACAGGTTATTTATTCTTCAGAAATAGCCATAAAATATATCAAGAAATTTGCTTTTCATTCAATTTTTTTTCCTTTAAGAAAGAGTTTTAAGTTGATCTCATAAGTCTGAACCTCCTGTAGTTGTTCACATCAATACAAACTGAATGTGTGGATTATACATGATGCTAGATAAGAATAGAAACACTTTGAATAGCAGATACAGTAAAAAGGAAAACAGTATCTGTGTGTTCAGATTTTGTTCTATAATTATGAACCCAATGTACCATTTATTTTAATAATAGCAGGCAGTTAATTCAGCTATTGTAGCCTGAAAGTTCTTACAAAAGAGACCTCTAGTAGTATCTGTAAATAATTATGCATCCAGTATGCACTTGGGTCTGATGTAAACAGAGGTATCTCAAGCCAGTCATGGATATTTGCTTCTGAAATAACATTATTTCACTGAAATTGGAAGCAGGAGTTCTTCTGAAGATACATTGTATCAATATTAAATCATAAATATTTTCAGTTATGAAGCATTTGGTAACTCCCTACATAAATTTTACAGTGTGGTAAATTCTGTAGTGATGGCTGCTGTAAAAAAAAAACCCAAACAAACAAACAAAAAGAACCACCCACAAAATAAAAGACCCTCAAATAAATAACAATATAGAGATGTTGGGAAGAGAGTATACACTTCTTCTGAATCACTCTATACTGTTCTGTGGGAAAGCAAGAGAAAGGTAAAAGCCATGTCACTGAAATCTAATGTATTCAGGTAATATTTAAAGTGCCAATCCACTTGTAACATGACTGTAAGCTTGTTGATATAAAGTGGTTATGTAGTTCCAGTAAGGTATTGCAAAAAAGACAATAACATGTGGTCACAGCTGCCTAAAATTGGTTTGCCTTCCAACAAAGTCCTTTTTTCTTCCATATTCATGTCTACAAAGTCCCAACTTTGACACCTAGCAGGTAGGGAATTATGAGAAACCATTCTAACTTCTCACAGTGTTCCAGAAACATGAAAAGAGGATAGAGTCTCTCCTCAGCAATGAAGGCACACTCAGCCAGGAGATCTGCTTTTCTGACACTTGGGAGCCAGAACACCCAGTTCTGCACCTGAGTCAGGGCAACCCTGATATCAATACAGGCAGGGAATGATAGGATTGAGAGCAGCCCTGCAGAGAAGGATTTGGGGGTACTAGAGGATGAAAAGATGGATTACTGCCAGAATTACAAATGTAGCAAATTGATTTAGTTTATCTATTATGTCATCACATGTCATTATCTCCTCTTTATTGGTTTTTGTATAAATGAGAGAAATAATAAACAAATAAATCATCTTAATTAGATATTTAATATGACATATAGATCATGTAGGCAGAGTATTCAATTGTTCTTTGCAAAATGTGCTTTAACAAAATTAAAACCTTTTTTGGAAAATCCCAGGTTTTTCAAGTGCATGTTGCCAGACACAAAGTTAAAGTGGTTTTTAGTCTATCAAAAACATGTTTATTTTTTTAACTAGATCAGTTAATATTTTATTTCTGTATAATTTCTGGAGAACCAGTGTAAAAACTGACATAACAATATGCTATAATAGAATTATTAGACAAAAGCATTAGGGCAAAAGTAATGGTTGAAAGTTGTTAATCCACAGTTTGCAAGACTAAGAAGTGCTTTTCTTCAGGAATTACTTATGTGACTTAACCATTTTTCATCTCATTACTGTAGCTTCTCCAGACTGGACTGAAGTTACTAGATCAATTTAATTAAGTTTTTCATTTGGAGTGGGGCAGAGCAGGGAAGGGAAAGGATATTATAGGAATTCTTTACATTATGGTTTAGTGAAGACTAAGCAAGAAAATAGTATTTTACATAAATGAGGATTCATTTACTGTACTTTACAAGAAAGGAGTTAATTGAATATTTGCTTCAGTTTTATACAGTCCTGCTGCAGAAAAATGTGCCTCAGTCTTTGATAAGAAAAATGCCATTGATCAAGCCTGTTAAAGGCTTTCCTATAGATTTCACCACTGTTGGGAGAAAATTTGTGTGACTAAAGCTTGATTAAAGTTTAAGCTGGCCAGTGGTGTGAAGGACAACAAAAAGGACTTTTTAAAATATGTTAACAGCAAAAGGAAGGTAGAGATAACATTGGTATGTTACCTGATGATTCAGAGCATCACAGAATGCTTTGAAAGGGAAAGGAAGTTTAAAGGTTGTCTAGTGCAACCACCTCCAGTGAGCAGGAACATCTTCAACTAGATGAGGTTGCCCTGACCCCTGTCCAACCTGACCTGGGATGTTTCCAGGGATGTGGTTTCTACCACCTCTCTGGGCAATGTGTTCCAGTGTTTCACCACCCTTATTGTAAAGTTAATTACCTCCCAAACAGGGACATGGTCAAAGCACAGACATTTGAAGACTTCTTTGTGTCTGTGTTCAACATCAAGGATAGACCCATGGAGCCCTGTGTTGGAGGCCCTTGACAGGAGGATGATAAACTCCCACCTGACACAGATTTTCCAAGACTTGCTTCAGCTGGATGCACACAAATCTATATGGCCTTCAGGATTCATCTCTCAGCACTGGTCAATGTCATCACAGGACCTCTCACCTTTTTTTTTCAATGCTCTTGGCAGTCTGCATAGTTTCAGCTGACTGGCATCTAACAAAAGGTTTCCCACTTTTCAAGAAGGCTAAGAAAGAAGACACTGGTAATTACTGACCTGTCAGTCTTGCTTCAGTACCTGGTAAAATAATGGAGAAGTTTATTCTGGGAATTCTTGAAAAATGCTTGAGAGAAAACACAGTCATTGGTTATAGTCAGGACAGATTCAAAACTTCAAAGTCTCACTTTCCTATTTTCTTGAATAACACTAATACAGTCTTGTTAAAATAAAATCATGTTCATTAACTGAGCCTTCAATTTTTTTTTCCTCTTACTAACATTTTTTGTCCACCAGTTCCTTTTAACTATATATTTCTTATACCAACACAAAGGCTTACAGAAAATGTAACTAAAATCAGTGTAACTCTCAAACTAAGTGCCTAAGATTTCCAGTACATGCTAAACTCTGTACAAACAGCAAACATTTATAAGAGTGTTAAATGTACTGTGTCTTTTCAGGCATGCTGACATTCTCTGAAATTAAAGGTATGTAGAAGATAAAAAAAGTCTGAGGACTATAAGAACTGGAATAGAGTGTGATGAAAGGCACTTTGCAAATGAGCAGACTCCAGTCAGACAACTCTCATTAAGCAGGATTATTCATTGTGAGCCAAAGCATCACAATATGTTCAAAAGACAATGCACTGGATTTAAAAAGGAACACTTTAAGCACTTCATAGCTAAATATAGAAAATAGCTTGTTGATACCAAATTATACAGGACTAATTTGGTTATGTCTCACAGGGCATCTCTGTGAGGCATTCAATACAATCTTTTCATGCTACTCAGAAGCCAGTGGAAAAGAAATTAGAAGTCTGGAGTCACAACAGGTCCTATTTACTGACCAAAATATGTTATTGTTTTTAATTCCACAATTCCTATGCACTTGACAGAATAGGTACCCCAAAATTAAATGTGCACTATAATAGACACAGATCTGTCAAAATAGAGTCTCTTCAACAGGAAGGAGACCACAATCTCCCTGAATTACATCTCCCTCCTAAGAGGAATGGGGAGGAGTGTAAAAATATGGTGGTCCTTACATGGAACACATCATCATCTTTCAGTTTGGCTAATGAATGATAGAGGAATAGATCTGGGCACATATTCAGTGCTTTCCTCTGTGTGTATTGGCATGCATTTTTAAATGTGTTCATTACAACTGTTTTCATGTTCCTGCCTGCAGAAACATTTGAATAATTAGGGAATGTTGAGCAAATATTAATACTATGAAAGAAACAGAGGCATGATTTCATCAAATTGCCTGGTTGATGACTCTTCCACTCAACAAATTAGTCTCATTAAACCTGAGAGTAAAAAAGATGTCATGTGACCTAAGCTGTTGAACCAAAATTAGACATCATAAAATAATGTATGCACTTAATAAATGATACAGTGCTAAAGACATAATACAGAATTATCTTACTGATTAAAAAAAACCCACAAAACAACAGTGAGCAAGAGAGCCATAAGACAGACAGACATCCTGGGCATAAAGCTGCCAAGTGCATCTAAGGGACATGAATATGATTAAGTGTTTGGAGCATCTTTCACATGAGGAAGAGCTAACTGAGCTGGGACTTTTTAGTCTGGAGAAGAGAATGTCTGTGAGGAGTTTAATGAGACAGAATCAGTGCCCAGTGATATGACTGTTAAGGGTGGTCAAACACTGGAACAGGTTGCCCAGACTGATTCAAAATCTCCCTGCACAATATGCTTCAAAACCTGTTGTAGCTGACTGTACTTGAACATGAGAGGGGGATAAGATCATCCCTGGAGGTGCCATCCAACTGACAGACCTGTACTTCTGTAGGTCTTCCTTCTTGCCTTTCTTGCAGAGTGACAAGAGTGACATTTTATTCCAGTCTTCAGGAAACTCTTCCACTTCCTACCAGAGGTCATCCATATGTAAAAGAATTTAGTGAGTTTCTTCCATGAACAGGTAGTTATGACTTATTTACACAAACATAAAAAGAACCACTAAATTACAAAAATCACTGGAATTATTCTAGTAAAAATGTACATAGCATTGACACTCCAAATATAGAAAATGTGATGTAATTCACTTTTTGGTAACACTATTTTAATTCTTCAAAACTACATTTGGAAATAAAAAAAATACAAGCATAAGAGGGAGTTTGTGTGGGGTTTTTTGGGGGTTTTTTTTGAGATTATACTCTAGTTCCTAGATATGTGAAAAATTGTGATTATAAATATAAATGTGCTAGACTGTCATGTTACCTGAAGTCACCCTGATGAGAAAAAAAGTACCAAGATATACTTAAACCACATTTTAACAGTTCATTTGACAAACTCTTAAAAAGCAATCTTAAAAAAGATGATATCAAGCTAAATTATGTCACATTTACATTTTACCATGAAATAGAAGTGACTATTAGAATAGAAGTGATAAACCCCAGTACTCACTAAGCAGTGATAATCACTCATCTGAGCTTATCTTACAACCTGTATGATAAAGTCTTCTAATATCTCAGCCAAAACAAAAATGTTCTATGACATGTTCCTTTTAAAACTCTAAACATTAAATTTAGAGCATTTATAATGTACTTATCTGGGGAAACATTTGCACCCAATATTTTACATTATGTCTAATAAGATTTTGTTATAAATCTTGTTTAAATTCTGGAAAGTTATACTCTCATTTCAGTGTGCCAGAAATCTAAAAAAGGCATTGAAATGAATCTTTGGGGCATATTCTTTTCTCAGACACTAGCTGTCAGTGAAGCTACTGGTTCAGCATGAAAGTTTCCTCAGATTTATATTACTTGCAGTTACAGCAAATTTCAGTTGTACAGCTCTATGGATAATAATTCTATATTACCCCAATTACTGAACTACATTTAAATACCTACAATAATATTTCATTCCTACATTTTCATCTGCCATTTATACTTCCATAACATGTATTGAGTTTATTTGGGTTTGAGTTGGTTATTTCTTTATTTTGTAGGCCTTTGGTTTTTGGTTTGTGGGGTTTTTGTTGTTTGGGAGGGGGGGTTGTTGTGGTTTTTTGTTTGGTATGGTTTTGTTGGTGTTCCAATATACCTTGAACTCAATTATTTCTTTTCAAATAAAAGTTTGTCTCAATCAAATGTTCTACATACCAGATTTCTGGTTGGGATACTCAGATGTTTTAACTGAATATTACTTCTCTTTCAGCAACCTTTTTCTGCCTGGGATCATACATTCAGCAGTCTTTAAAAAAAAGTGCTTCCAAACTTTTTCAGCAGGGAAGCACTGAAACTATTGATATCTTGCTAAATAATAAAGTTTTGCTTAAAAGTTAAGAAGGAAAAGGAAAGTGGAAAGCAAACACAGACAAAGAGAATTTCAATCATATTTTGTTTGACTTCTAATGGCTTAAATGGTTATATTACGCTTACTGGAAATAAGCAGGGGTTTACATATAAATATTTAAATAGTCTATGCACCTGTACATTGGTTTTGGTGTCTGTTTTGGGATAGCCCAAGCAAGTAGCTAGGCATTACACTCATCCACTCTCCCACAGAAGAAGGAGGGAAAGAATTGGAAGGGTAAAAGTGAGAAAACTTGTGAGTTGAGATAAAGACAGTTTAATAGGGAAAGCAAAAGTTGTATGCTCAAGCAAAGCAAAATAAGGAATGAATTCACCACTTCCAATCAGCAGGCAGGTGTTCAGCCAATTCTAGAAAAGCAGGGCTCCATCACATATAATGGTGAATTGGGAGGACAATCACCATAACCCTGAACATCCCCACTTCTTCCTTCATTTCCTCAACTTTTATTGCACAGTATGACACCAAAAAGCATGAGATATCCCTTTCATCCATTGAGGTCATCTGTCCCAGTTGCATTGCCTCCCAAATTCTTGTGCAGCCCCATTCTGCTTGCTTGTGGGTTCATGTGAGCAACAGAAAAAGCCTTGATGCTGTGCAAGGACTCTTCAGCAACAGCTAACATCCCTGTGTTATCAACACTCTTTTAGTCACAAATCCAAAACATAGCATCACAAAAGCTACTCTAAAGAAAATTAACTTTATTCTAGCCAAACTCATTGAAGCATCCTAAATTACACTTGATTTGTAGTTTATTATTTGTTTTCTATATTCACCATTTAACAACCACAGGGGATCAGAATAGTCTGGCTCTGTAGATCAGTGTAGTTTGGATCTGTAGTAATAGTGGCATGGGAGCACATATTAGCTAAACCCTCCCATCTCTAAAAGCAAAATTGCATCCTGTTATTCTGCATGCTAACAATGCTAATCTTTATTAATAATTGCAAGGCAATCTGCTAAAACAAATATTACTGAGACAAAAACCTTTCCCTTCAAGTAGAAGAATTCAAAACCCCTCAAAAATATCAGCACAGCCTTCTTCAAAGACAGTGTTCTGAAAACATCATTTCTCTCTCTGCAGCCCATGCAGGAGTATATATTTCTGGCAGGAACTGTGTCCCATAGGGGGCCCATGCTGGAGTAGTTCTTGAAGAACTGCAGCTCATGGGAAAGACCAACATTGGAGCAGTTCATGAAGGACAGTGTGCTGTAGGAGGGACCCCATGCTGGAGAAGGGGAAGAGTGTCAAGAGGAAGGGTGGGCAGAGATGATATATCATGAACTGACTGCAAGCCCATTTGCCATCACTGTGGGATGCTTGGGAGGAGGAGGTAGAGAAATCAGGAGTAAAAATGAGACTGGGAAGAAGGGAGGGCTCAGGGAAAAGATGTTTTAAAATTTAGGTTTTATTTTTCATTAACTTACTCTGACTCTATTTGGTAATAAAATCCAACTAATTTCCCCAGGTCAAGTCTCTTTTGCCTGTGACTCAGCTACACAGGGTTGGGGAAGAGTAGCTGGAAAGCTGCCTGGTGGAAAAGGACCCAGGGGTGTTGGTCAACAGGCAACTGAACATAAGCCAGTAGTGTGCACAGGCAGACAAAAAGGTCAATAGCATCCTGGCTTCTATCCGAAATAGTGTGGCCAGCAGGACTGGGGAAGTGATTGTCCATCTGTACTCAGAGTTGGAGAAGCTGCACCTCAAATCTTATTAAAGACATTGTGATGCTTGAGTGTGTCCAAAGAAGGGCAGCAAAGCTGGTGAAGGTTCTAGAGCCCAAGTCTTTTGAGGATCAGCTGAAGGAACTGGGCTTGTTTTGCCTGGAGAAAGGAGGCTGCAGGGAGATCTTATTGGTTTCTACAGCTACCTGAAAGGAGGCTGCAGAGAGGTGGGGGTCAGTCTCTTCTTCTAAGTATCAAGTGATAGGAGAAGACACAATGGCCTCAAGTTGCACCAGAGGAGGTTTAGATTGAATATTAAGAAAAACTTCTTTCCTGAAAGGTTTATGAAGACCTGGAACATGTTACCCACAGAAGTGATGGAATCATCATCACCATCCCTGGCAGTATTTAACTGATATGTAGATGTGCTTAGTGACATGGTTTACTGGTGGACTTGGCAGTGTTAGGTTGACAGTTGAACTTGATGATCTTAAAGGTCTTTGCCAACCTAAACAATTCTATCATTCTGTATTTTCTCCCTGTGTCCTGTTGAGAGGTGCAGGAGTGATAATGGAACTTGATGAGCACCTGCATCCAGTCAAGGTCAACCCACTACACCCACACTGATGCAGCTCTTATTTTTTAATGAGAAACATAGACATTTTTTAATTTACAGATATATAGATAAAAATACAAGAATGTTATTAGTCTGTGCTGAAGAAAAGGCTTTCACAAGTACAACTAGGTGGATGAGCAGCAAAGAAGCCTATAAACCAATCTGTGACAAGTCACTTGATTTATACAACTGTTCTGACTTTGAATAGCTGGTTGTGAGTGTATAGTTACCCTCAAATAGCCAGGTTTTTTCTAAGTATATATTATTCCTCTTAATGAAAAATACAATACAAACTTCTTTTATCTTTGAAGAGAAGTCCCCTGTCTTCATCTCTGTTTGTTTACTCTCAACCTGTACATTGGGATGTAGCATTCTGAAAAATGTGATGATAGGAATGGTAGGAATGTAATTTCTTTTTATTGTGGCTGATTTGAAAACTAAATCAACAGAAAAAACCACCACAACTGAGCAAAACTATAGGCATACAAGAAGTCAGATGATGAACCTGAATAGTAAAACCAGTAATAAAACCAAAGCAAAACACATACTGGCCGCAGGGCTCAACAAATGGTCAACCTTTGCTGAATTGTTGTGTTCACTTGAGGAAATAGGACATATTGGATAGATGCCTGCCTTTATTGGTTTTGTCAGCATCTCATCTGGTACCTCATTCTGGTGTCAAAGCTCTGTTCTTGTCTCTGCTCCACTGAGTATCCAGTATAGCACACTGGAGTCACTTTCTACAGCTAGCAGATAGGCAAGTAGCCATCAGATGCTCTCTCTGTTCAGATGGCCATCTGGCTTCTCTGCTTCCAGACTCCAGAAAACATTGAATGTTCTGTGTTTCTGCAGGAAACAGAAACAATGGAGTTAGGAAGACATGTGAGCTGTATTTCTCAAGAAGAAGATGACATGGAGAAAGCATAAGGGCAGAAAGAGATACAGAAGACAAGAAGGGAAGAATATGAAAGACAAAATAACTATCCAAACAGGAACAGGGCCCATGTTCTCATGGAAACAGCAATGTAATATTTCTTTACATATTGATTTCTTCTCTGTTATAGAACAATTATGATGCAGCTATCAGTCAAGATTTCAGTTGTAAAGGTCCTTAAAATTTTTTATATAACAGTGTCAAATATTTGAAAGACAATATCCACAGGCAGAGCAGGCAACAGAAAGGATGAAGATTAAAAAAAAATAATAATAAAAATCACAAACATTTTTGATGTCCAGTACTGGGCTCTTGGTTCCTGTATGAACTACATTGATTCACTGCTATCTCTGGCCAATTTCATGGTTCATTATCCTTGGTAAAAGAAGACTGATTCCAACTTATTGTCCTATACAAAAGAACAGTCCATCCTTCCAAAGATAACAAATGGCCATTAGCCCTTACTGTGAGTACAAGCACTAAAGACAATGGCAGGTGCACTGTTGTGGAGCAATTCAAATCTGTTACAGTTGTCGTTTAACAGGGTGGTCTGTAGCTGCTAAATGTATATTTATTATCATTGTCAATCCTAGCTTTCCTAAGCAGATGATGTGCAGACTTAGCCTAAAAGCAAGCCAACATTATATTAAAGTTTCTCCTCTGTCTGTTTCTATTCTACCATTGCATCTTATGCTACACAGTACATAATTTGGGATAGAGGTAATGGCTGATGTAGGGATAGTAAAACATTTGGTTGTCTGAAGCTGGGTCACCAAGGCATAACCATTATTAGCATAGAATAGAACAGTGTCAGGGACAGTGTGTCTGGAAAAGGTTCAGATATACCAGGCAGAACTGAGGATCTACTGAAGAAAAAAATGAAGACATTACTGTGTCCTGGAAAAGAGACAGATAAACAGCATTACAGAATTGAAGCAAGGTTGGAAAGAAGAAATAAGAGTACTATGATCACAGTGTGAATATGAGAGGTACAGGGACCTGTCTCCACATATATGCTGTTCTTTCAATGATTAATCTGTTCCTTTCTGTGCCTCCCACCATCTCATCTGTTGTCTAACATAATAAAATTATTTATGTGCAAGGGACAAAATAAGGAGCATATTACTACAAAGAAATATGAGAGTTGCTTTTATGTGGAAAGAGCAAAAATTTCTTGTTGGTAAAAGTGGAAGAGAGTTTCAACAATATCAGATTCTTACACTGAGCCATCTTTTTCTTTTTCATTTTTGTCACTGTACCCTTTCAAATCTTTGGTATGCTAAGATTCCACAAAGTTACTCCACCCCCCAAAAATGACAGGAAATATAGCATATTAGGGACACTGCTTCTTGGTTTCAGAAGAAAAGAAAGTAAGAATGCTAGACATTGCCACTTGGCACCAATCTCTGCACATAAAATGCACTGGCTCTAGTAGAATCTTAATTAAAAAAAAAGCTTCTGATCCTTGTGTCTGGATATATTTTTTTCTGAAAAAGAAAGTGAATCCAGTCTATGGTACATGAAAACAGAATATCTGATTTGAAGTAAGATACTACTTTAATTATTTGTTGGGTAAACAAGGAGAAGAAAAAGAATTATTCTACAGCACATTTTTAAAATGTCAGTCTCAGGGGAAGATATTCTGTATTTCAGTACTTGCTCCATTGAATACCTGATAATACCAGTAAAACCAGAAGATAATCATTTTTCTTCTGTGGAGAGCTAACAACCAACTAGTGGGAATTGAGGTGGAACTCCTTCAACATAAGAATTTGTCTGCTTAGGAAATTGAATGATTTTTCATGTGAGTTCCACAGCTCAAGCAAGTGTTCTCATGATAGTTAAGTTAGTGAAAGGACTTGACCTGGGATAAAGAAACAATCACATTCATGTACCTCATGTGTTATTAGGTAGGTTGTGATAAGGCTTCAGAAGTTAAATAGGAGAAGAAAGTGTGCATAGCTTTGAGAGCAATTGACATGTTCCTGGAAAACAGGAACAGCTTTTTTAGGAAGCAACTTTGAGATATATGCTGTAGTTTGAGGGGGCAGGGGGAAGGAAAGGAAATAAACCTACATTCATAAACCCTGCCAGGGCTATGTTCTAACCCACAAGCCTAGAACCAACATACAGCCATACTGTTAAACTTCTCTACTCTCCAGATCAGGATGGCCATATGCAAACCACCTTTTGGGAACGATGCATAGACCCAGCCAGCTCCCAAACTATGCTCAGATTTCTTTGAAAGAGTGCAAATCAACCTTGGCTGAAAATGCATAAGCAATCAGCCAAAAAAAGTGATCAATTAAGAGGATTAAGATGAAGCTTTGTCCCAAATCCTCACACTATTTAACTAATAAAAATGAAGTCTAAGTGCCTACTTTCCCTTCATCAATATAATGCTGCCTTTTTAAGATGTGTACATGTAAGACCAGCAACAGATGAGTTGAACCAGCAAAAAAAAATCTGAGATTGCTTTTTAAGATTTTAAGCTAGGCATAGAGTGTAAACTGGAACATATGAATAAGAAAGAATATGAAGAGTAAAGATGGATGAAACAAAGCACAGATGAAAAGTTTCAGACTTTGTGTTTCCATTAACATAAAAACCCTCAACCCAGTAGTTCAGAAAATCAAATATTTTTGGTTTTTCTCATCTGTAAGGATATATCAGAGAAATTACCCTAAACAGTGAAGTGTATAATGTATTTGCTCTCTGCTGCATAGTATTACAATATTCCTTCTAAAAGCAAAATCTGCACCTAAGCCAATGAAACAGAGTAAAAAGTTATCCAGCCCACGTGGGCAAGGTAGTTTCAGGTCCCTGAACAGATTCAGGTCTTATATAGCAAAACAAATGATGACTGCATAAGAAATTCTGGGAAGGCAATTTGGTTCTGTGAAGAGTAGGTAGTATGAGGAAAAGGAGCAGGTGACATAGCAGCTGGAAAAATCTAGAGAAATGCTGCAATATGGTGATCTCTTTGAATTTGCAATTGAGCTACTTATTCTGACTTTGTCATTTTTCATGTTAATTCTTTTGCAAATCCTTGAAGAAAACATTGCTTTCTTTGTGTCCTTAGATGAACAATCCTCTAACATTAAATTAACACTAGTATTTACTAGTGCACAAATTGTTTAGCTTAGAATCATAAACATATTATTATACCATCAATAAAATAACGTTAAAACTTGATTGTCCCCCTATACTCAGCACTGATAAGGACACACCTTGAATATTGTGTTCAGTTTTGGGCCCCTCACTGCAGGAAAAAATATTGAGGTGCTGGAGCATGTCCAGAGAAGGGCAATGAAGCTGGTGAAGGGTCTAGAGAACAAGAATTATGAGGAGCTCCTGAAGGAACTGTAGTTGCTTAGTCTGGGGAAGCAAAGGCTGAGGGGAGACCTCACTTAAGTATCCAAAAGGAGATTATAGCAAGGTGGGTGTCAGTCTCTTCTCCCACATAACAAGTGGTAGGACAAGAGGAAACGGCCTCAAGTTGCTCCAGGAGAGGTTTAGATTGGACATTAGGAAAAATTTCTTCCCAAATACACTGTAAAGCATTGGAACAGGCCATCTAAGAATGTGGTTGAGTCACCATCTCTGATGTTAGTTAAATGATGTGTAGATGTGACACTTAGGGACAAGGTTTAGTGGTGGACTTGGTAGTGTTAGGTTAGCAGTAAGATTCAATGATCTTAAAGGTCTTTTCCAACCTATGCAATTCTATCAACCTATTATTTGCAGTCACTTTTACCTTTCTAAAATCTTTCACTTCTCAACCAATACTATACTTAGGTTTAAGATGTGTCATTCATCTAGGGCAAATTTTTGCCTCCCAGACCAGACTGAGAGGGTACAATAGACTGGTTTGATCTATTGCATATTGCTGGACACGGTTTGCTTTAGGATCAAGACTGCTCAGGAGTCCTTCACATCCTTCTAGCACTTTAGAGTTTGGTCTTGTACTATAGTTCTTTATGTTGCTAAAAGATCAGAGGTAGCTTTTTATGGTCTGTAATATATTGAGTAGCTATGATGACCTTCATAATAATCATATATCTCGTGTTGGATCCAATGGTAAAATTTACTGACAGTCCTGTTGTTCCCTCCCAGTCTTATGTTCCAAGGAATAGTTGCCATCTCTCTAAATTATGAGGACTGGAGTAGATGGCCTCTGTTAGTCATCCCCAGCCTTAGTTTCTATGAATTCCAAGGACATAAATGAATTTCAACAAAACTATATTTATTCCACACAGGGCTTCTTTGTGTTCTTCTCTTACAGTTCCTTGACCATTACAGACACAGAACAATCTTTCATTATTTCTGAATAATGTGTGGAATACTGAGGCTTAGACTAAATGAGGTAAGTTCATTAAAAAAAATATCACTAGGCTCGATTTTAAATTGGAGATATGTCATATAATCTTTAACTATAAGCCATTAATGTTATTCAGGAGCTATCACAGTTTAGTGCTCAACACAATGTCTGTAAAATGCTATCATCTAATGAATATAAAGCCATTACTGACCTTACAGCTCGTTGAGCTCGTTGGTATTTGTCCATGGGTCATTGATGGTAAAACAATTTACACCTAATAGGATTGTGTTTGGATACATATTTACATCTGTTTATTGTTACAGTTATATAGAAGATTTAAAATGATACTGAGTGATCTCCTCAACATATCTTGTGTTAAGGAAAGTCAGTCTGAAGGTAAAGCGAATCCATCTTTCAACCAATGCTTTGTCTATTGACTAAGCAAAGCTTAAAACTGAAAAGACTGTAGTAGAAACATCTGGAAGAAGGACTGTATCTTACAGGAGTGGCCTCTCATAGATATTAAAGCAATCTCACAGAAGCCTAAAACCCTTTTATAAACCAAATGAATGCACAAGAATGGTAGGATTTGTATGTCCATCAGTGCTTCATTTCTAGTTGCTAAAGACATTTGTGTAAAGAAAACTTTGTATGTGCCCCCATTCCAGTGTAAAGTCACAGACTCACTTCCAAAATGATGGGTTTGTATCAGTCTATCCCTCCTAGATGGTTTGAAAAAGCTAACACTCTGCCTGAGTCCTGAGTCATCTTTTTTTCCAGTTCATCATTTATTTTCAGTCCGAGGCATGGTTGTTTACCAGCAGGTATGTATCTGAGGGACAAAGCTCTATCATCACTATTATGTCTCTCAGTAGGAGGTTTAAGCACCTCATGGAAGCTCTCTCCCCACTGCCTAAGTTGCAGTCCAAAAAAAGGATTTTTGACCAACCTCCAATGTTTTAAAAAAAGTCTGGCAGAAAATAAAAATCTCAATTTCTTGTTCCTTCTTCTGAGCTTCACAAATAAAAGCACTATCAACATTCTTCACTGAAGCCCTCTTTGCAAAGGTTTATTCTTACAGAGAAAAATCCCCTCTAAGCTAAAACTTGTCTCACAGGTTTCCAATCCAAATAGGAAATTACTCTTTAAAATCTACACTAGCACTACATATTAGAAGTGAGTCTACTGTTACTTTTTTTAAATGCTTAAAATTCATGTAATAGAAACAGTTATTTCAATAAACTTCACACATGCATGACTTCATTCTATGCTCTTGCATTTTCAGTATTACAAAATCAGTTCTAATAAAAATAGTAGCATTATTATGCTAGAGTTGCCATAGTAGCCAGTAAGTACACAGCACTGGTCACTAGTTAAGAATTATTTTCTCTTGTTCTTGTATACTATTTCTGCTGATTTTAATAAATACTGTTTCAATCACAGTGCAGATCATAGACATCAATTTGCAGAATCAGCACCTTATGTAGTATAATCCTTCTTGGTTTTCTCTCATTTTAAAGTACACTTATATTTGCTTTGACAGTAGGTCATGAATACAATTCAACATTTCAATGAAAGTTGAAGCTCTATAGAACAATCTTTAGAGTTTATCAATTTCATATCATTTGCTTCTGTAAAAGTATAAAACATTAATGAGTCATATGTTTCAATGCATTTATATTTACAATTATATAATATATAACTAAATAAATAAATAATATAATATAATAACAATTATATATTTGTGTTCTAGACATTTTAAATTCAAATATTTAAATATCCTCTATGTTGGATTCTTTAAAATCTGTATGGACTGAAATACTCTAGATGGTACACACAAAGAAAATCATGATTGGTTTGCATGTATTTTAAGTTCTAAAATGGGTGACATTATCCTGTATCTGGTCACAGATTTTGAACTCCAGCACTGTGTTACACAATCTTTTCTATCAAAAACCTGAGTTAAGCCAGGAATATTTTGCACCCAATAAGTAATTTGAAACAAGAGATCTAGCTGTTGTCTAAATTATCACCATATTCACCATTTTTTCTATGTGAAAAAAAAGACATAATATATAATAAATTTGAAGCAACTTATGTTGGGTAATGTGAAAGTCCTATCTTTTGACTTTCTCAAATGCAGGTAAAATTCATTAATTCTATTTTATGTATACAGAGATTATGTCACAAAGTGAAGTGACTCATCTAGAGAACACCCTCTAAAAATAGAATTTACTCTCCAACTTCAACTTACTGCATCACAGGGCTTTGGTAATAAATAGTGTCATAATATCCAGTCAGCAGGGTTGTTTTAACTTGATTTAAATTATAATGATACATATATTTCAAGGATGCTGTGCAGCTAACTTTTAAATCAAAAGTCACACCACTAAAATCAACAGATAAGATATGCAGGCATGTTTTGCTGTTCACACATCACAGGAAGGATACAAGATCCTATAAAACCAACAGGTTTGTTTGGGTTTTTTTCCATAGGCCTCAGCAGAGGCAAAATTATTGAATGTGCTAAAATACAGACTTATGGGTAACTGAGATCAAGACTTATGAGTTTTTCTTTGGGCATAGTTTTGCATCAGTTGAATAGCTACTGACACAACAACCTAATAGCTGAGGTTCCTCTCCATGTATCATTTTAATTGCACTCATTATATCAGGATTGGTACTAAGTACAGTTTTCTGACCTCAAATTATCTTCTCCATCCTTCTGCTGTCACTGATTTCTTAAGTGTATGTTAAAAGTGTCTTTCTCAAGTTTGCTTTTAAAAGCTAAAATATAGGATATGAGACACCTGTCCAGATAGGATATTTTACAGTCTGAAATGGTGCCTTGTCTTCTACAATGTTTCCTTATAATCAGTCTACTCTTTTCTTTGTTCAAGATTATCCAGCTTAACCCTAAACAATCTCTTCTCTTCCTTACTGTCATGTTTATAACCTTCAGTTAAATGCTAGCCTTGCTTCATTGATTATACTGATGTTCCACAGTGCAGGTGTTGTTGTATAATAAAATTTCCCCCTGTTCTGAAAATCCTCTGTAAAGCATAAGTAACTCCAAGGCATGATAAAAATATTACTAGATGATTTCTTACAACATGCTTGGAGGCTAATCAGCAAATATTGTCATTGTCATTTTATCAGAAGAAAAGCTAAGACACAGAGGGTCAGATATTTATTGAGTTCATTGAGTAGAATTGTTGGATGTGTGCAAAAGACCAGAATCCTGCCCCAGAATCTTCTGTTTCTGGCTCAAAGCAGTCAGTGAGATAGGCAAGCTGTGAATACATATTCTGCAGCTAATTCACAGTCCATTTTATCATGCTGCCTCCAAAATGAACCACCAGCAAGAAAGCAATTATAACAGAGTTGGGAAAAGCAGAGAAAAGAGAAAGTAACAGCCAGTGCTACTTTATCTTCTCAAAACCAATCTCTTTCAGAACATTTATGAGCCCTTCCAGAAAATTCTCAGATTTCTAAAACTAAGCATGTAAAGAGGGCTGGTTGGTTGGTTTGTTTGGGGTTTTATTCTTATATATTCTTATTGTATTACAGAAAGTGTAACATATGTAATTAAAATAATCTTTGGGTGGTCTAAAATACCTTATGAAGTGATTCAAATAGCATGCTTATAAGGATTATAACATACATAACCTATTTGTTTGATTTTATTGTATTTTTGATCAAAGTTTGGAGGACAAGCATATCTCTCAAAGAATAACTGTTAGCTACCTGAGGGAATTCAATGTAGATTAAAATTATGCATATAGACAACGTCAGGAGAGGGCATTAAATTCAAGTCTAGATTACAGCTTTCAAAGCAGAACAGAATTATTTGTTTGAAAACCAAGGAGTTTCTGTAAAATGCTGTGGCACTATAGCACTTCATAAAACTACTTTGTTGTTCCTAAAAATGAAAATTTATGTGCAGAGAGTTATTGAGGTAAAGCAGGAGAAAAGGAAATGAAATAAGCATGATCTTAAAATATTACTAGTATTTAAAGTCCCAGAGAAAAAGACCACAATGATATACTCCTTTGTTATTGTGTAGTTCTGTAAATCTGCTTTAAGTATGTTGGATATTTGTTCTTTTTTCCCCTCTTTCTTATCTCTGTAACAGATTTTATTTGGATCCCAAAATCAGACTACTAAAAAATTGTGCTGTCTGGTCTGGAACGTTGAATGTGTGGACTGGTAATTGCAGCTCACTTCTTAAAATCAAATGATTAGTCAGAGCCATACCTAATAGAAATCAACATTAATCCAGTAAATTTGGTAGCAGTTAGTAATAGCTGGACATCTTCTCTAGTTACTGTACACTTAGACACATTTATTAGATTATGTTGTTCTTGTCAAAAATTGACAGATAGACAATGGGTACCATGTAGGTTTTGTTTTTTTTTTTCTGAAAGAATAAGTACTAACTTACTGAGAAAACTGTTGTTGGATTAACTGTCAATTCAGAAAGAAAGAAAGAAAGAGACAAAGAAAGAAAAGCCACAGAAAGACTTTGAAAGTTGCTCAAAGTTGTAAAAACAGAAAATGAAGCAAAGCAGCAGGCATTATTTTTTGCCTTATTCACTTATATCTAAAATGAACCAAATATGCAATTATTCTTTGTTGGACTTTTTAATGAGTTGTTACTATCACTCAGAGTTTGTGCACATTTTTTATTACCTTTGCTGAATGAGGAAATCTGACAAAATTTCTCATCTAAATCACACATAGGTCATAAACCATAAAATTTCTTCCTTTAAAATTTATGTTGAAAAGACTGGAAAGAAAGGATTATGCCTGAAGGAGATCTGAAGACTTGTGTGATTTTAGCAGATATTTAACAAGGTTGTGTGTTTTATCCTGTCTTTGGCTCTTGCTAAGAAGATGTGCATTTGATTTGTTCCTATTAGATTCAAGAAAAGTATAGGAAAAATGTCAAATTTACAAAGATAAAATTCATTTAGCTGGCTACACAATCATTCAACTTAATTATGTTTGACATCTTCACCATTATATAATCAGTTTCCCAGAAAAAGAGAAACTCACATTCTGTCTCATTTAAGAATCCTTCATTGAAGGAGGCTGCTTTTTCAGGTTCTCTGAGAAAGCTAACAATGTATTTGAAGCATCAGGAAAAATAAAGAACAATGGCTTGTATTCACCAGCAACAGGTGAATACTACTATACTATCATGCCTGATAACCATAACTCTTAGCATTGCTGTCTTGAAGGGTAGTAGAATATAACACATAAGATTTTGAAGCAAGAGATGCAGAAACTTTTAACAAAAGACAAATCTTTTTGTACCTTTTCTGCCTTCATTGAAATAAATGAGAGTTTGTCACCAAACTCAGATAGGAACTATATTAGATAGATTAGATTAGTGATATTTTTGTTTATGTTATGCAAAAATGAAGAGATAATTTTATCACTAAAAAAATCTTTTATATTCTAAACATCTTAATCATCTCCATAGAATTCTAGTTAAAAGCAAAATAAGACATTACTGTATATGTAGTATGAAAAAATATACTTTGATTAACAACTAATGAAATAAAAATAAAGCTATTATTATCATTAAAATAAACATTATTGTAGAATTGCCACACTGCAGTACTTGCAGAATGAATATTTCACTATTCACAAAACATTAAGTACTTGTAACTGGTAACTTAGGTGCCATCTCAGATGGGGCACTAAAGATGCTCTCTCTCTGTCTTTCAGATGGTCTTTTCCCCTTAAAGAGTGCAAGTAGGAACAGAGGAGGTTCTAAAGATTTATTTTTAGAGCTCCCCTATTTTTGGAGGTTAGAAATTCTAAAGGAAATTTGAATTTTCAGAAATACTGTTATACAGCTACCTAGATAGGATTCAGAAGCAATAGACTAGAGTCTCTCTAAATGTAACTTATTTATTTAAATGTAACTGTTAAACTATAAACTGTTACATTTAAATATGTAACTGTTTCAGCAACAGTTGAAAACAACATTAAGAAGAGTAGTCAGATTAGGGAGTAAAAAAGTTGCATTTCTATACTGCCCTCAGCTCAAAAGAGATCATTGTTGAATCTCTGTCTTACATATACCACCTCAACTGCAACTCAAACTACAGGAAAAATATCTGCCTTAATATTTCCCTGATTAACATTTCTGCAGAATGAAAGTTTCTTTTAATTAAATTATTTAAGAAGAGAAATGCAAAAGATCTGCAAACAGTTTTGATTATTAAAAGACTGAGTGATCCTGAAAGGACCAAAAAATTAAAGCTGAATATGTGTCAGTATCCCAGAAGTCCATCAGCCATTTTTGCTTCTGTCCTTTCTCTTTGCATCCATGCTTGGAGGCAAAGATTTTCTCTTGACACATAAACAAGGTAAGGCTTCATAGTTTGATTTGAGGAACAAACATCTGTAGTAGCTTTGAGAATGGTGATGGTGCAGCTAACATAGTGACTGCAAAAAAATTCAATGCCCTAATATAGACAACTCTAATCAGAGAATTGGGCTACATTTCAGTAACAACACTGGCATAGCAGTTGCCAGGGAGCTTGTAACTGCTTCATTACCCATGCTTGACCCCTTGCAATGAATGTGCTGAGTGACTGTCAGATGACAGATTCAGATGGCAAGGGAACAAGCAAAATAATTACTTTCCTGAATTAAATTTTTCATTAAAATTGTAATTAAAAATAAAAATAAAAAGTACTACTGGGGGCTGAAAAAGCCCAAACTAAGGGCCAAATTCTGATTTACTGTCAGTTGAGTTGCTCTGGCTTCATAGTAACCTGAAATGTGAATTTTTCCTCAGACATATAGAAATATATTTCACTTTCTTCACAAATGATCATTCTTGTCAATAGCTCTGTTGTGATGTTCAAAACATTACTTCTAAGAGTAGACTTACTAAATGAATATTTATCTGGTTTTTTCCAGGTCAAAAAAGGGTTTCTTTCAAGTAGTGCTGAAATATTTACATAGCTTTAAATAAATTTTCATTTATTTTTTCTTTTTCTTTTCCATTTTAAAGTGGCCTACCTAATATTTTCATATTTTTGCTTTCTAGAACTAGGTACATCAGTGACTATCAAACTAAAAATGTCTGTTATTGCATCCTTTTCCAGTGGACATTTAGTATTTCAGTGGCTAAAGAGCAAACTAACAGGAATTATGACTTTTCCTTTTCCTTATAAAGACAACATGGGCTGGAATTTGCAATCCAATGGAAGACAAAGCTCAGTTATACAGAGAAACACAATTTGAGTTGCAGTAGGAACAGCATATGACAGAGGAGCACATTGTTGTGGTTGTCTTCTCTGGGACTTAACATAGGGAAAGACATGAAAAAAGAGCCCAAACTGAACATAGCCAAGATTAAAAACAAAACAAAACAACAAATTTTTATCAACTGTCTCCAGAGAAAAAGGCCAAGGGTTTAGTAGATATATTTCAATGTATCTTCCTCTTCATAGATCCATAAAATGGCCCAGGTTGGAAGGGACTTTAAAGATCATCCAGCTCCAACCCCCCTGCCATAGGCAGGTATGCCACGTGCTAAACAAGGGCACCATGGCTTGCCTGCTCAGTAGCCATTGAGATTTTTAATGTGAGTGGCAGAGGTAAATTTTCTGTATGGTTAATGTCTTTAGAAGTGTGGAATTCCAGGACAAATTTTCTACTCTAAAAAAAGGATCTTAAAAATGTTTTTTTAGAATGGTCACATAGGACTGACATATAAATGGGAGAAATGGGTCCCTATAATCAGTATTTGAATTCTACTCTTTAAAATTTTTATGTGGAAATCTTCCTTGCACCTAATGAAACCCAAGTTCTTCAAAAAACAAATACAATAATTATATTATAGCAGAGTAATGAGTCTCTGTTTTCTATGTGGCTTGTGGTAACTACACAAGTATTCACCATTCAGCCTGTAGTCTCAGGGAAGTAACTGAGGTGAACCTTTGCCTCAGTGGAAGATGAGCCACAGTGGATCATTATTTGATACCAACTATTGTATGATACCAACTCGTATAACTAGAACACAGAGTTTTGTTAACTTGGGTTTCTTTTATTAAATATCTAGCATTAAGTTGAAGCAGTCATGTCAACACCATTTTGGGCTTTGTTCAGTGATCAGGAAGAGAAGACACACACAGAGATTACCTAATGTAATAATGCTTTCAAGTGTATACACCTAAGAACGTGACTCAGATAGTAACAGCATTTTCTGTTATGTTCAGAGGCTCTAGTTTCCTTTCTTGCACTTCCTTAATGTGATCCAGCTAGGATAAGTGTTATATTTATAAAAATACCTCAGAATTGGTATATTGCTCAATACTGAAAACTTTTGCAGCTAAAAGACCTTGTTAGATAACAATATAAAATATTTATAATCATCTGTCATCTTGATTTCAGTGGGACAGCTCACATCAAACAGATCTTGTAAGTGTTTAAGATCAGCCCCAGGCTCTGTCTCTAAACTTTTGTTAGTCATAATCAGTGTCTCACATGCAGAAACATTAAGTGGTTTTTCAATTGCTGTAATATGTGAAATGGCATACATTATTTTTTAATCTTGTTTATAAGAACTATAGAATAAAATTAAAGCAAGGTTGTAAAGCTAAAATTTAGATAAACATTGAACAGATTGCTTAAGGAGATTAGGGGATCTCCATGACTGAAGGCTATTAAGAATAAATAAGACAAGTTTTGATATACCCGATTTTACCCTAGGATGAGAGGATGGACTACATAGCTTCTTGAGGTCCTTCTGAAAGCAAATGGTTGTGATTCTGACATGCTTATGCAGAGAAGCAAAGAAATATAAAGCACTCCTTCCTTCCCTGACAGCCCTGCAAACCTGCAGACTGCAGGGCATTGAGGACAACAACGTCTCTGGATCAGTGAGTTGTCTTGAAGAAGCAAATAACTATCACAGCTATAATTCAGTTGGAGGCTGCTTCTTCCCTAGAGCAGGAAAGAAGCATAAAACATATTGCAATTCTGAATCAAAACTAATTCTGTAGACCCATTCTGAGCTTTAGACATATCCTTATTCCTGAAAGAAACTTTAATGTTGCAATCTGTCCCCTAGAAAGAGCATAAGAGGATTGAGGATACATGAAATAACGGTTATATATGGATTTATAAAAGATAAGAGTTGATATTTGCCTACATCTGAAATCAGACTTATAGAGATGGATGATTAGGAATTAGGATATGTACAGAGTGTGTCAGGTATGGTTATTATAGGGTGAAATGCCTTCTAAAGTTGTTAGGTCCATGAGCAAACAGTGTATTTCCAAAAGGGTTAAGGAAAAAAAGAAAGAAATTGAAGCTACTTTGACAGACATTTTTATATACCTCTGCTCTTCAAAATAGATCAAGTAAAATCTGAGAGGACTGGAGAGTAGCCAACATAATGCCATTATTTTTAAATGGCCTAAGGAGAGACAAGGGAGGTAAAGACTCACTAATTCATTGGAATTCTCAGAGGATAAGGCTGTCAACCCAGACAAAGATGATATGCACGTTGCATGCACTTTCAGAAAATGTTCAGCAAAACTCTGCATTGTAGCTACTGTCTCAGTTGCAAAGTCAGGAAATGAATTCAAAGCAGACCAATTAAAAGGAATGGAGTAAACCAGCTATAAGAAATGCATGCTGAAAATAGAAAATATAGTTAATGAGGATGTTTTCAAGCAAGGTGGCTGTTTAAAAAAAATGTATAAATGAGAAGTGACACAGCTTGACTGCTATCTGCACTTCTCCTTTCAAAGACTCTTCCCAGAGGAGGTTACTTGCTAGAGATTGACTTGTTAATGTAGCTCCTTTCAAGTTTGACAAGTTGGTAACACTATTGTTCTAGCTGCTTCTGTCAGAGTTCCCTCTGCCATACTGCCCTTGTTCACTTGGTTAAAACAGGTAAATTTTCATACTCATGGAAACGTTTTCCTGACATCCTCAGAAAAGAATTAGTCTTTATTTGTATCACAGAGAGCTGCAGCATAAGATTTCTACACTGTCCTGTGAGATTGAGGGGAAAACCCCCTAATTCTATATCTATAGTCATTAGGTCCATTACCTTACTGATACTACTAGGAACAGAACAGTTTTACAGGTGAGGGCCATGTCATTGGCTAAGATCAGCAACAAGCATAACAAATAAGCATATTGCATTGAATTATTACCTAGCAATAACTCTTGGTAATAAGTCAGGCTAGATTTAGATTAGAAAGAAAGAAAGAGAACGAAAGAAAGAAAAGGTTCTGGATCAGATTGCTAATTCCCTGAACCACCCAGTCCTACTACTATTGTTTTTTACAGTTCTGCTTTTAAAGTTTGAAGAGATGAGTAGAAAACTCCAGAGAGATGTATCAAAAGCATTTCCACCTAGAGTTGGTATCACCAGCCTTGCTTACCAAATAAACTAGTAACAAAGGAAAAAATGTGCCTGTCCAACAGACTCACCACAGGGCACAGCTTACCTCTGCAACAAAGGTGGCTGCTCCTCTGGGAAATGTATTAACAAAAGGGAGAAAATACTGTGGAGAGAAGAGGAAGGAACAGCAATTGTGAGAAACTGTCCTGCAGACATCAAGGTCAGAGAAGGAGGAGGGACAGGTGGTCTTCAGGTACTGGAGAGGAGATTCTCATCTAGCCTGTGAAGAAGACCACAGTGGAGCAAACATCCACCCACACTGCAGCCTGTGAAGTATCCCACACCAGAGCAGGTAGATATTTCCTGCAGGACTGCAGCCAGTGGTGACCCCATGCTATAAGAGGGCAAAAGCTTGAGGAGAAAAAAGCAGCAGAGACAACATGTTATAGACTGCTTGTTATGTCAGTGTGTGTGGGGGGGGAGGAAGTAGAGGAGTTTGGAAGGAAGGAGTTGATTCTGTATAAAAAAGGTTGGGAGGAAACTGTTTTTCTAACTTGTCTTTGCTTCTTGTTATCCAAATCTATGTTAGCTGACAAAAAACTAAATTTATTTTCCCTAATTTGAGACTACTTTGCCCATGATACTAATTGGTAAGTGATCTCCCTGTCCTCAACTGAAGTTTTTGCATCTTATTTTCTCCCTGGTTGTCTCTGGGAGAGCAGCTGGGTGGAGCTCTGATAGCCAGCTAAGACTGACCCACCAGGTATATATGTAGCTTGAAATGAACTTCTACTAATGAGAGAAAAATAACTCTGACTATGTGAACAAACAGAAGAAATTAACACCTGAAGCATTTCTCTCTCTTTCATTTTCATTCAAGGGACAACTTATAATGTCTATGGTTAGGTGAGATGAACTCTCCCATGGTTGGCACAACAAGGGTTAAAAAGGGAACAGAAATGAATTTAGTAAAAATAGAAAAAAGTTCCTTAGATACTTTCTACTTCTTTAGATGTGATGTTATTTTCCTATATCTGACATGTCATAAGATAAATTAATTTGTGCGTGCTAGGTACTGCATTGAGAAGTGTTAAAAGAAGTAATAAATAAATCAACACATAAGAGACCTTCAGTCAGAGTATATATGTTACATAGGAGACATTGGGAAACCTTGACCAACAGCAGAAAGGTAAAAGGCTTCTCAACTCCAAGCTACTCCACTGAAGAATTTTTTCCCAGTGAGAGTGCCAGAGCACTGGAACAAACTGCCAGAGAGGCTCTGGAGTCTCCTCTGGAGATATTCAAAACCTGTCTGGATGCACTTCTGTGTGACCTGGTCTAGGGAATCCTGCTGTGGCAGGGAGGTTGGACTAGATGATCTTTCCAGGTCCCTTCCAACTCCTAACATACTGTGAACAGTAAAAATAAGAGTAGCTTGTGCTCTTTAAAATGGAGAGAGATCAAAATAATGGAGTTAATGTTACAGTAAAACAAAGGATTCAGCTAAAAATGCAAAATACAAACTCACTTCAACTTCAGTCTGTCTTTATTATTAACTCCTTTCACTAAGCACAGGTATTTTGGGAGTGTCACTATACCACTCAGGTAGCTAGCTATGTTTTGACTCAGTGTTACAGCACCCAGATCTCAATGAGAAAGGTCATAAAGGAAATCATATTGTTTTGCCTTTTTTGCCTTTTTTCCATTCATTTAGAAGAGTTTCTCAAGGGATAATTTTCAATACTTTCTGATATACAGTTATTATATATGCTTACTTCCTTCTAATTAACAGAGATAGCCTTGTCTTTTTGCACCCTTCATCCCCTAAAGATTAATTCCCCAGCCATGAACTTTACTAGGAAGAAATCTTAATTCAGTAATGTTGCAATACCAAAATGAATACAATGGAAGAAGTGAAGATGAGTTTTCAAAGAGCCCTGTGTTTCTAATAGTGTACTTCATCACTGTTACCCACAGCTTCTAAGGTCTGACTATTAAAAAAAATGTCTCTTTTTAAAGGGTATGTTTCCAGTACTAACCCCCCAAAATCTAGAATAACAAAAATTTCTTTTTTCAGGTTTTCTTCAATCTGTTAGTATTTCTTTATAATTCATTCATAAACATGGACTGTGTGTACATAATACAGAAAAAAAGAAAATCTTCTCTGCAGTCATGAATATATAAATCTATTGTAAATCATTTATTTCCAAATGGCAGTCTTTCAATGTTCTATCCTTAAAAATGTGTCTGAATTTCAGACATGCACTCTACAGAATTATAGCCCTTGGGAAAAATGTACTAACTTTTCATTTTGATAAGATATTGAATATAATAATTATAATAATGGTATAACTATCATCTTTATTGAAACAGAAGCACTAGACTGCAAAAAAAGGCTTTAGAAGACAGCAGTTATGCTAGGGATTTATGTCAGGGTTTTTTGTTGTTTCAGCTGCAAAGAGGTAATATATAAATACTTGTGGTGTTGTATTGTTTAGGAACAATTATTTAGGACAATTAAAATTGATTAGGAACAAGTAAAGGGATTCTATATACCATAGAACAGACATCTCAAGTATTTCATAACTTATGAATTACATGACCACATATACATATAAGCCAATCTTAGAGTACAGAATTCATACATACTGGCTATGCTCCTGAATATTTTCAGTTGGAGCTTATCAGTTATTTCAATGGCAGGTATAAGGGTTATTCTCCAGTAAACTAGAAGGTCCATGTGAGCTATAAATAACATCTGTATCCTAATAACCCTCATGAAGTGTTAGAAGACACAAGCCTGCTATAGCAAGCTGTTCTACAATATCAAGTCACCCTGTCCTATCACCTTTCATAAATCTCATCTTCAGTATACCTTAGATGTCTACTTAAATCATCCTGAACATCAGCACTTATGTACAAGGCCAGCTGAACATCTCCCACAGATTCTTAAATGTCAGATATGAATGACAGGGGAAGTTGGAGATGTCTCTGTTGTCTGTGTCAAGCCTTTCAACTCTTGCTCTAGCAATACAAGTCAAAGGTTTGGTTTGTCATCTGCTAGTCATACTTAGCTCCTCCAAAGTATGTTTGTCCTTTCAAAACATTCACAAAACTTGACAGCAGATTCATTCTTTATTTAAGCAAACAACAAATAAAAATACTAGCATGAACTAATCAAATGGAAAGATAAAGAGTTCAGTCATCCTTGAATCCAAAGATTACTAGCAATAGATTTCCTTATATATAATTAAAGTCATACATGTTCTCTTAGATGAGTTCTAAGTTCTAAGAATATTTTAAGTCATGGCTTAAACTTTAAGTGATATTAGTACCCATGTAGAGAACTTAGGTAGGAGATCAGAAATGCACAAACTTTTAACTGTCTAGAATGAATTCCAATCAAACCAGGTTAAATTAAATTAAATTAAATGAGCTTCACCCGAAAGATTTTTTAGGGTGTGTTTTGTAAACTTCTTCAAATTTTTCATTGACAAATGCACCTCTTTAATTCAGTTCATTTTACTTTATATTTAGTATGAAAAGAAAGTTAGAGAGGTGAGTAAACAAGATATGTAATGATATTATCAGCAGAGTCATGAAGAAGGTCTGTAGGGGAAGGAGTCGATTCAAGTATGTTTATGGGGCTAAAATTATTCCTTTGCTAAAAATATTCAAAATGTTAAGCAATGCATTATTAACTGTATTCTGCTGGGTGCTACATAAAAACATTCTTCTAGTAGAAGTAATGTTACCCACAACACACCAGTCTATAAATTGCAACCAGCCTTGTGAATGGTTGTATAATTTGGGAAATATGAATCTATGCTGCAGCAAGTCAGTTATTTTTTCCCTCTCATGGGTTTGCTAAAAAAATGACTGGGTGAAAAATACAGGTGAAAATAAATTGAAGGGATCATCAAAGCACCCCAAAAAGCCATAGGAGGAGAAGGCAAGGTCAGAATACAACATACTACCAAACCGTGTGATTTGGTAGTATGTCAGGGAATTTCAGTGTAGGCTTTATTGGAATGCCAAATACATTCAAGTTATTTGCGTGATAGTCTCCTGCTTGAATGTATGGAGAAAGTCTAGCTAATTCAAGTGCTGCATTGCCTCCTTTGATCCTTAAAAGAAAGGGAAAACTGTTGTGGGAATAAGGTGTCCTTGGGGGCACTCTATTTCCTATTTGGCTTCATTCTGTCAAAATAGCTTTCCATCACCTATCAGAATCAGGACCCTTGATCTATCCTTCTGATCTAAACATAATAGATAAGTCTTAAGAGGCTAGAGTCTGAAAGAGAGTGTTGGACAACAGATTCAAGTGAAAGCTGAATGAATATTAAAGTAAATAGATGAGCACTGGAAAAAAAATCAAAGGTATGATAGACTTGTTTTATGGATTTTCCCAAGTACATATGGTAGCAATGAGATTTTAAAAATACATATCTACTCAAAAATTAAAAAATTAAATTTAAAAAAAAAATAACCAGGAGGAGGAAGAATGCACACAGGGTTCTGTTAGAGACATAGTTTAGTGATATGTTTAGTGTTTTAGTGGCATATTAGGGACTTCTGAAATTGAATTTGAGTTGCTGGATAAGTGGAGAAAAAGAGGAGCAGGAACAAGCTTTTTAATTTTGGGTTGTTTTTTTTAAGTCAGTCCTACTGTCCAAAACCACCTCCTGCAATTATAATTCTGCACCTATATACAATAATATATGTATTTTAAAGATGTTCATCTGATTGAAGGTGTATGGTTCATCTCTGAGATAGTCAGCATAACCTCCTTTCTATATATAATTCTACCTGAGAGATATAAATCATATTAACCACAGCTTAAAAGCAGGGATTTTTATACTTGACTATAGAAAGACTAGAGAGTGATGAACTCCAATATAGGTATTTATATTGAGTTGTATCAGTTCAACTGCTGCTTCAAACCTTGAAAAGTTAGATATTTTTCTAACATGCCTTTATTCAATCATATTTCTCAGGTACTAATGTGAAGAATTATGCTCTTAATTCTAACAATCTCTGCCTCACCTCTTTCTATAAAACAGTGTAATTAGTAGTTTATTTAGTAATTCCATGTGACAATTAAAAAAAAAAAGCATATTTTTGATGTCTGTCAGTATTGGGGTGAAGTTAGCAATGCAGTGGTTATAACCTTGGATAAGCATATGCATAGTGTTCCACTTAGCATATTCACATAAATATAAATAGTAACAAAGCTTACATATTTGTATTATATGCTGATTGTTTATGTACTTAAAACTCTAAAAGAAACTTGAAAAATCTCTCTATGCCTTCTTCTTTTTTCAGTTCTTTCCATATGGTACACACTGGCTTTTCTTGTAGTAGCACTTGAAACAACTCCTGATATTGTTTTTTATCCTTTTGCTCGTTCACCTGAAACGCTGCTGGTGCCACTGTTGCTTCAAGCTCTTTAAAAGTAATGGTTAAGGGCCAGAAGAGCAAAGGCAAGGACAAAACACTATTGCTTCAGGGCTCTATTCAATTCTCTTTAATCAGGCAAAGCTGCCATTGAAATCAGTGACAGCTTTGCTTGAATAAGAAGAGACGAACAGGGATTTCAGTACTTCTAGTGTGTAACTTAACAATCTGCCTTACATGGCAGGAAAGGACTACCAAAGGAAGAACAAACAGTTTCTCTCTGTTAAAAACTACTCTTTGTATCCTTTTTCTCTAGAATCAGAATAAAATTATATCATTTTTTTGTAGAAGAGATTTTTCTTTCTATTTTAGTTCTCTGTACAAATATAAGCATCCTATATGGTTCACCATGCATTGCAACTTGACCAAAATCCCTCAGCCCTGTCATCATACATCTTTCACCCAGTGCCATGTACACTTTTGCAGAGGTGAATGGTCCTACTGTGATCAAAAGAGGAACATGGTCTAAGTACATAATTATTTTAGCCAAAGTACTGTGATGAAGTACTCCATAAAATTATGCAGGAGATGGTTTTAAAATCTTTATTCTTAACAGAAAAATAAAGAAGATTTTTTGTAAAATATATTTTGAAGTATCACAGCAGATTGTTTGGAGAAACATTGAGTCATGATACTTGAGTCACTTCTTTAGAACACTCCTAACAAGTACCACTGAAATTAAATGTCAATGACTTGTTGTCAGAAAACACAGACAGATAGCAGCTTTATACTCTCCTGGATTTAATAGATACATTTCTGGTATAGTTATATTTATTCAGGCCTATCATGTTTTTGTAAAAACCTTAATTTCTACCTAGTTTTGTTAAAAACCCTGATACAGTACATATACAGTAGCCATAAGCCATTGAAAAAGAGCCTCAGGTGCCAATTTCCATGCTGCTTAATATATTGTCCTCCTTTACTAACATGAAGAGTCACTTGGCACTCTCTGGTGCAATAGAACTATGGATTATGCAATTCTTAATCAGCTGTGTAATGCACAAGCCTTCCTCATCCAATTGTATGAATTCAATTTAAGTCATTAAAAGTGCCACAAGGCAGCTTTCCTCCTCTGGCATTGACTGCTTCTCTGGAAAGCTGTGATTTTCTAACAGTACAAGTCAGCAGTCACCTGCTGAGAGAGCTCGTGTGGCTTTTAAAAGCTGGTTCAGCACAAGAGGAAAAAGAGGTCTGACACTATCTGCAACTGCCAGAAATTCAAGCACTGTGGTTTTAAGCATCTGAGAAAGCCAAACTGGAAGGCAGAAGAGGACAAAAAACAGGAGAAGAGGATAAAAATTTAGGAGAATGGAAAAAAAAGAAGGAAAAAAAAAGATGTCTAAGAAAGACAACAAAAGGAAAAGGAAGGGAGAAGAAAAATAAAGTATAAATAAAGAGTTTATTCAATAGTCTGGCTTTAACACAAGTGCTTTGAAAAGGAGCATGGTATGGATAGATAGGAAAATAACTGAATAGAATCACATTCTACAAGTGGTCTGTGATAAACTTACATCTGAGGTTGGACAGTTTTAAGAAGGATAGAGAAGTGCTTGAAAGAGTCCAGCACAGAGACACCAAGATGATGAAGGGGCTGGAACATCTTCCTTCTGAGGAAAGGCTGAGGGACCTGGGTCTCTTTAGCTTGGAGAAGAGGAGGCTAAGGGGTGACCTCATCTATGCTTTTAAATTTGTGAAGGGTGTGTGTCAGGAGGATGGGGTCAGGCTCTTCTCAGTGAAGCCCAGTGGCAAGACAAGGGGCAATGGCTGTAAGATGAAGCATAGGAGGTTCTGTGTGAATAGAAGAAAAAATTTTTTCCCAGCTCAGGTGCCAGAGCCCTGGCACAGACTGCCCAGAGAGGCTGTGGAGTCTCCTTCTCTGGAGGTATTCAAAACCCGTCTGGACGCGCTTCTGTGTGATCTGGTCTAGGGAATCCTGCTGTGGCAGGGGGGTTGGACTAGATGATCTTTCCAGGTCCCTTCCAACCCCTAACATTCTGTGATTCTGTGATATCTAGTGAAAAGGAGAGTTATTACTGAAGGAGACAATTTATCAAAGATAAATTGATGTTATAATTTCTGTGACCAAGGGAGAACTGGTAATATGAAGAATTTTCCAGTCATCCACACTTCCAAACCATGCAGGATTCTCAGGATTCTCTATGTGTGTCTTTTTCTCCTCTTCTGGATAATTTGGAGTTTAAGTGAGAAAAGAAAAGCAGTTTTGTCAACAAGATGCAATTTATCTGTTTCAGAATGTAAAAGTATCTGCCTCAATTGACCTCTTTTCAAACTTACTTTCACACTGGACATACATATAGTTCTTACAAAGGATTTTAGATGATGGTGGCTTCTTACAGCCTATTTATGTTCTGAACTAAAGTTCCAATAGCCAAAAGGATACTCTGAGTAGAATGGTCATACTTCACCAGAACAAAGATATATCTTGATCCTCTCTTTTGCACTGGCAGATACAAATGTTCACAGTAGGAATGGTCTATTTGGTGTCATACCTTGCCTTTCCTGTATTTGGCATCTTCAGCTGTCTAACACTCACTCTCCTTTTTTTTTTCATTAACCATCCATTTGATCCTCTGGTTTTCTCCAGTTATCTTTTTCTGCTCTTCATTTGTGGATAGAAGACATTTAATATTTTGGTGGTATGACTTCTTGTGTGTTGCTGCTTGGCAGCAGTAAGAACTCTGGCCATTAGTAGTGGGGACTGTCAAGGGTGCTCTGCCAAGTCACCTATCTGGTACCTTTTTGGGGGGGAGGAGGGTAGACCTCCTTTGTCCTCCTCTACTCATTGTTTGCTCAACCCTAAGGAGAAAACCAATAGGAACACTGGTAGATGAAGGTGCTAGGTGAATAAAAGCACTATAACAAGGACAAATGAATACTACTCTGGATCTGTTCTCCCTCTTCACACAGTCTATGGCTTAGAGTCCTCCAACAATAAAATCCACAATTTATGTTTAATGACATGTATCAGACTTCTATCACCATCTGAAAGTTTTAGAACTGAAGAGTGTTTGCATCTGACCCTTATAGGAGAAAACTTCTCAAAAACTATAGTAGCTTTTTGATTTAAGAATATTGTAGGCCATCATTGAAAGAAGTTCAAACAAACCTATAAAGTTAGAACTCTGTAATTATCCAGCAGACTTGGAAATGTACAGCACCTCTTTGATGTTTGCAGACAATGCACTAAGCTGAATAGAATGGACAGGAGTACTCAAAGGAATTCAGTGTATATATAAACTGTTCTCTTTGTTCTCCTATTTGTAATTCATCCTGGTTCATCCAGTGGATCAGTAGACATAGATTTGCTGCAAAAGGCTAAAGATAATAGAAGCTTCCCATTGATGAGATCTTTTATTTAGAATACAGTGCAATTGTATGATCTACATACTCTGACATCTCCCAGAATCACCATGATAGCACTTTGATTGCAATGGAAAAACACCTTGATTACCAAGTAGAAGATGTTAAAATACACTTCAATAAGTACCAGTGTCTACTGGTATGTCAGGTGATGACATTTCTCAATACCTTCAACCATTTCAAGTTTATAAAATCACAGAGAAACACACAGAAAAATTTTCTGTAATGAGATATTAGCAATACATAAAAATATATATGTAAAATTTGATCCAAATAAGAATGCAACAGTATCTTGTGTAATTAGTAGAGTCCATTACAGTCTATATGTTTCAACTTCTGCCTGAGAAAAGAATTAACATTTATTATAGTCAAATTTGTTGTTTTGCAAAATAGTCTGAACTTACTAAGAATCATGTCAATGGCAGGAGTTTAATGGGGGAATTCTTCACCAGTTACTTGTTGGGAAATAATCAAAAAAAAAAAAACTGGAATCAAAGTAATTTGATGGGAACAAAGAACAACAAATTTACACTATCCAGGAGGCAAAATTATTTATGTGGATGCCAAGGTTTAAGCCAGTAGGCAGCTGAGCACCACACAACTACTCATTTAATCTCCCGCAGAGGGATGAGGGAGAGAACTGAAAGGGTAAAAGCCAGAAAATTTGTGGGTTGAGATAAAGACATTTTAATAGGGAAAGCAAAAGATGCAAAAAAAGAAATGTAAAATAAGGAATTCATTCACCACTTCCCATCAGCAGGCAAATGTTCAGCCATTTCTAGGAAAGCAGGGCTCCATCATGCCCAGCAGTAACTTAAGAAGACAAATATTTTAACTCCAAACATTCCTTCCATTACTGCCTCTTCTCCCAGCTATTATTGTTGAGCATGACAGCATATGGCACTGGATATCCCTTTGATCAGCTGGGGTCAGTTATACCAACTGTGTCCCCTCCTAGATTCTTGTGCACCCCAGCTTACTCACTGGCAGGTCAGCAAGAGAGGCAGAAAAGACCTTGACACTGCATGAGCACTGTTCAGCAACAGGTAAAACACCCCTGTGTTATCAACACTGTTTTGTTCCCAACTGCAAAACACAGAATCACTGAATGCCCTGAGTTGGAAGGGACCCATGAGGATCATCAATTCCAACTCCTACCTGTGCACAAGACACACACATGCCCCACAAAAACTCCAAACAAACAAGCAAAAATCCCAATAGCTCCCTACAAGTTGTTATGAAGAACATTAATTTTCTCCCAGCCAAAACCAGTATGAAGTGCCTTTGCACAACAATGCCAAAACCACTGGCTTCAATGTCTCCCCTCCTTACTAGTGAAACAGAACACCAATAAATAACACTGAGTTTCTGAAGTTTTGGGTATAAACTAACAAATAGATTAGACCCCTGAGACTGTGCAGGAGCCCTTTAAAAAAACCAACCAAAGAACCCCACAGCAAAAAAAACCCCTAAGCAAACAAACAAAAAGAAACCAAACCCCAAATCCAACCAAACAAAAACAACCCAAAACACACAAAAAACCCCAAACAAACAAACAAAACCCAGAACCCCCAAACAAACAAACCAACAACAGCCATGCAAAAGACACCAAACCATCAAAAATATCTCAATATAGTGTTAGAGAAAATTTACACATGCAATCTATAGCCATAAAATTTGCTGATGGTTGAATGTGCTTCTCAGGAATTGTAAGTCAGCAACACTATTCTCAAAAGACAAAGCTGTGTTAATATGCAGTCTTCAGCTGAAGAAATATATCAAATAAATCAAATACTTAGCTTCATACATGTAGTCATTTTTCTATCTATACAATACATTTTCAAATCACAGCTTCTTTACAGTTATTAATTATTCAAACATATTCTCCAAATACCTTGTGAAATTGTATATTATATGAAATAAAAACAAATAATCAGAAGCCAAGCATGTCTGGTTCATGGCTACTCTTCTCTATCAGAAATCTTTTGTTAAGATACCTGTTACAACTCACTAATTCAGAAAGAGGTTGAGGGGAAATCAGCATCAATACACCAGAAAAATCTCTTTTACATTTTTCTAGAATGATCAGTACCTGTGAACAATATAATTCATTGTGAAGAAAGATTGTAAGCCTGCTGAAATCAATGGATAGGCTGGCAGAGGAAAATATCCACAAAATGGCCAACAGATTAAAACCTGATTGTATTAATCTTGGGGTGCATACAGATAATGCAATGAAACAGACTTTAATGCTTTACATTGAACTTATCCTACTGAAAACAATATGATTTCAAATAATATTAAGGGCATGGCAGCTGGGCAGGTAACAAAGTTAGAAATCCTATCTGGATCATTTACTTGCATTTACAAAGCTCTCAGTCTGCACTTTACTTGTAATTGTCACTCACATTTGCTATCCAGGACATTTTCCCTGTGCTTCTTGTCAAAATATCAACTGATAAGTCAAGCACTCAGAGGCTTAATACTGTAACAACCAGGCTCATATTTTCAGGTCTATATAAGGCATTTCAGACTCCTGTGCTCTTTGAAAAGACCCAAACTCTAAGTGAAGTGAAGTAATTTAAAATTGTGGCTAAAATTACATGATTAAATTTAACATTGTACAAGCTACCCTGAAGTATTAAGCAATAGCAAGTTGTCCTATCATGCTACACAGTTTGAAGCAGGATAAGTTATTCCTCTGGGAAGTTGTGTAAAAAGAAAAACAATGCAGAACTTTTCCAGGTGGTCTCAGCAAGGAAGTTCAAGATTGTTAGAAAATAACAGTAGTACACAATGTAAATCCATTATTTCCAGGTAAAACAACTAATGGTATTGAATGGATATTCCCTTCTCCATGCCCCTTCTTCCCATATAGGCTACAGTATGATGAGTTAAACTGCTGTAACAAGATTAGGTTTCATGACAGATCAAGGTCTTTCACAAAAATCAGATTCTTAAACTGTAAAGACTTTGTTATTCAATCACTGTGTCCCAGCAAAATTATTTCCTGAATATCAATCTCTACCCACTCTGGTCTACTGTGACTTCCTTTTCTTATTAGTAATCTACATTTAAGACCTGTGTTCTCTCAACACCTGGAAAAATACAAAATATCCTATGAAGAAAGCCAGAACAGAGATAGAAAACATGGTGGATTAGAAACAAAACACCTCTCCTACACAGATTGCTTCAATAAATGGTTTGTATAATGCTATTACTTTAATCTTGAATAATCTCCTGTTTTCTTTTCCTAAAGAAAAGTTTAGTTACTGTGTCCTACCTACTCCTCAAATGCAGATTTAGTGTTCTCTAACTGTTAAGAGACCAAAAAAGAATGTTTAGCAGTTACACATAACTTTCATAATGCTAATTTCTGTACAAGAACATTATCCTTCACAGACATTAGTACAAATATAAACCATGTCTCAGGCTACATTAAAATTTTAAGTGTTTATCTATTTCATTAGTAAGAGAGAAAGCTGTTTATGAACAGTCTGCATGGCACAAATTAAGGCACTTGTAGATAATACTGTAAACTTTTCTTTTTTTGGTAAAAAGAAGACATCTTCATAAAAAGTTGGCTCTATTTACTGAAAAAAAAATGGTCTCAAAGGATCTTTAAAAAGAAATAAAGCCAACATTTCTGTTTATAGACATTGTGAGGTACTAAGCATAAGCCATAACAAAAGGATCTTGTGTACAGATGTTCTTGTTGGTACAATTCAACAAATGAAAAGGAGTTTTAATCAGTAATCTCCAAATGAAAACAGATAGATTTGGTGTAAAGAAACATGACAATCAAAATACAACTTAAACAAAAGAAATTATTTGTGACCTTTGCAAAATGGTCCCCAGGTGAATGTTCTTCAGGACAAACTCTGTAGCCATCCTATGTTTTGGGGAGAGCCCTTGATTCAGAGGATGTTACTTTGAAGATGGAGGATGCTGGGAATGAGACATCTAATAAGACTGCAAGGCCTACAGTTTAAATCTCTTTCAAGTTTCATTTCACTGCTACTGTGACAGGTCATCTTGGAGAGAAAAATACAGATGTAGAACCAAAGACTCCCTTTCTAGCCCTAAAACAGACAGAAATTGAAGAGAAATTACTGACTGCGCAACCACTCTGTAACTTCAAGGCATTCTGAGAACATCCTGTGCCAAGCACCTCTGGAATTACTTCAGTGGGAAACACTAACCACCTCTCTGCACTTGGATGTGTTTGAATCATCCTAGACATACTTTGTGATACATCATGGACTGGATTTTGTCAGGAAAGCAAATCTGAAAACACCTCTGAAAGAGAGAAACCTCTTTCACAGATCATAACCACACATTTTAACTACCTTGGTTTTGTTCATTGACTGCAGGACTTTGAACCTGTCACAACATTTCTTTTACACTCTACAGAAGCTCCTTACCAACAGGGTTGGAAAGGGTAAATCCTTAAATAGACTTCAGTGCTTAAGTCAGATATCTGTGCATGATTTCTTTGTTGTCACAACTGTTCAGTGGGCAAACATACAAAAAAAAAATAAATTATACTTAATTATGCAAATAAATGTGCCTGACCTACTCTGCCCTTTCATCTAAATTAGATCCTCCTGGGTTTTGTGATCATTACATTTTCAAAGTGGAATGCATATCTGTGTTTAAATAACAATGTTAACATCTAAGGAGGTTTACCAACATTAAATTACAAATGAGCACAACACCACAGTACAGCAAGTTTGGGCATGTATAAATAAAAGAGGATAGTTCTGTATTAAAACATATTTATGTAAGAATTAGAATCTGTAACATCCTTTCAAAAGAAATACTGCTTCATGGTGCCTTATTTTTATAAGAAGAATATTTCAAAGGTTTGTTACAGAGTTTAAGTCTCATGTTTCTGACTTTTAAAATGATTTTTTGTTTCATCCAATTTTGAATTTAAAAAAACCCCACAGAATAGTTATCATAAGAGAGCCTTGCAAGCAGTTCTTCTTCTGTCCCTATTAAAAATATATGTGAGATCAGTAGCTCTCAGATATTACTAGCTTTACAGCCTGGAAACAAATGAGTCTCCACTAATCTTTTATAAAAGATCTCCTTCCATGATGGCAAGTCCCTCCTGATTTCAGGAGCTTCTGAAACACATGCTACTAGTCCAAGAGGCTTCACAGGCACAAAGCTAAAAACAAGGACCCTAAGACCTCCCTTGGCAGTCTTAGCCTTATTGACTGTATTATATGGATCAAGAAGCTTCTCTAGTATCCAGGAATTTCCCTGGTGGTTTTGTGCTGTCTTAAAACAAAGTCTTTTAACTATTTCTTTTCTGCTTAATGATTACAAAAAGAAAAAAAAATGAAAAATTGAAACCCCCACAATCTTTGGAAAGAAATCCACAGCATTTTCTTCTGCTCCTTGTGTGTTGGACTAGATCCAAACTAAGTCAAATGCTTATTAAATAGTGGAATCTGTTCTATTAACATAGGATCTAAAAGCATTAAACATGTACTCATTCAGTTCTCATTGTCTGTAAACCTCAACCTTATTTTCAAGAGTATTAAAAATTTGCTAAACCCAAATATGCATGTCTAAGAAACAACCAGGATTGTAAGCTTGGAAGCAATACATGTTTATTTCTTTCTTTGTTTTGGTTTGGTTTTTTTTCAGAATCTGCTTTCTTTGAAGGATTTTAAGAAGGCTTATTTTTATAATGAAGCTTTCATATAAGCTCCCAGCATGTAACCATATAGTCAACATGGAGATTTGTTGTTTGCTTAAATTTAACTGGTTGGAATAATGGA
Organism: Galbula dea; assembly: GCA_013399015.1. NCBI lineage: Eukaryota > Metazoa > Chordata > Aves > Piciformes > Galbulidae > Galbula > Galbula dea. The sequence continues at coordinate 387,797 of VWZX01000621.1, forward strand.
GAGCTAGTGTTCCAACAATGATTTTATCTGTATGATCATTTTTCTTGTTTGTTCTTCCACTTCATGCCTTTTTATTGTGCATTTTGTTCTTGTGGCTTGTGAGAGGTCAGACTGCAATCTGCCTTACATTATATACTGTATATAGATCAAAGGTATTGATATATTTCCTTGCAGCATTTCATCTTATCCTAGAAGACTTAATATATAGGAACCTGTAAGAGACTTTTGAAGTCATTGGTTCTTGGACAACCAATGAATAAACACTGAATTTTATGTTCTGTCCCTGAACTACAGTTAGCTAGAATGACTAATGGTAGATACATGGTCATCATCAACAGTGCTAAAGGAAAAAAAAAAACCCACCATAGGTGGGGTGAAACTATAGCCTTTGTTTATATATCATATTAATAACTGCTTGCTATTCACTAGAAACACTATTTTTTTCCTTTCTTTTCCATCCTATAACTAACAATTTTATTCTTTATTTATTTACACTCTACAAACAACAACTGCTTGGCTGAAGGAAACCCAAAAGTTACTTATAGAAAGCACAAAGGTCAGATCTGCAAAAAACTAGTCAGACACTTAATTCTCTTTGTTTTGATAGGTGTTGAGTGCTTAAACACTTAGGTCAATCTGAGTCTTAAATACTACATGTTCAAAAAGTACCTCAGAATTTTCACCTCATTGATCTACAACATGCATGTGTAATTTCCACTTGATAGACAAGTAAACTGTGGTACAAAAATAAATTACTTTCAGAGTACACAGGTAGATAACAGGTACACAATTAGGACTTAAAGCATCAGTTAATACTTTACCAAGCACATATCCTCCCACTCCACCAATAAAAGTTACAAACAATACGGCAACACCTTCCCTACTTTGGCCAAGATCTAAGCACAGCAGACTTCCATGTTAATGGATTCCATAATGTGTCTAATGACACTTACAAGCTAGAAGACATACAGAGTGTTTCATTCATAATTGGATTTCCTTGGGTTTGGGTTTTGGTTTGGTTTGGTTTTCTGGGAGTCAGCTTTAAAAGTCTCTTTCTGTTTATTTTTGTGTGTGAATATAATTACAGCCAGTTATCTGAGACTTTATATTTCATATTCTGTAATGTAATTCAATTTACAGTTCCTAACAGCAAGGGGTGAGTTTTCTCAGTGACTAAGTAAAGAGGCTGATAGACATGATTAGTCCTGAAGAGAAGAATAGAAGAGAGAAGAAATTCTGGGAGTGCAGTTCTGTTCTGTTTGTTTCAGAACAAGGGGAGTCATGATCAATAAAGCTCATCAAACAAAATACAGTTATGAAGAGAATAGTTTTGATCATGTTTATGAAGAGAATAGTTTTGATCATGTTTATGAAGAGTTTGCTCTAAAATTTAGAGCACCAACAGAGAGACTCTCATAAAGCAGGAAACCATGTTGACTGCAGCAGAGAATAATTCTTCTTCCTTGAATAGCCAACACTAGGAAATTGAAGTGGCATTTCTAGACACTAAGAGAGTTGCCTACACTGCAATACAGAGCAGAAACATCTCAGCTAATAGAGTACCTAGAGCAGTTATCAGGTTTAGTACAACTGTAACTACACTGAGGTCAGCACAGGTTGCAAAACCTGACTGAAAAGTAAATAGATCTATCCATGCCCAGCCCCCTGATGCTGTATGTATATTGTTAGAGATCACTAACATATGTAGCTTGAGTTCAGCACAGTTATGTTAGTGTTACACTGATTTTATTGCTATGGCTGTAGTAAGGGTTTTCCTTCCCTTTTTTTTTTGCAATATAAATAACCTCTTTTTCTGATAGTTGAATTGCTGGACTCAAACCATACAGTATCTACAACAACATTAAATGACTGAACAAAAAACATACTGGTAAAAAATATCTTCAAAATCATCCTCTTTTTTTTTTTTTTTCTTTCAGACCCTTCTGACTATTGCATCAATTATAGAGAAAATGTAGAATTTCAGTCTTTTTTTTTTCCCCAACCAAAATAGCAATGCTGATCTGGAGAAGGATAAAGGGTGATCTGTGAGTACTGGCACAGCTAAGCTGGCAGAAACCTTCCACAAAGGTAAAGTAGTATCACCAAATTGCACTTCACAAAGAGAGCTTGTTTTATCTGAAGTGGTATCATTGACAATTACAGGACAAAGTGCTGATATTCTCATAGAATTTTATCTGTACTGAGAGACTCCCTTGTCTCTATCACACACTAGGGTGTTACAGTCTATTTCTAGTGTAGGGCTGCCCAAAGGCAGCAGAGATTCTGAAGGGTGAAGTGACTGTGAGGGGAAACTATTAGAATGGGGAAAAATCTGAATTTTTCAGATTTGCAGTCCACTACTACATAGGCCAGACAAACCATGTAATCTTTGAGCAATAATGATGTGCTCATTCAAAACTTTACAAATGTATATATTTTATATATTTTGTGTTGCATGTGTTTCCTGCAATACTTCGGTGAGAAAACATCATGAGTGCAGAAACTAACTAAAGTCCTGACACAAAAAAGACTTATTAGGTATTTTAAATGGGATTAAAGGTATTTTAAGTAAAAACATGTCCTAAAAGCTTAAGAGGAGTATGTCTAGCCAAAGTCTTTTCTTTGACAGTGAACTGTAGCAGATGCTTTGGGAAATGAAAATGATACAGTGTAAGTAAAAACACATTGGTTTCCCAGATAATTCCTTCAATTTTTAGCCTTCAGTTCAAACTACAGTCACCAAAGCCTGCAGTTAGAAATGCCACCTTTGAACTGCAAAGTTCTCTGGGCTCCTAAATTTAGTCTCTGTGTGAAACAGCCTTACTTTGGTGGACTGGTCATCCAGTGCCAGCTTATTATTAGTTCAGATATAATGCTGAGCACCACACTAAGCTTCCCAAGCTCCACAACAGGCATTTTAATAAATAGTCTTTGCTCCTATCAAACACACTCCAGAAGGATCAAGCACCTCACAGAGGAAAATATCTCTAGTCATTGCTTTTGGAAGTACTTTACCTCTGATGTCACCAAGACTTTGGAACATAGGAAAAATGTTGGGATATTTGTATAGTGTATTTGGAAGTAAGAAATCCACAAAATAATGAACAATACTCTTCTTCCTCACACAGACACATACCAAGAATACTTTTTTCTGTGTTAGTTCTACTTTACACAAACACAGATGTGAGAACACTCATCTCCATGTACCTGTGAGTACTTTAAGTTCATCCTTTATAATATTACTAAACATGCCAATTTGCACCTTTTAATGCTGAAAGTGCAAGGCATGGAATACTGTCCTAAAGCAATGTATTTGTCTACCCATTGTGCAATCTTAGGCTACTCCCCTTAATGCTCTGTTTAGGAGAAGGGAGAAAGACCTTCTAACAGTTTTAAAATGCAAATTCAAAAAGAAGCACTTTGAATAAGTAGTATTTCTACAAAACTGGTATGACATATGCCTTTAAGCAAGCAGAAAAGCTTTGTCTTATGTCATAAGCTTCTGTAAAATATTTACTAAATTAGGGACCACCTGTCTTTTTGACAATGATTAAAACCATTTGCTTGAAAAAAATAAAGTCTCTAGTGCTAGTTTTTCATATTTTATTTAAAAATTTAAAAAATATGATGTTCTCAGGACAAACTGTATATTGTAAATTAACAGTATTTTATCACATACTCCAATGAGAATGGTTAGTTCAAAGAAGCAACAGTTGTTGGATAAGATGATTTCTCAGCCATTTGTATTTTAGTCCTTCTGCCACAAAGGCTAGGATTTCTTGTATTGGAAATAAATGGGGGAAACAGGTGATCAACCCACCTTTATTCATATGTACTGCAGTTCAGAAAGAACCTGGTGTTCCCTGGGGCAAATTAATTGTTGTTGGCAGTATGTGCTGCTGTTATTGGTACAAAGGGCAAGCCAGTGTAGTAATATTTTACTAGTGTCAGACAGTGTTGTGTTGTAAAAGGCTAGGGCAATTTAATGGAATGCCATTTATTTATAATGGAATCCTGAATCTCCATCCACTGAGCTATAAACTTGCATTTTGCTGGATATAGAGTCTATTTCCCTAGATCACTGAAGCTATTAAAATCTGAAGACTAAGTTATTGATATGGAAACCTGTTGCTGAGTTTTTTAGATCTACCTAGTTCTCTAGAACATATATTTTGGAGTTCTTAGAAGTTTGTTTCTTCTTTAGGCTTTATGATATACTTAAGCTTGTCACATAGTCACTATTTATCTTATTGAAGATGTAATGGAAAATAGAGTCTTAATAAACAAATTGGACAGAATTTCTTAGGTGGTATAAACTGATTTATCTTCAAAATCAGCATATTTTCACTGACCCTGCATGTTCTAAGAAAAAGATCAAGAATTTGCAAGACAAATTTTCACTGTCAGAGCCATACTTGTATTCTGTAATGGAATCGACATATAATTGTCATCACTGAAGAGAAAAGTTTCACAGAACCATAGAATTGCAGGGCCTCCAAGAAAGCTGGAGAGGGACTTTTTACAAGGGCATGTAGCAATAGGATAAGAGGTAAATTGAGAGAGGGTAGATTTAGCTTAGATATTAGAAAGAAATCCTTCACTGTGGGGGTGGTGAGACACTGGAACATGTTGCCCAGAGATGTTGCAGGTACCCCCTCCCTAGAAGTATTCCAGTCTATGTTGTATGGGGTTTTGAGCAACATGATATGGTTGAAAGTGCCTCTGCCCACAGCAAAGGGCTTGAAACTAGACGATCTTTAAGGTCCCTTCCAACCCAAACCATTCTGTGATCCTATGAATATCACATCACATGAGGCAGACCTACTTTGCATTCAAACCTCTAAAACTCCAAGCACTTTGTCTCTATAATGAAGACAGTAAGGTATGGTATAAATGATGCAAGTAAGACTTACTCAGTGTTACACACTCATTCAGGAAAAAATAAAGATCATTTCTAATCAAGTTCAGATATTTTTGAGACATTTCTACAGATGAAGCCCTTTGGGTAGATTATTCTCACAGGGTAAAGAAATTAAAACCATTTTTGTTTATGCTAACTGAAAATGAGTAAGTACATTTACTCTTTAATTTTATTGGCTGACTGTAATTACTCTGTAATCCTAAAATTTACAACACAGAATAATGCCAACTTTTCAGTAATAAAGATCTAAACTAGCATTAGTATTTTGATGGCCAGAGACAGCTATATTCCATCAAATTTCCTTTTGTATACAAAAAGAGATGTTAATAACAAAGAAAAAAAAGTTTACAATCAGTGCCTGTCTAATTCTGAGAAACTATGGGGTCTCAGCATTTTGATACTTTATGCATTAAGTCACTGCAATGCTTTGTGAGAATTTTCAAGGACACAGTGAAGGAGAATTAAATTATCAAGTAATGTTACTGCTTGTCCTTATATTTACATTTTTCTTGGATGAAGGTAATTTACTGTGGGGGAGGGGAGCAAAGAGAACCATACATCACACTAATGCAAAGTCCATGAAAAATTTGTCCTTCATGCTGTGACTGGACACTGTCAAGCAAGGTTTATACAACCTTTTTATCTGTATTTAAGCAAAGCTGCTGTATAGTGTTACCTCAGTTGTCACTAGTTAGAATATTTTTCTCCTGTTTATATTTATGAGGAAAAGCAGGAAAACAATTCATCTGTTAAAAAGAAATAACCTCTAAAGCATAACCTCCAGAATCTGATGTATTGAATCTCTTATGTTTTCCCAGATGGCAAAGTGGTGAAACAGAACTGAGAACACCCAGAGGCAGTTGCTGCAGCTTCTCTGTGGAGAATTTCAGGAAGGAGAAACTTATGCTTTCATTGTCCACAGTATTGTCTGGGTTCCTTTTACATTCCATGCATACAAATTCGCCTGTGAAATGTGTGAGAAATGAGATTTAAAATAGACTGCAGTCATGACTGAGGAGCTGTCAGTGAAACCTCTGGTCTTAGCACAGTGCTGTAGAGCAGGTACTCAGGCTCAAATGGAAATCTCATGTATGTAGAACAGAACAACACTGTAGAACAGACTGCTGGACAATAAGATTATGATAAATCCATGATGTTCTATTTTTGCAACAAGAAGTTAATTTAAATCAAATTTGAAGAAAATTTCCTGTGCAAAAACAGGTAATCTTATTTTCACTGCTATTCTACCTATTGTAGAAAAGGCCCAGAATAGAGGCATTGTTCCTGAAAATTTACATTACATTCTAAATAATCACAATCACACATTATTTGTCTTGAAATCAGTGAACATACTGCAATATTCTAAACTGAAAAAAAAAAAAGCAAACTGAAATGAAACAAGGGAAGAAAAACCCCAAACCTAACCCTTTACAAGGACTTTTAAGTGTACAGTAATAGCTAATTCTGCCTCTAGCTGCATTATTTCCCACTGTTTTTTTTCCAGCAGTATTTCCATCTCTGTCATTTCATCTCAATAGCTCTGTCTGTTTCAAAGGCAGGGATGCTGTTTTATGCCTGCTGCACCACAAAACTCTTAGCCATATGGATTGTCCCACAGAGACCCCTATGGGCTCCTAGAAAGGCTTTGCAGCCCACATATGGTCATTTTAAAGCTATTCTGATACTTTTTAAACCCATAAACCTCATAGGTAATATAAAGAGAAGATTCAAAAGAAAGCCCCAAAGCTACTACAGATCATAAATGAATACGAACAGACTGTCTTCATGAAGATCCTGTTTATTAAGAGATATAGAATCAACAGGATCAATGCATCTGCTAATGAATCTGGAAGGTTTGGTTTTGTTTTGTTTTCCTTCCCTCTAATAGGGCAAAGAGGGTAGTAACAATAGTGAAAAAATGTAGACATTATACACTGCATATTTTTTTTCTGGCCTCAATTATTACACAGCATTAAGCAAAACCTATTAAAATGTGGGAAAGGGACCAAAACTACATTATATATCCTGTGAAATCTCTCCAGGGAATTTATACTTTTAAAAGGGGCTTTCATTAAGATGGGATCACCTTTAATTGAAGCATCAATGTTTAGTGTATTTTCATGCCTAAATTTTATTGTGAGACATCGCCTTTAGAAATGGAGCATGTAAAGGCAGCCAAATATCAAAATGAGCAATACAGAGAACTGCTCAAGAAGCTGATAATTAGCTACAGAACTTCACAGAACTTGACACCTCTGAAGTTTAGCTAGTTCTCCCTTATCTGCACTGGCTTACTGGTGAGGCTCTATTAATACCATCTTTTCCAGGGTTTGCATACTTCTCTTATTAATTACTTCTGTGTTCCTTTCTCAAGTCAGCATTTAAGTTCCTGCTTCCTAATGTATGCATTACCTTTTATACCTGTTTAATAAACTTCTGTAACAGGCTGCAGAGGTTCTGTGTGCAATTATGCTTTTCAAAAACAAACAGGAAAATCCCACAGTTGAAATTGTACTTTTACCTTTCATGATGCAAAGGATTTCACAAGCACTTCAGTAATGTATACAAAATAATGAAATATCGATCTTTTATCAGTTTAAATAATACTTTTCTACCTTTAGATTACAGTAATCTCTCTATAAAGCTCAAAATAACAGTTGTACTGGCCAGAACAGAAATACAGAAATGCTGGAGTGCTCTAGGGATTTGGAACATTCTGTGGGAAGCATCAATAATCATCCATCAGCCTTTTGGGCAGCCACAGCACACACATGCAAACCTACCTTGCACTGCCATGGTCTTTCTCGTACTGCAGCAGTAGTAAAACCATAGGAATACTATGGCAGCACAGACTTATCAAAGGGCAGCTGTTCTCTTATCCTGCTTTCAACAAATTTCTTACTCTAAGAGAGTTTTACATCAGCAGCAACATCAAAAAGTTCTGTTGCTGTAAAAGTAAATTCAGCAGACCTTTAAAGTCTTTTTATGTATATAGAGCTACTATAAATTCAGAACATTCAGTCCAGGTTCTGCATTTACTTTTAATGATACAGTATCACAGAAATCTTAGCTTGATATTTTTGCTGTCCAACATCTTTCCACAAAGAGTCCTGATTTACTCTGCATCACTTGATGTAGAGCACTGTTCTTTTATGGTCTATGTGCAGAATTATGTTAAAGTGACTACACTCACTAGTAACAAGAGAATGTTCCCTTGCAGAAGGCAATGACTAATGATGTAAGTGAATGACTGAAGAGTTTTCTCATTAAGACACTGGACAGGTTATACAACAATAGGCTGTAATACTGCAGATGTGTACACCCAATAAGTAAGCAGTATTTTATATACCTAGTTGCCATAAAATTTGCATGTTTAGATGTGATTTTATCATTTTCTTGGATTTAAATTTGTGCATAACTGTGGTCTTCCTTGGACATGTTGAGAACAGAAAAGACAAGTAGATCTTGTTTTTCCACACCAGGACACAGGTCTAAGCCTAAACCTAGGTGGTTTTGTGTCTCCCATTCTATAACATCAAGTTATACCCCATCTCTGTAATTTGGAACCTCGAATTTCAAGTATCTTCTGCATTAATTAATCAAATGACAAATTGCCACTTTGTGTTTTGAATTCTTCTGTAATTACCCTTCATAAAGGGGTATATTCATATTAAATTTCCATTTTTTACATATTGTTTTGGTTTAGTTAATAATACAAGAATTATCTCTAAAATGAAGATATAATTGATAATTGCATTGCAATGTAACTCTACAAAGCCCTTAAATATACTACACAGTTTCCAAAGTGTCACAATGAGATCAAAAGGATGCAACAGAATATTCCAGATGCTGTAACAGCAACTAAAGAAGAACAGGTACTTTTTTCTCATAAATGTATGATGGAATCCCACCTGCTGTATCTAACCAGCCTGAGAATTATAACATGACCCAGTCTGTTTTCCAGCCTTGTTAGATCTTTATTGGTAACCTTGGTAAGATTTCTCTATTCACAGTGCAATAGATATGTCTCAACTTATATGTAAAGCATGTGAAAAGCCATCCAAAGGGATTTATACACACAAGTAGGTAAGTGATAATTTCAAAATATAATTTATACTTCTCTGTAAAAATAAGAGATAGAAGTGGGGTTCTACAAACCCACATGTGAAAACACAGTGAAGGCAAAATCTTACCTACTGCTGCAACACACCAACATAGATGAGGTCACCCCTTAGCCTCCTCTTCTCCAAACTAAAGAGACCCAGCTCCCTCAGCCTTTCCTCAGAAGGAAGATGTTCCAGCCCCTTCATCATCTTGGTGGCTCTGCGCTGGACTCTTTCCAGCAGTTCCCTATCCTTCTTCAACTGAGGGGCCCAGAACTGGACACAATATTCCAGATGCAGCCTCACCAGGGTAGAGTAAAGAGGAAGAAGAACCTCTCTTGACCTGTTGACAATGCCCCTTCTAATCCACCCCAGAATCCCATTGACCCTCCTGGCCACAAGAGCACACTGCTGGCTCATGGTCATCCTTCCATCCACCAGGACCCCCAGATCCCTTTCCCCTTCACTGCTCTCCAACAGCTCAGTCCCCAACAGGACAACTCAGGCAGATGAGACAGGATTTATTTGTAAAACATAGGTGCCTGGAACTATAAGGGAGCCCCTAAGTATCCAAAGTATCCATATTGAGCTAACATATACAGTGCAGGACCTGTGGATCACCTACACCTTTCTGAGAATGGCTGCTGGAAGTGACTTGAGCTGCCCTAGGGTGCTTAAAACAGTATTGGATGTCCACATTTAGACACCTGAATGATACATAAGGTGTATGAAATACCTGGACAAGCTTCTCTACTGATAAAATTCATTATAAAAAGCCTGGGTTTAAAATTTGAAATAATTCTATAAAATTGCCTGAAATGTGTCTTTATAGCTTACAGACAGCATTACAGAAATAAACCTGCTCACCATTCCTTTAGGAAAATATTTACCACCCTTGTATACTTTTGTAGCTGTTTAGCTAATGAAAGTGACTACTAGCCTTGAAAAGATAGAAAACACAAAATTTCTCACTGAAAGAAGAAGCAGAGCAGAGGCTTTATGGAATTTCTGTTTCACATAATTTGGTGCTGTTACTTTCTGCATAACAATATGACTATTATTTTTGTACACAGTGTACACAGAATCTGGATGTATTTCATCTCTGTTATAAAAGAAAGCAGTTCTTAATGTATTTTTCTTGCCAAACCTAAACCCCTTAACTCTAAAATGCTCTGTCAAATGTTTAGTATTTATACTCCAGTTTGGTATCTATACTCCAATTCTAGTCTTATCCAGAATGTGATACCTTTTGAAAAGTACTAACTAAAGAAAAAGAATGCAATCTCCTGCTTGCAGACTGCAATAATTCCTTTAGCTCTCCTAATGGCACACAGACTGAAGTCTGACAAAATTCACAGTATGAGGACTGAGAATTAATGGTACATTTACTAGCTCAGTTCCAAGTCTAGTTACTGTATTTGTCTTAGATATATTTAATCATTGAGCTCATTATGAAGACCTATATAAAACTGTCTTAAAATGGATATATAAGGAAGGACTGAATTTTCTTTCTGCAACATCCTAATGTTTACAATAAAGAAAGAAATTACATTTATTTGCCATGGTGCACCCTGTTTAATTTATACTGATTATTATATACCTTTATTCTTATACAATCATGAGGCAACATATTCTGTTTCCCCAGCACAAATTGAGTTTAACTTCTCTTGCTTTAACAGATTTTTTTTTTTTCCACACAACGTGGTAGAACAGAGAACAGCTCAGTGAGACTCTGCAGATGCTTTCAAATCTCTTTCTGTGTGGAATCAGGACACAGGCAGAGCGTGCAGTCTGCATTTGGGGCTGGAAAGCTTTTGTGGCTTCTCCAGGAGCAAATGCTTGAGTGATCCAGTTGAACACACACTCCTGACTGGCTTTAAGGGTGGCACAGAGCATAGAGTTTAGGAGTCCTGACACACTAAAAGTATCCAATATATTGCATGATATGCACAAAGGCTAAACTTCAGAGATTTCTCTTTAAAAAGCAGACATGGTTTTTATTCCAAAAGAGGCAAAACTTTTTCTGTTGGCCACTATTGGTGATATAAAAAGAAATTCAAATCTAACAAACAATATCAAAGTTTTTTCCAAAAACTGAAAAGTAGTAGGTTACTAGAAGAGAGAAAAAGGCTTTGCAATAATTCTGGTTTTGTTACTTATTTGATGCAAAGGATGCTTATGCTACTTGTGATCATGGGATGGTGAGAAACAAAGGCAAAAACCAAAGTGGTGGTCTAGTGGTTAGGATTCTGTGCTCTCACCACTGGGGCCCAGGTTCGACTCCTGCTCAGGGAAGAATCCTGCTGTGGCAGGGGGGTTGGACTAGATGATCTTTCAAGGTCCCTTCCAGCCCCTGACATTCTGTGATTCTGTGATTGATAGATGGGAATGAGCTGGGCCTCGGTCAGTAGGTGGCAAGCAATTGCATTGCACATTACTGTGATCTGAACCCCTTCCTACCCCATCCTCAGGTTTACTCACTTCACACCTCCTCACCACTTCTGAGCACTTCAGGAGGGTGGGGAATGGGGGTTGTGTTCCATCCAAAACAACTCCTCTCTGCTGCTCCTTCCCTCTCACACTTTTCTTGGGCAGGCTCTCCATGGACCACAGTTCCTTCTGGAGGTATCCACATGCTCCAGCATGGGGTCCTTCATGGGCTGCAGTATGGATATCTGCTCTCTGTGATCTCCCCATGGGCTTCAGGGGAATCTATTCTCCAGTGCCTGAAGCACCAACTCCCCTCATTCTTCTCTGGCCTTGGTGTCTGCAGAGTTGTTTCTTGCACATTTTCTCACTCCTCCCTCTCACAACTCCACTGAAACATTTTTACTCTTTCTTTAATATATTTCCCCCAAGACACCACCCCCTTGGCTGCTGGGCTCAGCTGTGCCCTGTGGTGGGTGAGTTTGGATCCAGCTGGAACCGGCTGTGTCCAGCACAGGACAGCCCCAGCCTCTCCTGCAGCCTCTGCTGCCAATGCCTAGGCATCTGTGCCCAGTACAGCCCTCAAAAACATGCTTCATTTCCTCTAATATAAAGAAAGTGTTTTATTTCAATAGATTCTTACTTAATAAGAAATATCTTTAGCTATGTCCCTAACATCCATGGATCCTGTTAGCAATCTCACTGAAAAAAGGGAGGACTTAAGCACCTTAATCTAAATATAAAGCTGCTTCATAAAAACTACCTAAGTTTTGAGTACTGCAAAGAAGTTTATATGTATTACAGTCAAAAAAGAAATTGCATGAAACTCTGTATGTTTCCTGTGAGTCTCTCAATGGATACCTGACTTATCAAGGTCCTTTGTCCCATCAGCTGAGTCATAACTGTGATTAAGACAGAGTCAGGGAACACTCTGAATCCCATAGATACTTTGGCTAACTGGAAAGTTCTTGTATTTGCTGATTAATTCTAGAAATGCATCATTACATGCAGCCTTTTTTATTACAACCATAAAGTATAATGTTGACCTGTCATCAGAGATAAAGAAATATTTTAAGTACATCTGGGCAATCCTATTATCCCTAGAAGTATCTTCTTTTTCTGACATGTCTTCATTATGCTTTATGGCATTAATTAGAGACACAATATAGAAAAATATTTCAACTGTCTCAGATACTAGACAAAAGTAATACACTTTGAGCTGACTTCTGTATTGAAAGTACCACTGGAGCATATGAGAATACTCCTTAGATTGTCTATACTCATATTTATACAATATTACACAATTTGTCACTGGTTTACTGGAGAGAAGTTTTATATTGTGGAGCAAACTGGATAGATATCTTGTATTGTGGAGCAACAACCAACAATGTTTTGTATTGTACATTGCAAAAGAAGTCTGAATAGTTTGGGGTGAACTTAGTGTATTTAATAACTATTTAATAATAAAAGAAATCTTAAATCACTTATTGAGGATAAATTTAATAGAAGTATTTTGAGCCTATGTTTGCTTAGGGGAATACCTCTGACTTATGGAGACAGGGCAGTTACAGTTAGATTTCAGTCAGAACAAGATAAACTGCAGTTACCTAGGTAAGCTAATCAAACCTTCAGATACAATACCCTTTTCCTTTAAAAAATAATTGGTCTCTAACTGTGTATCACATTGTTAATTGTCTGACAACTAAGGTAAAAATATCCACAGGGCCAAAGATCTCTCACTTCAGCTTTTTGCAGCTCTCTTCAGGCTCTACCTGCAGAATAACACAACTAACTGCTATAGTCCAAGTGACCTTGATACTGGATAGACTCAGTCAGCCATAATTGCTCTTTTGCAGCTGGAAGGCTTGACTTATATTTTGCTAGAAAACATGCTAGTTAGTGTCAGATTTTATGTGAAATTAGACTCCAGGTGATCTGAGCTACGTGGCACAGACACACACAGATAGATTGGGCTTTCGGTGGGGGGGGGGTTGTGATGGTCACACTGGGCAGCTTTTGCATAGAGAATGAGACTCTCAAACATGACAATCAGTTGTTTCACAGATGGAAACAGTGATGTCTGTTACACACATCCTTGCAATGATATTTATGGTTGGATTGCATAAGCCTTCCCAAATTCCTGTTCTGATCTGTTTCTAAGCTCCAGCTGGCCAGTGGTCCTACATGACTGCTCCAGCTATTGGCTACCTTAATTACACATAAAAACTCTCCTAACTGTCTTCCCTATGTACAAAAGTTTGGCCTACATGAGTATTTCTGCATCTGCTGAAACAGCTTCTACTGACCAATTACAAGCACCTTATGAATCCTACTGTGGCAGGGGGTTGGACTAGATGATCTTTTGAGGTCACTTCCAACCCCTAACATTCTGTGATTCTGTGACCTATATACAATTTGAATAGTTCCACAGCAGGAAACACCCAAGAAAATCTCTGGAAGGATCAGATTCTCCACTTGGATTTCAATCAACATACCTGAGCAGATGAAATTGGTACAGTTAGAGAAGGAGCTGCCTGGGGGAAATATTCTTGAAAACCTTCTTGAAACCACCTTGAAATCTTCTGCAACAATTACTCAAATACTTTGTTGTGAGGAATGTGGTATCTCAGTCAATCACCTTGTCTCATGTTCTGTGTGTTTTCTCTGCAGAATAATGGCTGGGGGAGTTTCTCACTCCATAAGGAATTAATGATCCAAGTTAACTGGGTATGTAAGAGGTGCTACTCTGATACCCTGTTATGCAGCAGTCATAACATATAAACTTGCCTTTTGTACTTTTAACTTAAATTCTATAGTGTTTACTATATTTGCAGTAGCCAATAAAAAAGACTTGAAATAGCACCAATATTCTAAGTTGGCTTATAAACTAGACTATGTATTGAGTTTGTGGCTGGAAGGGTTTTGTTAGCAGGGAAGGGAGGTTCTAATTTGGCTCCTGTAAGAAGCTTCAAGAAGCTCCCCCAGCTCCAAATTGAACTCACTTCTGGCTGAGGCCAAGCCTGCAATAAAATAGACTTGAAATGTCACCAGTATTTTAAGGTGGTTTATAAATTAGACTGTAATTACTTTTCTAACAGAATGAGAAATAAGAATGTTCAGAATTAATTCTCTACTCCATCTCCCATAAACATTTTGCTTCAAATTGTAGCAGATTCCTGAAGTTCCCCAATCCAGTCTTCAGGCAATTCCACAGAGGCTATACATGGACTTCCTGCATAAAAACTGGCACATAAGAGACTGCAGAAAATAATGGACCTGAAAGCAGTTTTGCATCATACTTTAATCCCTGCAAACTTGGTACATGCATACATTCCTACAGGGACATGCTCACATCTCTGCAGGACTTCTACTGCAGATCTTTTACTTTGGGTTAGTTCTTTGGCCTAAGAGTACTGCTGCATACTGACAAAAATGTTGAGCAATTTCAGTCCCAGTGCTAGTCAGGTATATAAATAACTACATAAAGCATGGAACAAGCAGTTGAATTCCCTTTGTTAACATGAGGAACTCTCAGGTTGTCTGAACTAAGAAGTTATTTTCTGTTCTGATTTTTTCCACCTTGATAATAACTTGTGATCCTAAGGCCAAATGCTTTGCCTCTCCTCACAGTGATCTCTGTGATCTTTCCCCCACAGAAAAGGTAGATCCAAACTGGCTATTGAGAACAAACCTTCCCCCATGATATCACAAGACCATGCATGGGCATTTTCTGGAAAACTGGGATTAAATACAATAAAAAAGTGCCAGGGACCATTTAACTTCAGAACATACATAGAGGTATCAATTAAAGAGATGGCAGTTTTTAGATTAATCCAGTTTTAAACTTTCCTGGGCTAGCACTCATTAATAACACCCTTCCTGCTAATGGCTAGTTCTTATTATTAGTCATTATCATTATCACTCTCTATTCAAAGTACTCAGTCCTTAACATTCACTGCTGACACCAGCTGCCAAAATGCAATACCAAGAACCTGATACCAACTAATTAACACTGATGGCTACAGTTCTGGGTGAATTTAGTCTCCACAGTGAAGGTAAGATGTATCTGACATGGATATTTTCTCCCAACCCACCAAATTTGGGATCTCTGATAAGGCTAGTTAATTCTCAACCTTCTGTCTCCACCCTAGGCTACATGCTGCCTGCTTCTCTGAGGAAATGTTTCTTTTTCAGGCTGTGGCAGGTGCCTCATCCTGCTGCTTCTATGCTTCTTTCTTTGCTCATCTGCTGCTGCTTTTCTTAAAGCAAAGGAAGTTTTATCACAGATCTCTAGATTGCATTTTTTCAGGGAGCAGTAACTACCCATCATTGTGCTGTTAATAGCTCTGGGGATGCTGTTCTCAACCAGTGTTGATATTTTCAAGGTCTTTGCTATTAACCCACGTTTAAACTGCATGTCATAAACAAAAAAAACCTGGCACCAAGCTGAGCCTACCTCACAATTTCTCATAATGAGTTGATAACAAGCCTAACAGGCCAAGACTGGAATGTCACACTGCATGAGGCACAGTAAGCATAAGGCCAACTGCTAGCAAAGACAGTACTATTTTTGCTGGGCTGCTGGGTAAAAAACAAAAATTGCTTGTGCAGTTATGCTGTACTAGTACACTCCTGTTTGGGTGCAAAACACACTACTTTTAAAGTCTGCTTTGTGTACTTCTACATTTATGGGTGCAATATGCCTCTGCTTTAACTACAACTGTTTTATTAACTAATGTAACTGTACCATCAGGGACTAAATACTACATAAGGCCAGGCAGTTTAGTTAAATTTATAGCTAGATAAGTTGCCTTAGGAGAAGGAACAGCTTTTCAGGCTGTGTTTACCAGCAGGACATCCCTTGCACATATTGATGGCATATTCTCAGTGTTGACTAGATCAGCTTTGGAAATAAAGCCTATCTAATTTCATACATCTCTAGAAAATCCTGGAAAAATCAAGTTTCAGTTTAAAAGCCAACACTCTCCTCTAGGTCCTGCTACATCTTTATTGAACAACTACAACTACCTTCTGCCTCTCCTGTTACTCCCTGTAACTTTGGAGTGGCTTACCAGTGTGCAGCTGCTTTGGACAAAATCCAAAACATCTATTTAGGGTTCTAAAAATAGGAATTTCCTTAATTACAAAGTACTAGAAACCCCACAGTACTTCAGCTATGTTACCCTAAAGGCAACAGAAATTCCCTGTGCAGGTTAATTTAAATTCCTTCATCAGGTCACCCAGGCACGAAGTACATAGAGGAGCCCAGGTCATCGAACTGTTCCCTCTTGCTTACTTGCAGACTCTTTTTGTCTCTTATTTGATTTCTGCTTTCCCAGAAAACAGTGACCTGGCTTTCACATCCAAGTTTGAGAGCATTTTTACCCACAACCTCATTTATTGCCTACTCATTTGCATTCTCTGTATTGCTTCATCACTGAATTACTGTATATAATATTTAATTTTTCTTGGTTTTACATAAAGGATATAATCTAATTAAGAAGTTGTCCTGAGGAGAAGACCTCCTACATGCTAGCTTCCCAATAGATAGAAGTTATCTTCTAACAGTTTTTAAGTTTAGTTCAGGCTCTGGAGTTCAGTTTGTCTGAAGTTCAGTCACCCTCTGCTCTTAGTGGTCTTTGTTCCCCAGGGAAAGTTCACAGATCAAGAGCTATAATTAATCTTTTAGAGGTATCTATTTGTCTCTGTCTGCTCTTCTGGGAATTCAGTCACCTTTTTCATCATTTTGCCTGTCCAAGTTGGTGAGTTGACATTACAATACTAAATATAGAAGTAGGGGATACTCATGAGTTCTGTCATTAAATAGGATATGTGATCCTAATAAAGGCAAGAACAGCTGCAGACAGAACATGCTTAAAACAGTCTTCCCTTTAATCAAAGACTGGTGTATTGCATGTTTTCCTTTGCTGATCAGTGCATTGCCACACATTATTGTCTTCTAAAGAGTGTTAAAAGGGATATTTTATTTGCTATTTTATTTGCAGCCTCCATTAAGTAACACTCCTTGGAAAACAATTAGTCTGATTTTGTTTAACCTCATATATATAAAAATAGTCTTGATTTAGAGTGTCACTCTAGGAGACACCTTAGAAGTTCAAGAGGAAAGATATAAAACTCTGCAAAGGTAATCTTTCTATGCATGTATTTCTCTGGCACTAAACCTATTTCCTTTGTAATAAGAATTGTATCAGAATCTTTTTGGTCAAGTTTTGTTATGGCATATCTTTATCAGGCAGTCTTTTTAGTATTCATAGAGATCCAGTGTCAACATTTAGTCTATGCCAGATGAAAGTAAATGGATTTCAGTTAGCTTCTCAGATGCCAATCTAATTAAACACTTACTGTAGAAAATGAAAGTGACATATGTAACAGAGTATAGCACTTTCCAGGTGTAAAACAACAATGATTAAAGCACTACATTGTTTATTTACTCATTATAAAGCAACTGGTCTCTGTTTTAGGCAGTGCAAAGGCAGACTTTCAGTTTAAATTACTCTTATGGGAGTTAAGTATCACTCAATAATGAGAGTAAACAAAACCAAAAAACAACCTGGTAAAACAATCCAGTAGCAAATTAAACAATTCAATTATCCTTCACAGCAGCTGGTGCAAGACCAAGTGCTAATGGGCACTAAATGAGAAGGCGACTTCTTTTCATTGACTTTGTTGGTCATATTCCATTGCTCTTGCACTTTGTCACTATTAAGGAATGCTGAGGTTGATTGCTAGGATGTAGATCAGAGTTTAGGCCAAAAGGAGAGTATCTAGAGTCTCAGACTTAGGTCACAAGCTGCCTGGCATGTCAAGTGTCCTGGGACGATCTAACCACTACAGGTTGTAAAAGAAACAGAGACAGGAAACTAGAAGAGACTAATGAATATTCTTTGGAGAGGAGTAGGTTGGTTTCCTTTCATTATTATCTGGTTCTACCCCCTCTTTTAGACTCACAAAATCTTTTGCATGTCCAGTACAATCCAAGCCTGTTAAGAAGCAGGCTGCATTTCTGCTTCTCTCAAATCTCTTCTTTCCTCTTCTCTTCTGTGGAATATGTTGGTTTGTGTCTCTCCATTAGATATCCTACCTGTCTCCAGCATAGAATTTCACCCCAGGAAAACATTGACTTCACTTCAACATTCTAATGAAAAGTAGCTGTTTGGAACATCTGTTTAAATGCTGAATGTCTCCTTGTCCAGTGGTCCCAGAAAATTCATCTCTCATATTCAGATTTCTTCAAACAAAACCAAATGGTCTACATACAAACCTCATCTAGAACTTTCCATTAGCCTTTTACATCCAAAGTGCTTTTTGTGCTGTAGCTTGGCCTTGTAGAAACGATTTTGTCTTCACATCAGTGGCTTCTTTCCTTTTAGAAAAACTGTTCCATGGTGATTCTTGAAATATTGGAGTTGGGCTATGTACATAGCCAACAAATCTGGGCTCTGAAGCCCTGCAATCACAGATAGTTATCTTCATTACCTGACAGGTCTAGCTTATTAATCTCTCCAGTTCACCTTTAGTTTTACTGATAAACACATTAAATCTAGAAAAGAATAAACTTTCCACACATGCCTATTTACTAATGCCATTTTGCAGTGGACTGCCTAGCATAGCTTGGACTTGTAAACATTAGCATTCCTTCTTTTATCATGAAATACAGATTTAATTTATTTTTGGTGCTCCTTTTGGCCTAAATTTAATACAGTCACTTGGAGCACTTCCTCCAGATGTTCTAGATGCTTCTCAAGTGGTGCTGGATACAGGCAAATCACTAAAATATGCAGCTGTATACACTTCATCTCTCTTCAAAGAATATCCTTTAATCAATGAAACACTATTCAAGTGCCTTGTAATCCAAATGAGAGGACAGTAAATAAATAGTGCCCTTTCCTAACTCTCCAAGTTTTAAATGCTGCCTTAATTTGATGCTTGAGGAAAGGAACCTGCAAATTTTCTCTCAATTCAGAGTTCAAGGCTGCCAATCTCTTCAACCATTTGTCTGTAAAACTTGGACATTTTATGTGAGAGTCTTTTCCTCATCATAGTCCATTTATATGTAATCTATGCTTTTTAAGCTTTTTGAAACACAACTCTCATACTTTAGTGCTCCATACCCCTCCAGGGTTTTACAGTGCCACTGCTGCTTAAGTTTTCTTACTTGAGCTGACTTGGCAGCATGTCATGTCAGCAAATGCTTCAAAATAATGTCTAATCTTTCAGGAATCTTTCCTATGATTTTTGAGCTCTAGCTGCTACTCCCTGATATTCAAAATGGTATTGTACCTGCTTCAGGTACATGATGATAATTAATTGTTCATTATACTCAACTCATCTCAGCCTCCAAAATTTTCCTTAATTTCTTTTTTCCCCTAGTATTCAAAGATGCCAAATGTTGTTGACACTTGTTGGACAGCAATAAGCTCAAACAATGAAGAATTTGTTCATGCTTACACCTATTCTTATATAAAAAAGATAAATAGCTTCTGCATGTGTAAATTGATCCTGTTTAAAACCCAGGTTCAGTGATTTTAATTTATTTACTTTTTTACATATGTTTCTGCTTGAATTAAAATAAGATTATCTTCATGGGTTTTAGAGAGAGAAGGAGACTCAGAATGGGAAAGGAGCATACTGGAAGAGTTCTCTGATGCTCCAGCTGAGTTAAGACTCTGTCAACCTATTGGCAAATTATGCCTTTCATAGTTTATTCTTCTGAGTAGGGGATCCTGCTGTGGCAGGGGGGTTGGCCTAGATGATCTTTCTAGGTCCCTTCCAACTCCTAATATTCTGTGATAATATAGGAACAAGAAGGAAATAGCTAAAAGGGCTTTACAACTTCACTTTAGCTGTATTTTTTTAGCTGTATTTGTTACAGTTTACATTCTATTTTCACACTGCAGTAACAGCTCTGTCTAAAACTGCTGAGAGAACAATGGTGGAATAAGATTTGTTTTCTGGGCTGCTTTGTGATACTCAACATAATTTCCAAAACCTATCAGCACAAGTATGTGGTGGGTGATGACATCTGATACTTGAATCAGTTTGCTTTTTTCCCTGCATATCACAAAGAAAGAAGTGAATGTCCTCTTGTAGGCATTGTTTCCTTATGTATTTTTGTATCTTACCATTGTGATAATTCTGCATTAAATCATTCTACTTGTAGAACAGATTCCTGTTTTATAGCCCCATTTTTTATATTACTCATGATATGACTATTTGGATTTTCATCATTTTGGACTCTCATAATTTGAAGGGAGTAATCTTCACTTCAAAATTCTCCTGCTTGTAGTATCATACAGAAATTCTGCTTCTCTATTTTTTTTGCCTTAAAGGATTTTTTATTTATGTCCTTATGTCCTTATCCCTGTATCTTACTCTTTCCCAGTTGATCCCATATTCCCTCAAAGGATTCTAGACTAATTTTGTTTGACTTTTATTTCAGTCACTGCACAAAGAGAATTTCTTTACTAACCACAGTAAAATAATGTCCTAAAAAACAGGTCTTATGGGAGATCTGTAATTTATAATCATCTGCTTAAAATATAGCAATCTTATTATGCCAAGTATTTCAGTAGAATAATGTTCTCCAATCTTTATCTTGAAGCATGTAACCCAATTTCTTATTACTCTCTTAAGTCATCCTCAGCAACCCACTGACCAAATTCCATTTCTTCTAACTTGCCATTTAGTTATAAGAGAGAAATGTAACTGTTGTATTTGTGCAAAACTATTTCTTCTTGGGTTGTGCAACATAACCTTACATTTCTCAATAAAAATATCATTCTCTACATCCAGCAAGAGCAACTAAACAATGCAATAAAAAAACTAGATGTGCCAGTACACTCTGGTGTTAACAGTGCTACTGAATATTAAAGGAAGATATTATAGGGGCTCAGTTCTGATTTGAAGAGTGACTTCTTGGGAAAAAGTGATTGACTGGCACTATACAGAAGGGCTACTATAAAGCAGAGATGATCAGGTGTAGGTCTTTATAGTCTGGCTTTCTGTTGGTGCCCACAATACAACTAAAGAATTGGTGATGGTGTCTGGTTACTGACAACCTCCTTCTCTTCCTTCTTATTCTCCTTTATTCACTCTGACTTAGCCCAAGGCTGTACAACTGCTGTTTTTCCACTGCCAATCATTATCCCTTTCTTATTAACAACTTTTTTGGCCATTACAACAGTGGAGATGTCACAATATTACACACAATCATCCTTACTTCATTTCTCCCTGCAGGTTTCTTATATTGAAATGAATGATGAAGTAATTTAGGCTAAGTCAGTAACAAAATGGAAGGGGAGCTGGTGAAGAGACATTATCATGAAGATAAAAGTGAGTAACAAAGGGTCAGACTTATTAAATCTTAATTAAATATCCCAACAGACACCAAAGAAACTTGGGCACAAATCAACTTTTACTTGTGTTTTTTCTTAATTATCCTTCTATTGAATATTAAAATTATCATAACATAAAACCTGAAGAGAACTTCATTAAATACACATTCATATTTATACATTTTTAATTACATGTATGTGCATGTGTCTGTCCATCTACCTTATTAAAGAAATCTATGTGCTTTAATATAGTTGTCCTTTTGGCTGTCAAGTTTAATTCCTCTTGCCTTGAGAGAGACATCATTCAATATTTTCACCAGTGACCTCGTTGACTAAGTACAGGATATCCTTATTAACTGTTCTAAAAATCTTAAGACAACAGGGGTAGCCTATATGCTGCTGGATTAAAAGGAAATTCTAAATAATTTTGAGAATTTGAAGAAACAATTAGAGGAAATGTCACACAAGCAAGTGTCAAGTGATTAATCATCTGCATCAACTTGTTTCAAAGGCATTTGCTTAGGTAATAGTTCTGTAGAAAAGGATGTAGGGGATGTAATAATAGATCATGATCAGAACATGAGTCAAAATGTTACCAGAGAAACCCCAGCCAAAACAAGATACAACAGAAAACCCCAAGAGATTATCATGAAACATATAAAGAGCAGCATTGTCTGTAAGATACATGTAGTAATTTTTTCCCTCTACTTGTTTTTGGTAGGCCTCAAGGCTGAAACATGGTCTAGAGAGTATTGGAGAGAGTAATGAGAATGATCAGAGGTCTAGAAAACATGACCTATGAGAAAACATTATAGAAATCCAAATTGTTTAGCCTGAGGAAGACTGAGGATTTAGATAGCCCTCAAAAATACAAAAGGCTGTTGTTGGAAAAAAAGGAAAAATCTGTTTATGACCACAGTGTATAGAATAGATAGTAATGGGTTTCAGTCTCAAAAAATTATAAATTCACATTTAGGAAAAAAATGTTTCATGGTAATACTAGTAAAGTTTCTTGTCAGGCTGTGGCACCTCACCTTTATTTGTTTTTCTTGGGAGCTGAACTAACATGTTTTAGAAATAACTGTGGGAAAGTGGTTGCTTTCTGGGGGTATTAAAAGGATTATGTGACCTACTGAGGTTCCTTTCAGCACTATGAATACCTGATTATAGGATGATTATTTTTCTTTTTACACATTTATTATTTCTGTGAATATAAATCCTATAATATGTAAGAATGTTTTAGGAGAGCAGCAGAGTCTTTCAATAGTACTCTATTACTCTAATACTCTACTCTGGTACTGGTAACTGACAGCAGTATTTAAATACTTTTGCCAGATCAATATGAGTTAGCTTTACTTTGTGTCATACCTCTTAAAAATCAAAAACATCAGGTAGCATCCAGAAGGCTGGATAGCTCACACATTGATGCAAAACACTAGAGCATATAAAGACTTAAAAACCCCAGAATTTGCAGGAAATAAGCATCAAGTCTATCCTTCCCTTTCTCATGAATTTTCAAATACTTTTGAACTTCTTGAAAAGTTCAGAAGCCTTTGAGTTAGGTTTACATGGCTCCAGTTAAGTCCCTGCTGTGTTGAGCACATCAAAATCTACTGAACTGATTACTGCAGCTGGCTAGATGAACTGAGCTGTTTGTTTATTGGAATTCTGTGCATTTGACCAGTTTTGCATTTTTAATGGAACATCTATGACTTAAACCAGCAGAAAACACTAAAGCAAATGGCATTGATTCTCACAGTGCTTGCATCAGTTTGTTTGGATTAACTTCACAAATGTCAGTGGAATTTCTTCTGGATTAGACTAATGAAACTAACTCAGAAGCCTGCTTCTTATAAAAAAACCTCAAATGTTTACATTTCAAAAAGTCTGCATCTCCAAATGCTTTAAATACATAGTTAAACATCAAGTTAATAGCACACAGCATTGTTCTCCCAAGCTCTGGCTCAATTTTCTCACTCTGATTAGCTAGCAATTTGTACAATTGCACCTAAACGGCTGCAATGCTGATTTCACCGTTTATATTATTACAGCTCTAAAGCAGGTACAGAACTATCAGCAATGCTTGTTTACAAGATTACTCATAAACAATTTTTTTGCACACCCTATTTCACTTTCCCAGCTTGATTAGCTACCAATCTGCACTAAAATGATCAAGCTAAAAGGAAAAGATAATTGCTCCGAGTTTTTCAGATCATTTACATGCAACAGGATTTATTGGTGCTAATGAAGCTCCAGAACAGGATGACTTCTCTCACACAGCCTTTTTCTGCCTTTCTACTTAAGAATAAAATGCATAAAGAATGTCAATACTAGAAAGTGCTTTTAGACCTGCAGAGTAACTGATCCATCTGGCAATATCTTTAAGTCTGGGGGAAAAAAAACACTGAAATTAGTGAAACTATAGAAACTCTAACTGAAAAAATATATTTCAGGTCTGGTTATTTAAAGTATGCAGTTACAGGAAAAAAAATCCTCTCCAAATACCATCATATAAGTTGCTCTTCCTAGCAAAATTATACTGATTTTGATGCAAATCAGACTTATTAATTCAAGAGCTTCCTGGCTTATAGCTCAATTTTCCAGGGGTATCATCAAGCTTAGGGGTTACATTGTTTTTCCTTTTCTTCCGCCTCTTGTTTCCTTACACAAAGGAAGCAAAATTGGAAATGCTAAAATAAGAGCTTAGAATATAATTTTTACACAATCTAGTTGCTGTAGTTTGAAATATCCTGGGATAATTGTTTGTTCACTTCAACATAGGCTGATTTTCACCACCTAATGATTCTTCCTTTTCTCTGCCTTGTTTGACATAAAATGTCCTGCAATGTGCAACATATTTCTCCTGCTGTGCAATTTCATTTTGGTTCAAGAGACTGGACATAAGCCTCCTACCAACCACAACATAGTTCATGGTCTGAAAAGGCATGGCTTCTGAGCCTCAAAATGCAGAGGCCAGGGAAACCACAAAAATCAGGTCTAGGACAAATACCCTAATCACTGACAAACAGTGTTACACCCATGTACTAGTCAGTCTTGCAACACTCAAGTCTATTTGTGAATCTACAGTCTAAAAACCACACAAAACCAAGCCAGTTTTCTAAATGTTTCAGTTAGTCAGAGCAATGTACATCTCAGATTTGCAGTCCAGATGTAATGAGAGAGAAAAACAATATGAAGGGGCTGATCTGCCTCTAAGGTGCTCTGTAAAGGGAGTGAGGAGTCCACCTTTTGCCTGGTACTTAGAAGACAGAGATGGGGAAAAGAATGATGATTTTACTAACCAGACTCCAAGAAAACCAAACAAAACAAAATCCCCTCCAAAAAATCCCAAACCAGGAAATTTATCTTTTGTCATGGATGTGCTTAGGATAGAGTTAATTTTCTTCATATAAGCTCTTGTGGTACTGTGGTCTATATCTGTGACCAAAGCAGTGTTAACACATCAATGCTTTTGGCTACTGCTGAGCAGTGCTTGCACAAGATCTTGATACTCTTCTGTTTCTCATGTTGCTTCCCTCCTCCCTCCCCCCTCCTAAGAAACCCCGTTGAGATTATCTCTTTTTTTCTCCTTATTTCTACTCTGTCCTGCAAGCAAGTACACTAGGGATGGGCAAGAAACTGGGAGGTGACACAGCTGGGACAGCTGACCTGAATTGACCAAAGGGATATCCTTATCATGTGATGTCTTGCTCAGCAATAAAACCTGGGGAAAGAAGGAGGAAGGGGAAGATGTTTGGCTTTATGGCCTTTGTTTTCTCAAGTAACTATTATGTGTGATGAAATCCTGCTTTCCTGAAAATGGTTAAACATCTGCCTGTTGATGGCAACCAGTGAATGAATTGTTTTGCTTTGTTTGCACATGTGTTTGTTGGGCTTTTTTTTTTCTATATTAAATTGTCTTTAACTCAACCTGCAAGACTTTTCTCACTTTTGCTTTTTCTGGTTCTTTTCCCTATCCTTCTGGGGTAGAGGTGAGTGGGCAGCTGTGTGGGGGTTGAGCTGCCAGCGAGGGTAAACCCACCACAACTTTGTAGCCAATTCATGAGGGCTGAGCTGAATCTGAGAAGCATGAAATACTCCTCCTCTCTGGCACAAAGCAGATAAATTCCTGAAGGATCACACAGATCACTGACAGTGTTTTAAATCCAAGAAAAAGAAACCAGGATTGTGATAACAAAAAATTTAAGATTTCTATGCTATTGGCCAGATACTGGCTGGCTCTGTAAAACACTTGCACTCAGCAAGCTGAAATTGTTTTTCAAACAGAGAGGGTAGAAGGTTGTCTTCACTGATTTATTCATAAGTAGAATGTGTTTCTGACATGTTGGAGTCACTGGAGAAAAGCAAATAGAAATTCATAAGTGAAGTTTTTGAGAATTAGAATACAGAAGTTAACCACTTAATATTATCTGGAATATTTCTTTGAAAATGTGTAAGATGGGATCCTTGTATGAGAAATGAAGCATATTTTGGTATGTAGATGATAACAAATGTTCATTAAGAGTTGATTGGACCCAACAATGCTATGTACATTGGCAGGAATAATCCTATCAGTAACTAAGCATGTTATGATACCTAAACCCTGGAAAAAATGCCACAGTTGAAGTCACTGTCTGTTTAAAGTTAATTTTGATATGAGCTTAGAAATATCTTATTTCACTCAGACAAATCAAATGTCAGTGCTTTTCCAAAGTGTTAAACCTTTTCAAAAGAAATACAGTGATAGCATTAGAAAGTACTGTGATAAGCAAGCAGTTTCAGTAAATACCATCCTGTTAAAATGTCAGTGGTTAGGTAAGGAAGACCAGACTACACATGTTCTAATATGAATGAAGCTTTACAGTTTAAAAATACTGCAGAATAACTCTTCTCAGCCAAATGAAATGAAATTACATTATGAAATTTTACTCTTTTTCTGCTTGTCAATATTTTTATTGATGTTAAAAGATGTTTACTGTTTTAAAACTCCATAATAGAACTAAATAACAATAAATATTCTAAGCAAAGAATAATAACAGATGCTGTGATAAA
Organism: Galbula dea; assembly: GCA_013399015.1. Taxonomy (NCBI): domain Eukaryota; kingdom Metazoa; phylum Chordata; class Aves; order Piciformes; family Galbulidae; genus Galbula; species Galbula dea. The sequence goes on from VWZX01000621.1 coordinate 414,655, forward strand.
GAACATTACAGGAATGGGCTATGGCCTCTACTACAGAGGACATCAAAATAAATATTCTAATTGAGCCTCCAACCTTAAAAAAATCATGACTTTATAAATCTCTAAAAATTGTAAAAGGAACTTAAAGTTCCATTGTGGTGTTGTTGAGGTTGTTTCAAGAAGCACACAGATAAACATACAAGATAAAAATGGAAGCTGATGCTGTTTGTCAAGTAGTTCATCACAAGATGTACAAAGCAACAAACTTGATCTGCCTGTTTTATGAAAGCTAGAGTCAGGTGTAAGCACAACACAATAATACTAAGACACTAAGAGTCAATAGGAAAAGCTGAAGAAAAGAATAAAACAAAAAAATAGAGTGCCTGACTGTCTGTGATATTACCTGAATTTAATCATAGAGGGACTTGAACTCTCTGGAATCAGAGATTTGCTCACTAAATGTTGAATTAAGACTTGGAAATAAATGCATGCAATCCCCACCTACATACCCTAAAACCAGGGACATTTTTCACATGTTATGAAAATAATATTGTCATGAAAATAACTAATAACATTGAAGATTTTTGAATTTTTCATTTCCAAGTAGAAAGTGATTTTTACTGGAATAAATATTTATTAAAAGTATTCAAAAATTTCAGAAGTGATGCTAGAAATGGTTTGTTGCAGGATAAGCTGCAGGAACATGTGATTCATTTACAGTAAATGCTTTTCCCAGAAAATTTATGAAGGAAAACATTAGAAGAACCTTTATAAACAGTTTTCTTACTGGTCAATAAATAATGTTGAATTACTGCTACCCTAGCTTCTCTTTCCAGAGGGAAAAACTGAATGAGTCTCACTTACCTTGTTCATTTTGACGACGAACATGAAAACCCTGGGCTTTAGCCACTCTGTTCTTTCAAGGTAGGAGAGGTAGAAAGCCATGTCATGAGTAGCTAGTGCCATCTTTTGCTGAATTCTCTGCTTCCTAGGAGTGTTCATCTCCAACAAACATTGAATTTTTGCCAGGGGAATAAACTGGTTTTCCAAATTAAGGATCACAGAAAGAGTGGGTTTCACAGCTGTGCTTTCTCAGTCATGTCCTGGTGAGAGCACATCCTTCTTTGGAAGAATACTGCCTAGGAATTCCCTGGGCCTGCTCCTCCTGGGTCCAAAGCCTGGAAAATGTAAAAGATGTATCTACTGTTTTACAATGGAGATTAAGTCATGCAGTGTACATAACTCTTTGCCAAGAAGACATATCATTGCTGCTTGAGTGCTCTGCAATTTCCTGATACAAGTGTTTTCTGTGGGAGCTCAGAAGGTGTGCTTCTCATTGTGGGTTATTTACCAACCATGGACAAAGTGTCCAGGATGAGCACCTTTAAAGTGTTACTCCCTGCCACAAAAGTGACAGTGTTTATATAACCACTTAGCAAACTTATCATTTGTCTGCAAACCCACAATTACCTTTGAAACAGTTCCTACAGGACAGGTGGGAGCAATCCTTAGGCCTAAATTCTAAAACCAGAAGATGCACCAAAGAGAAAACTGAATTTCTAAGAGATTTTGAAAATAAAACTCCCTCAGAGCTTGAGAAAACACTTTCTTCTATCACTTGAGAAAATCCTGACTCCCATCTCTTTCCTGAGAATCCCAAGAAGCAGTAACCTGGGCTTTGACACACTTAAGCTATCTCTAAGGCTCCCTAGTTCCAGGGTATCTCTTGGCCTTTCCAGCTGTTCTTTGATTATTCTCCATGCTTGACTGCTTCTCTCAACTACTCTTCCTCATCCTTTATGACAGACCTTCTATTTTTGATGCTGTGATTTCCTGCCATGTCTTTTTTCACCTTTGTGCCTTTCTCACCACTCTCAGCCTCAAGGACTAAACTTCTCTCTCAGATTCTATCAGCAGGGATTTATGGTTTGGCTTCAAAGAAAATTATGCTCAGATGAAGCTGATGCATCACTTAAGCTCTTAACCCAGACTAAAGCCTAAAAAGACTTTCCCCCACACCACCAAATGATTCTTTCAGTAAGCACTGGAATGGGAAAGTTTAATAGATAATGTAAGTAAAGCAGTAGAAATTATATGCTTTTATTTTGAAGTGCCACACAGCAACAGCAAGCTAATCTTTAATGTATGACACAAACCCCCTCAAAATCTCCTAGAAGACAGATCTTCCATTGGTTACAAAATTTTTCAATGTTTCTTTTTTGTTTCTTTCTTTCTTTTGCAAACTTCTGCAAACCATGAAAGGAATCAATATCTGCCTCCCTTTACCCAGACTTTTCAAATTCTCTACGTTGTCATGACCAGGTTGTTTCTTCAGCTGCAGCCTTCAAATATTGATAAGCAAAGGCTGCCCCACAAAATAGTTTTTACTGTGGAACAGACCAGGCCTAGGGTTGTGTTAAAAATACCACAGGGGATTAGGTTTGTTTCTCCAAGAAAATATAAGTAATTGTAGCATTGTTTACTGTACAATGTGCCATGTCCAATCAGTGTCAAATGTAATTCTAGGGCTGCTACAGAAGAGAAGGATTTCTTACACTTATATATCCTTTTAGCTGCTAGACAGAAGTTCAGTTTACTTCCCTTGTAAGTAAATACTGTACCAGTGCAAGAAATTTCTTCATAAAAGGGGCAGATAATATTTTTGTCTTCACCTACATGAGCACTTAAGAAAACAAGACACCTTCCTGACAAACTGTTCTTGCATCTGCTAAACCTAATCCAAATTATTCTTTTTTCTGTTCCTTGGGTGACTGCTGAAATTTGTGTTTGGAGATCAAATAAAGCCCTCCACAACTGCACAGTATTTCTGGGTTGTTGGGGTTTTTTTCCCTACTTAGAAGGTGTTTGTGGCACCATATTACATGCTTACAATTGACAGTTATAGTGCACACAGGAACTTAGAAGGTAACAGTGGCTCCCTTTTAGCCAGCTCTTTAGATTTAATTGCTCCTTCTTAAAAAGCAATACTTCTGAGAAGCATTTCTAGGTTTTGAACCTGACAGCAGAGTGCTGTAGATTTCATCCCTGCATCCAAAATTTCCTGCAGCTGCCATGCAACTTCTTAATGTAACATGCTAGCCAATGTCAGTATAGTAAAGAGAAGACCACACAGAGTCATAATTTAGCTTAAAATCTGCACTCTCTAGAGATTCAAGCCCTGACAGATATCTGGGGAAAATAAACTATCCCTGTGCATGGTTAGCAGGCAATAGGTTCTTTTCATCCTGGCACCTTGGAGCTTCTGTAGCATATAAGCCATTATTACCATCAGAGATTTACTCTTCCAAGCAATGGAAATGTCAAGGATTTTTTTTTCCATTACTGTTTGCTTGATTCCTTTTTAAGCTTCATTTACACACTGATACATAACTAGACTTCAGTTACAGAGCATGTTAATTAGAGTGCAGTTGCCTTTTACTAAAGGCTGTAGTATTTCAGGATCTCTATGATCACAAGCTACAGTTGTTTTAGCCCAGATGCTCCACTATATAATAGATCTTGCTCCTTTAAATTAAAATGGTCTAGTTAATATATGCTTACAGATTGATTTTTTCAGCATGGAAGTGATCTAGTGACTGTCTGCTTTGGGATCTCTGAAGGAAATGGGAAGACCCAGGAGCTGTTGGTCATTGCTCAGTATGTGAACAGCTGTGTTCTGAAGCAGTAGGCAAAGAGAGAGGCTCCTGTAGGATGCTGAAGGGAGCAGCAGCAGCTTCCATATTAGAACAGCCATATGTTTTCAGGCATGGCACAGTTTATATCATGCACTTACATCACATCTAGAAAAAAACTTCTGAGATTCTGGCAGCCCCAAGATTTGCACAAAGAGCTTCTGACTAAAGAATTTATAGGGAAACAGAAAAAGAAAAAAATAATAAAGAAGTGTTTAAGTGTACAACACCCAGTGGCTGAATTGTTTCATTATGATTGTGTCCTTGATCCAGCTGTATAAATCTGTTTGATTCTCAGGGAATTCCCTGCAGTTCCTGCAAGCTCAAAGACTTTCAGCTCTCAGGTCTTCTGCTAGATAACTGACCTGAGTTGCCTAGCCTGAACCTAGGCATTAATCTTTATTTAACTGACTTCACAACCTGCAACCTCTACAGCTTCACAACCACAGCAAGCAATCCAGTGAGAGTGACAATCAGTTTCATGTTCAGCCTAAAAAAAGGAGAAAATACAAAAGAATTATCATAATGCAAAAAAAAGTAGAGAAATTTATGTAGGAAAAACCTAATAGGGAAGGCTTTTCTCTTTCTATGTTCTGTTTAGGGCTATTGTTCAGGAGAGAAGAGGGTTTTTTTCTGCCTTTGGACAATATTACAATGCTGACTTATTAAAAAGAAAAAGTAATCATTCTCAAGGTAGTGATTCTGCCTAGCAGGCTGACAGGCTGAGAACAGATATATAATGCATTCTTTGAAAAACAATCTAGCTGATGGTAGATCACATGAATGAGTCATGAGTTTTTATCAATGTGTCTGAATATTTATGGTAGAAAAACAAGGTTTATCTTATATGGTAACATACTCTGCATCAGATAAACTTATGAAACTGATAGACACTCTAATACTGCCATTGCTGGAGGTACCTAACCATGTACACACCATGTACATGTTGTATTTCATACATTAAAAATAGCATTCTATTGTCTTGCTGTAGATACAACTTCTGCTGTATCCTGTAATGTTTTTGTAGGAAATCTAAATGTCACTTCCTTTACTGTAGCAGTAATCATAAGTTACCTCATGTCAAGTATCTTGAGAGTCACCTAGGGGTTGTGTATATACCTGCAGCACAAGCAGTGTTCAGTTACCTGGGGTCATTTTCATTCACAGGTATTCTGTAGACCTGTCATTTATAAATACCTAGAGTACTTGTACACTCAAGCATAAACAGTTCATTATAGCTCCAATCATTTCATACTTATTAAAGTCAACAAAATACTGTATAAAAAATATTGTCTAAGAAAAATATGCACCACTAAAATACTTAAACTTATTTATAACCTCTTTTTAAACAGTCAAATAAGCTCTCATAGTCTGAATTATATATGTTTCTTATAAAGGCTTCAGAGACTTTTAAATGTCTTATGTGAAAACCAGAAAACTTCTTAGTTCAAATTTATTTATGCAGAAGTTCTTCAGGCTTGCCTTTGAGATTTAAAATCATAATCTACTAAATTATGTTCAGAAAGTTCCATTCAAAGAGAAGACTAAAGGAATCAGCTGTAACAATTAAAAATTCCATAAGATCTTGTCATTTTTTCAATGCTGAAGAAAATATGAAAATCAAATAGACTGAGGGAAATAATTTAATATAATTGGGAAAGTTATGCTCACCTTTTGCTTAGATCACTAATCTGTTTGTGTCCAAAACTCCTACATTTTATATCTCTATTCCTGCTACTGTTACTTACCTTAAAAATAAGAGAATCTGCACCTTAAAGCAAAATAACATTTAAGTAGAAAAATGTGTGAACAGCTTTATTTATTAAGCTTTAGACATACTGTCTCCAAATATCTTAAAGCATATGCTTCTGCAGACTTCCCACAAATTCCTAAACAGATTATCTAAAGAAACAAAACAAAAAAAAAAAGGAAGAAAAAACCCCAAACAAACAAACAACAAAACCCCAACAACAACCATGCTTGTTTATTACAGTATTATCTTCCTTTGGCTTAAGATAAACATTTTATACTGCTGAGGTTTTATGCATAGCATGGGCTGTTAACAGTCTATTCAACCTCCCCATAGATTTTTCCTTCTTACCTAAATAACTATCTGCCACAGAAAAATTCAAGGTTTTTGTTTTGACCTTAGTCTTCTCTTTCTGTTTTGTAGCAAAGAACCATGGCAAAGAGATATGGTCCCTTATAATTGCAAAGATACACCTGGTAAATAATAATTTAGTTGTTTTAGGGACCATTTTAGGACATCTCATTCCTACCACAGTAACGCTACCTTGTTAACAGCTGCTTTGCTACCACTATAGACAAGATATTTATCTTCCTCAAATATAAAGTTTAATGCTGCCTCAACACATATGTCCAAACCCTGTGTTTGAATGGGAAATGGAAAATTAAACTTGAGATTTCTAAGCAATATCTTTAACATAATTTTGCAACATCTAGAAAAGACTTGTAGCAGCCTATTGCACTTAATTTATTGGTTGTGGAGTTTTGTGGGTTTTTATTACTTAATATGTTTGCCAGAAAAGACAAACTGTGTGTGTACATTGGAACACATTTTCTGTATTACCTTACAAATCATAAGGAAGATCTTATGTCTTAACTTTTTTGATGGTGGTGGTCAGGATCAGACAGCCTTAAATCTTCTTGATCATGGCCTACCACAGCCCATGTACTGATTTTCTATCAGTCCAAGTGCTGTTTTTCTAGATGTTCAGTTTGCCATTGGCTGTACAGAATTAACATGCAGATGCTCAATTTTTTTGCAGGGCTTTATGTAATATGATAATAAAACCAAGAGATATTGTTGAAAATCTTAAACACCTAATGAAAAAAATAGACAATAATATAGCCTCTTCTAGGCTCCTAAAAATCCAGACAGAATCATTTGTAATGGACAGAAGTTGAGAGGAGTGAAAAATTCTGTTTAAAGATAACTTTCATATTCTGTACACCAAAGAGACTGTGTCTACTGTGTGTCTAGCAGCAGCTGCTAAACAGTGAAAAATTTGTTTTTGTTCTTAGCCAATATATCGGCCCTGATTGTCTGACGAAATATGGATGTTCCACTCTCTGACTTGGTCTTCCTCTCTGATGTGAATTAAGATGAAATATTGTTGCTGTTTGTTGGGAATGTCTCAAGGCATTTCTTAACCCACTGTGCTCTAATTTGAAGAATTTTGCCAGGGTTTCTTATTTTTGCTCTACTGTTTCTCCTCTGTCTGCGTCTCTTCTGATGTTGTGTATCTCATTCTGTCTCCACTTAATTGCAAAAGCAACTGTCACCTTTGGCTTAAGAGTGTGAGTCCAAACAAAGTAAAACCTGTGATGATTACACTAATACTGTGGATAATATCTGTGACTGGAACAATAAAGTCTGAGCCTGAAGAATAACTAATCTATTTTCCTCCAGCATTGTCTGCTATGAAAAAACAGGATTGCATATGTGGTATATGTGCAGGTCCATGAAGCTGGAAATTATTAAATTCTTTTCCATTGACACAAGGTTATTCTTTATTGTCAAACAGAAAGGAAAAGACTATTTGTTGTTGTTGTTTTCTTTTTTTTACTGGATTACTTTAAACTGTAGGAAATTATAAAGGCATGGGGATAAAACTAATAATTGCAAGATTAACTAGAGTCTTATAAATATAATGTGCTGAATCTGTAACAAGTGGAATTTGATTCTATATTCCAGATCATATAGCTTCACATAGCAATACCATAACACTATTTCTAATTATGTAAATAGATTTACAGCTTTGTATCATGAAGACTATCCTGTACATTCAATATCTGTTAGACTGATTTGAGCTGCAAGTCTGACACTTTTAAATTGTTTACAACTGACACAGAAATGAGGCATGCCTCTCAGATGCCTTGCTGTTGCTCTTTAGGTGTCCTGACCTCATAGGCAGTTCTTGCTACCTGAGAAAAAAAAAAGAGAATGATAGGGATTTTGAAGCAAGTGCTCAGAAATGAATAGATTATTTAGACCAGAATAAAATATTTCCTGAAATCTATTCAGGTCAGATAGTTGAACAACAGGACAAGATTACTGATTTCTTTGAGTATGCATTTCATCCCTGTGCTATTTAGGAGCACCATGGTGTATCACAGATTTGCACCAAAAAAACCCATTAAAGTTTCCTCTATAAATCTTTCTGGAACAACATTTCTGAATTTTAACCATATTTTGTAAAACACAGGCCACACCTGATATGAAAGAAAAAAGTAATATTAAAATAGGATTTTTTTGTCAGTCTATAATCAAACTATTTTTACCCAAACTTTTCTGTAAAGACTATGATAAATGAACAATTAGGAAAACATGAAAAAAATTAAAGATGTAAGATAAAGTTTCAATCTGGCAGATCAGAAATTAGACTAGCTATTGCATACCTTTTAAAAAATGTTGTATCAGAACAGAAAACTTCAAGTAGATGTATTAAGAAATGTTAAATAGCTGATGTGTTAAATATGTGTATGATACAAAACAAAAATAGATCATAGTTTATTGAGGAATACAGAAATTAAATTTGTGAATCATAAAGCAAGTTAACTCCTGTGTCTTTCTCAACTGTGTAACTGATACTAACTTTTAGGAAACTTTATAAAGCAAGGTTTAACAGAATAAAGGAAGATGCTTTGATGCTACGTCTTTTCCTCTCTTTCCCTTAGCTCCTTCTCTGCTTCATCTCTGCCCTCTGTATCAAGCTCAATTTTCTTTTCCCTTCATTCAGATCATGCCACTAGGTTACCCTAGACTCTCTCTCTGATGTGTTTCATTATGTTCTTCTCCCCCTTGTCCAAGAAGCCAGGCTTGACTTCTCCTCCATTTTTTGCATTAATAAGTTCACTGTAATATTTAGGTCATGGTTCTAGTTTTGTGGTTCGTAGTTCTTAAACTCTAGTTCCCTTAGTCAGCATATTCTCTTGGTAAAAATACATCCTAAAAATGGCTTCCTAAATAATTCTTCAGTTAAATGACCATAAAAGGATATAATACATTTTAATGAGATGAACAAAGTGTGTACATATGTCAAGGGTCGGGGTGGGGCTGGCCACGACAGAAGTGACAAATGCTCTTTTTTAACCCCTCTCCCTTTCTAAAGGGAAAGAGAAAAGGAATTAGGGAAAGAGACTTAGGGATTGGAAAACTAAAACTACTTTAATGCAAATAATAACAATAAAATATACAAATAACACACAAAACCAAAATCAAACCCAACCCCCCTCATAGCAATTATATCACTGTTGCCCCTGATGCTGTGACTGAAATCCAAATCCAGGAGCTGGATTTTGGAACTGGATTCAGGAATTCGAGCATTAGAATTGAAGGCAGAATGGACAGAGTCTTCCTCAGATTCCAGTCACTGAAGAAGAGATCTTGACCCTTGTGATCTCTCAGATTTATACTGAATATGATGTACATGCAGTGGAATACCTAGCTGGCCAGTTTAGGGTCACCTATCCTGTCCTGTCTTCCTTGCAGGTGCAGCCTTTTACTCTGCACCCCACAATGTGGGACACAAGACCTATCAGAGACCTTGGTATGTGTACCAGTCCTTGGTATTAACTAGAAACATGGACCTTGTCACTACTAGAACCAGACACTGACTATGAAAACATGTTGTTAATTGCAGAAAGTGCAGTTACTTAGAAGACCCTGAGCTGAAAAGTAAAAGCACTGAGCAGAAAGAGTTTTCTAACTCATATGAGGACAACATATTACAAATGTGCAATTGTGCTATTTTATGGACACTTGTCTTTTTCTCTGGTTCCAAAAGCCCTGAATAGAACTTATTCTTCCTCTGGACAGGAGATTGGCAGCTTCCTACATGTGGCACTGATACTATTAGCTGCTTTTTTGGAATCTGTTTAAATTTCAGGTTTGAAGATGTTCATACATTTTCTAAGGAAACAAAATGTGGTCAGATAATAATTCTTTGTCAGAAAAAAAGTAATAATTCATTTATTGCCTGCTATATTACAGTGAGAAAACTGCAGCCCCAGCAAATATCCCTATATTCAGTTCAAGGTTCAAAGTTTAGTGTATGAGATGAGAATAACTCAGAATGGGGAACTCCTTCAACTCCTCATTTAAATATGTATTTTCAGCTGATTAAATTTCGTTTTTCTCAGCTCATAAGAATGTACTAGGAGAGAAATAAGAGTAGCAGTTGATGGTGGTGGTTACCTGGTAAGAGAGGTTTTAAGACATACAACAGCCAAATAATATGCCTTCTAATGGCTCTTTTCAGAAGAAAAACTTCTTCCCTGAAAAGCATTACCTGAGCTGTTGTGCAGTGCCCTGATTTCTTGTCTATCCCTTGACCCATTTGCAAGGAGCAGCTGGTTACCAGACTAACAAACCACCAACTAACTCTGTCTGGCATGTGAAGTCATGGAAAAGGAGAAAGGCCAAGGTACCATGCTAGAAATACATAAGGCAATTATGAGAAGGGAGTCAACACTGTGCATCTTACAATCAGTGCATGCAGTTTGACAGGCTTTGCATTCTTGCCAGCATCACAGCTCAGAGCTCATTTTGCTGAGCAGCTGCAAAAATTGGGAAGCTTCCAGCTCACAGGAATTCTAAATTTTTTGTTTATTCATTTTGGGTTGATTCAGAAAAAACAAAACAAAACAAAACAAAAAAAACCCACTTTTTTTCCTGAATAAATTTTCTGGAAAATCTAATGCTGGTTTTTAGCCAGCTCTGCTTCATGAACTACTACATGGCAGCATGTACACCAATTATGGACACTCTCAGTTTGGCTTGAAAGTGGAATCTAAGTGCTGTTGGCTATAAATGTCACTCTGAGCAAACACTGCCCAAATAAAATTATCCAAACATGAACTGTCTAGGCTGTCCACTCAGTGTTCATAAATTATAATAGGTATTTTCTCTTGCTGATTTAAAAAACCAAAAATATTTCTGGTGTCAAAATGGAAAAAGAAATAAAATCTTATATTTGAAATAAGACTCCCAATCTCCTTTAAAAAAGAAAGACAGTAGTCTACACTTATAAATTTAGTTTTGCTGTAAGTTGTTTACATATGTATAAGTAAAATCAATTGTATTTGGCATAGATACTTTAGCAATTTCATCCAGGCTACATAGAGATCTAAAGCAGAAATAAAAAACTTTCTAGCCCAGCACCTTAAAATTTTACAGGATTTGCACTGGAACTTTTTTTCTGCAACCAGATGCTTGAAAGGCAAATGCTCATCAACACTTCTCATGGACAGTGCAAATTCAGTGTGCTTCATGAGAACTTTAAACCATCTTAGTTTACCTTTCCTCTGAAAAGTTAGTGGTGCTTGTAACTCCTGTGAGACATATTACTATGAAAAATATGTAGCAAGCATGCATTATAGCCTCAACCAATCAGCACTACAATAGCACTTCTGTAAGATTGAAACTGGAGAGTTTTGGGCACTTTCACAAGAATTTAATGAGCTAGTAATTTTCAAGACAGCCCTGAGGAGCACAGCTGAAGCAATGTTTCTGAGGGTGTGTCCTAGAAGTGGGGAGGAGAATCACAAACTCACAGAATCACAGAACAGTTGGAGAGCATCTCTGAAGATCTTTTAGTCCAACACTTTTTCCCAAGTAGGGCAAGCTACAACAGGTTGCCCAAGACTATGTCCAGTTGGGTTTTGCAAACTCCTATGGATGGAGACTCTTCAACCTTTCAAGACAACCAGTTCCAATACTGGTGGAACATGTGGCCAGACTCATAGAGAAGAAGGTTTTTATTTTCACATTTAAGTAGAATTTTCTATATTTCAATTTGTACCTGTTGCGTCTTGTTCTACTACTGGCCAATTAGGAAGAGACATTGTCATTTTCACTCCTCTCATTAGTTATTTATACACATTAATAAGATTCCTCCCAGCCCTCTTTTCTGCAGGATGCATAGTCCCATCTCTATCCTCATATGTCAGGTGCTCCAGACCTTCAATATTTCAGTGACACTTTGCTGGACTCATTCTGCTCTCTTGGACTTTCCACTCCTCATACCTCTCTTATCCTGGCAAGCTCAAAATTGGACACAGCAATCCAGACATGTCTCACCAGTGATGAACAAAGGTTCTCTTCAACCTGCAGGCAACACTCTTCTAGTAGGTGTCACAGTAGCATATGTACCTCATTTTGGAAACCTCTGCTGCTTCCTTTGTTGCAAAGCTGTTCCTTTAGGATCATAGGATTGTCAGAGTTGGAAGGGACCCCAAAGATCATCTAGTTCCAGCTCCCCTGCCTGGCAGGGACACCAGCCACTAGATCAGGTTGCCCAGGGCCCCATCAAGCTTGGCCTTAAAAGCTTCCAGGGATGAGGCTTCCACAACCTCTCTGGGCAACCTGTTCCACTGTCTCACCACCCTCACAGTGAAGAACTTCTTCCTAATATCCAACCTAAATCTACCCTCCTCTACACCCATTTCCCCTGGTTCTGACACTGTCTGACCTCTTAAAAAGTCCCTCCCCAGCTGTAGCAGAACAACTTCTACTAATATATAGTATTTTCATTAACCTTAATAAGAATTCAATGCTTATGAAAAGTAGAACTAAACACATTGCAACTTAAGGTGTAGTTGTTGAAACCTGGGCAGAGACCTAGAAAACTCATGTTTGCAGACCTTCCCAGTCCTCCAAACTCTGTCTGCTAATGTTGGTTTTATTTTAGCTTTGAAAAATAGGAGTTAGATGAGAGCTCATATAAGTCTAGAAAATTCAGATGAAACCATGAATTTAAGGATTATAATTTCATGCTGCATCCAAACACCAGCTCAGAAATCCCCTAATCTTCAGATTTCAGACATGTTCTGTTGGTGTTCACCCCCTTCCTACAAAATTATTTTTCTTAAGTGTAAACAATGTTTGACAGGCACTGGAGAATGACTGCAAGAAAAGATTTCTTCCCTTTGCCTGGCATGTATTACCATCAACCTCTGACCTAAAATGTAGCTATGTGGAATACTTGAATGCCAAATTCTCAAATCTGTTGTTACCAAGGGATTTATCCTCAACCCTACTTTGCTTGGTTTCATTATTATGGTGAACTAAATCATGATTTCTCAGGCATAGGCTATTTTATTTGTAATACTAGGAAAACTTAAAATGCAGCTAAAACAATGTACTTTATCAAAGCACCAAAGAATTTGGATTTGATAATATAGTTGAAAACACAAGTCACACTCAAAAGTAGAAGAGAGTACAGAACAAAAATATATCTGAGGTCAAGCTTCATTTTTCTAACTGACATAAAAAGATCTCTGAGACTTTTCTCAGCTATGGAAGGCAAAGAACAGCCAAATACTTTTTCACTGCCAAAGTATTACCTTCTGGGGTTGGATATGTTTGGGATTTAACAGTTAAGAGACAATTGATTAGTACTTCAGACTTAGCATATAAAATGTGTGAGCTCACTACCCCAAAAACTACTGGAATACAATATCTGAAGTGGTCATGACTTTCCATGAGGGAAGAGTTTTAAGAATATATGATAAGAGATATTTATCTACAACTAATTTCACATTGTGATAAGGGGAAGGGCTGGATAGCAACTTAAGAGTCCCTTCCAAATATGTGTATGAGCTTTGCTGACCTTCAAGAGTAGACTTTTGTGAGACTCAGACAAAGAAAAAGAAAATTTTTCCCCACATTTACAGCTTCTATCACCAGAAATACATAAGAGATTGCTACTGGCTCTGGAATAGCTAAGAAATTGCTGTGATGAAAAAAGTACAGTGGGAAATAATTTCTTGGTTGAAATTTAAAGAATCCATACCATGATTATAGTATGGGGTTTTGGTGTTCCAATGTGAGTTACCCACAATGAAAAAGTTAGCCAAATCACACTAATTATATTTAATAACATTGTTGAACATTCTTCTTTGGATTCTCCCTCATTAATTACAGTGGTTTTCTTCCAGAATAATTACAAATTCTACAAAGTGATATATGTCATTAGAAGTCTGGAGGATCTACTTTGTATTTTAGTTTTTACAACAAAAAGCAGAAATAGGCCCTTTTGTTTGTTTCTCTAATGAGTACAGGAGGTTTTATTTTCTCAGTGTATATTTCACTAGTAAATTCACAGGGGTTTGTAAATGTCAGGGGGTTTTATTGGTTTCTTATTTTATCACTGATTAGAAAGAAAATAAACTATTTTGATTTAGCTTCATTGCATTCCCATTGATTCTAGACTACACTCAAATCATTTCAATAAGTTTTTGTGTTGTTTTCTACAAATCAAATGTCAAAAAGAAAACCAATATCTTTGTATAAGACCATGAAAAATAAAATACTAGAAAAGAGCCATAGTCAACTAACCTACTTGTGAGTTTAATTGTGATAGAAAAACAGTACTTTAAATCTTAAAAAAGACAATTAAAAGTAGTAGGAATTTCTCAGAATGGTGTAAAATTACTACTTTTCCAGTGCTTCAATGCAGGAAGAGTTGGATCTGAAATTTATTGTATCTCATCTGACAAGTTTTAATACCGTTATAAGTATACACTTAAAAAAAATAGCTAATACTGATAGCATTTCAATTTCACACATTTTGTGAAAGACAAAAAGCAAGCCAAAAATCCAGTTTCTTCTATGAATTTTGTATTTATTGCCTTTTATTTTCCTTAAGTATATTCCTTTGTTCATAATTTACAAGAGCAAATACCCAGCTTACCTCCCTGTAGTTTTCTTTTCTTTTTGTAACAGAACTATCACGTCCCATTTTATACATAAAACAGACAACCTCAGATTTCTATGAGTCAGAGAGTAATAACATTAAAATACTATTTGTCTTTATTTTAAATACCATAGAAATACTTCTATAGACTGGTTGAGGGCAACTTAGATATGCTTTAATAGAAGGACACCATTTTTTTCATTTTCTTACCTTAAAGCAGCTTTCATTGCCCTATAGTTTTGGGACTCACAATACAGTAAGTTGCATAAAAAGTGACAGGAAAAACAGTCAGCTCTGAAACTGAGTATATAGCATAATGAACATAATAATTGGTGGAAGTTAACTGGAGCAGAATTCCTTTCTGAGGTTGTTAGCAGGGTGTTGTTTAGAGTGTTGCTAGTATTGCTTTTGTTAGCATTCCTACTTCTGGGTGAACAAGCATTTGCACTAGACATGATTTTCCCTAAGTGGGGAAACCAACTCTGCTTCTTTGCCTTTAAATAGACAAATTTGTGCTATTGTGTGTTTCTCCAGAAAAAAACAACAAAATAAATTCCAGAAACATGGGTAAAACCCCTCAAGCATTCACATTTTAGGTGCACTATAATAAAGTTACCAAGTTCTCTTTTTCATTTGTCAAATAAAAGCATATTTTAATTTTTTTCTTATGCTTGCAGTAAAACAATACTTGATGAACACCAGCAGGGCTTTCTCTGGCATATTACACATTTAACAAAGTCTAAATAAGCAGAAGAAGAAACCATAAAAGATATTGATTTTCTATGAAAGGGCAAGACTGATGTTTCTTCATTTGAAGATTTTGTTTTTCCACTGAATGCCACAAAGGAAATCCAGCACATAAGAATATAAGAAAACAATATGTCACAGGAAAAAAGAATGAATTATTTCAGAACTAAACAATTTCACATACCGTCCTGCTGGCCATAATGGGAAGACAACCATTCTGTACATCAAAAAAGACACTTAATACAGACAAATAAAGCTATATTAATCATTATTAAATATATAATTATTAAATATATTAATCTATTGTTCTTACTGCATATACTTTCTCTGCTTGTGTTTGGGTTAACAACCAAAAAGATGCTCTTGAAGTGTCCAGAAGTGGACAATCAGATATGAAGTCCATAAAGGCACTGAATAGTAAGATTCAGAAGTCTAGCAGCTAACCTTGTGCAAAGCAGAGACATTTACTTAAATTCACTGGCTTTATGACAACTTATATCAGATGCTATCTTTGCTGCATTTAATTGTTATTGTTTATATTAAGAATGGATTTTTTTTTTTTAAATACAGAATTATGACAAATTTAGGGCAGATAACATTATTTTTTGTTTAGTTTAATGCAGCATTCTCATCATCACTTTTGATTTATTCATAGTGATAAATTTCTTTTATAGATAGGCAGATGAGTGGATGGATGGATGAATGCATGCATGTTTCTGTGTGCTTGTGTGTGTGGGGTCTTGTAAAGTCAAACCTAATACAGGTACTGCAATAAGCAAATGTACCTAACATGTTTTACATACATGTGAAAGGAGATCTAGTCTAAGAATGGTAGTCAACTCAGTCCCATGACTGTGACAGAAAATAGAAGTCCTTTTAAAATTTATCACTAGTGCTGTGTCATTTTTAGTTAAGCTTTGAAAATATGTGAACATATTTGAAAACAGTTTTGCTAAGATTTTAAGCAACATATAGGAGTTGTGTGGATTTTTTATATACTTATGAGAATAATAACTCATAATAATGAGCAGCTCTTTAATCTAAATGAACAGGGATACTTTACTTAGGGAGAATGCCCATATTTGGTATTATGTATTTTTTATAAATATTGACAATTTCTTTTACCAACTCATGCCTGAATTCAAAGAAGACTTAGGTCTGAAGAAGCTACAGTGTATTGATCTTACCTTACCCCTTTTTATGTATTATGGATACAAAATCCAGCAACATAGATGATAGAAGTTCTTTTTGAGTCAAGGATTCCACTGAAACTGTCAATCTGTTCAGGAATGAGTAATAATTTATTATGACTTCATAAAAGGGATTTTGGTCAACATAAAGTTAAGTATTTTAGATTTTTTTTTCACTCTTAAATATAAATATAAGGTTCCTTACACTGTACAGGTTAAATATGTGATTCAGATCCACATCATACAACTCAGAGATAAAATGCATTTTGTCATTTTGTTATAGCTGTACTAATGGCTTGGACTGTTAGACAGTTAAAGCATTAACTGATAGAGATATAAAAAATCTTAGGCATGCTTATATTTTAGGTGTAACATCTACATTTAATCAAGTAAAATGTAGTCATCTAGTCTAGTGTGTTGGTATTGTCTGGGATAGAGTTAATTTTCTTCAGAGTAGCTAATATGGGTCTGTATTTTGGATTTCTGTTGAAAACAGTGTGGATAATAATGTTTTTTGTTATTGCTGAGCAGTACCTACACAGCATCAAGACCTTTTCTGCCCCTCACAAGGGTGCACAGGAAGCTGGGAGGGGACACAGCCAGAACAGCTGACCCTAGCTAACCAGAGGGGTATTCCATAGCATATGATATCATGTTTGGCAATATAAATCTGGGGGAGGAAAGAAGGGAAAGGATGTTCAGAGTGATGGTGTTTGTCTTTCCAAGTCACCATTGCACTTGATGGAGCCCTACTGTCCTGGAGATGGCTGAACACCTGCCTGTCCATGGGAAGTGGTGCATGAATTCCTTATTTTGTTTTGCTTGCACACGTGGCTTTTGCTGAAATTCCATTGACAGCAACAGCAAAGCAGACTGAAGCTTTTTTTCATTATAAGTCCTTCAAGCACTTCAGAAGCCAGAGCAGAGAGAAGGACAAGGACAAGGCAGAAGGTAAGTGCACTGCCTGTGAAGAAAGGAGGAAATTTCTGTGCAGATCAATAAAGCATAGGAGAGTTTTTTGTTTATTTTTTAACATGTTAGAAGGTATTGGTTTCAAATTGAGTAAATCCTTCTTAGTTCATGGATCATTGACTGGGTAGATTGTAACAGTTCCTCTGGAGCCATTATGGTATGTCATTTCAATCCAACCATTTAAATTGTGTATTCAGCCTCTCTGTTCCAACCCTACACAAAATGTCATTGAAATCATTGCCCTGTGTGCTCAGCATATTGTTTTAAAACCTTCACCTAATAGGTATTTAGTTTTTTTAAATATCATAAGCACTTAGGCCACTCTGCAAATGAACTGTTAAAAAATGTGTGCTTTAAAAACAAGAATAACAGTAGAAGTCAAGCAAAAATAATTCAGAAACTCTTTTAAATTGTTACTTAAAATAAAACCAAAAGATTCTTATCCAAAGAGAAACACCTTCTTAGAGTAGACCACTTTACCAGGTTATGTCAGTATGGAGCTGGTTGTCATTAGCATGCTGAGCATGCTATAGCTCTAATCTGTTTGCTAAACCTGCAAATAAAGTCATGATCAGATTCAGCAGAGGAAGCTTAAAGTACGTGAGAGAGGCCTCAGAATTGATGAGCATTTGGGAAATCTTAAAAAAGGAACTGAACCGTGCAAAGCAATTCCATCTTTGCCTTTTAGGTGCAGTAGATGCATTATCAGCCTTCAAGGTGAACAATAGTGGACAAAAATAATCATTAATGCTGAAAATCAGCTGCTTTTCTGTTGTTCAGCACATCTGTGGAACTATAGTTGTTTACACCCTCTGAAAAGACTGTTCCTTAGCTTCCTTTTTCAACTGAAGATAGTGCTTGACCAATACCTATATACTACATATTTATATGCTATAGCAAAGCATTAGGTAACATTAAATAGGATTAAGATGACAACAAGGCCTATGGAAGGCAACAACATGCATTGCCTTTTCAAAGAGCAAAAGTTACAGCATAGGTCAATAGTTAACACTAACAATGCATAAGCAACGTGGAAGACTTTGAAAGAAATTCCTTGGTTCTTCCAGCATTTCAGGTAGAAATAATACCCAACTTGCAAGCAGTGAAGTCTGTCCTCCTAAGAAGATCACAGAATCACAGAATATTAGGAGTTGGAATCATCTAGTCCAACCCCCCTGCCACAGCAGGATTCCCTAGACCAGGTCACACGGTAGCATGTCCAGATGGGTTTTGAATACCTCCAGAGAAGGAGACTCCACAACCTCTCTGGGCAGTCTGTGCCAGAATTTAAAGTAATTTCTCCAAGTTTTGGCATATGTTATTTTAGGATCCTTTCATGACAGTTTAGTTTAAATTCTTTTTTCCTCTCTTAATAAGAAGGAAAAGAAAGAATATTAACACTCAGAAAATGTGGTAATTATGTTCTACCCTGCATGAGTTGATTTTTTTTAGGTGCAGGTAGATTCTGTTTTCTAGTGACAGGTATACCCAGTACCAAAAAAACCTATAAAGTTATGTTTTATAATGTAAATTAATATTTCCTCATAAAATCTGACAGGAAATGATAGGAAGTGTTGTCTTCAATGAGGCCAAAATAAGATCCTTGGAGAAAATGTCTGATTTCAAATTTTATGGCCTTTGAAAACCAAAACACAATTCAAACTCAACTTTGAAATAGTTTATATTTTCCAGTAGCTGCTTCCTGGTTTTATAACCTGTAAGAAATGGCCTTGTGATGTGGATCCAAACTGTTTTATTTGCAAATGAATCATGTATTTTTCTATTGATTACAGACAACATCCTAATAGAATACAGGCTGAGGCATGAAAGAACTAGTATAAGTGGTGCATGACCTGTGTGATTCCTCTCTTCCTCCTGAACTTCCACCACTTGCAGCCTTTCTCTGAAGGCAACCTCATTAGATTCATATTCAAAAGGGTTAACAGTGTACAAAACATTACGCTGTAAGAAAAAAAAGCAGAGCTTTTACTTGTCTAGAATTTAGAACAACATTATAAATGTGGCTGCCTTTCTGACACTGTTACAGATACAACTTCCAATATTCCTCTGAGACCACTGCATTATTTCTGCTAGAACTTAGAGCAGAAGCCCAGAGTCATTCATCATCTCTCAACATGACATCTCTCTGACCAACAAGTCACTTAGCAAAATGTCCCAGCTGCTTGGCAGTATTATATGCAAAGAGAGCAGCAAATCCCAGGGGCGAAACATATCCTTTCCTCCCCCTTTTCTCTTGTCTAGGGAGCATAGATTGCCTGGAAAACAGTTCTTAGGCATCTGTAATTGAATGTGAGATGAACTTCCACAAGCTTTAATGAGGAGTAATATTACTGCCCAGGCAGCAGAAGTTAGTGCACTGCTCCATGTCCCAAATTATTTCATTAATATTAACCAAGGTTTTCAACTCTCCCCAGGCAACAATGCTGTAGCAGGGAAGAAGGATGCAAATAACTCTCACAGATGCCTAACCAATTACCAGAACGTGCAGGAATAATAAGCATATGGAAGTGATGTTTGTCAGGTAAGGGAAATAGGTCTTTTCCACAGGGAAAAGAGCTTTTCTTATTGTAGTTACACAAAAAAACCCCTTTTGTATGGTATTTTATTATAAAAAGTGTACTTTTCTTCTGTTGTCTTTGGCACTTTTAGGAAGAAAAATAATTCCAAATAACAAAAAGGCATTATTATTACAAACTTTGCATTAGAATATATAAACAATAAGAAAATCTTCTGTCATAGCCTCCAAAAGTACACTATTTGATGATAGATTAGTATAGCAATTTCAAAAGTAAATTTAAATGGAAATATATATACATATAAAGAAGACAGGAAGTTCCATGAAGACCATTCTGAAGGGCAGGCAAATGAGCTCTCAAGGGCAGAAGAAGACACTGATTTGTAAAGTAGCTGTGCAAGTTGATCCACAGGGGACTATGAGACATCCTTAAGCTTCTGAGGTCACAACTATAAAAGTACCATATCTGATTCATGCCATCCTTTGAATATTTCCATATTAATCTTAGTGAGGAAAAAAATGGTTCTACATATCCCTAGTAATTTATTAGTTTATGCATAATTTTATATGAATACTTCTTTAAAGTTCTCTTTTTTATCTTCTTACCTAAAAAAGGTGTCTGTTTTTTAGCTAATAGAGTGACTAAAGATCCATTTTTAGTTCTCAGTCAATATGTTTGACACTACTGGTCACCAACCATTATGTGTCTGTAATGAGAAGGCTCAGTCTGATAGCTGAAGCCTATCTATGCATAGCATATGCCTATATGCAAAGTATGTATATTTATGTAGTGAATGTATGCATACATAAACCTGAGTATAATAGACAAGTGTTTGTTCCATTCTAGTCATAGAGAGCTAATTTTCTTTGACATTGTTATCTAATTATTTCCACTATTTCAGAAGACTTCAAGCAGCTATCTGGGGGACTGGAGAATTGGAACATTAAAATGTTCCCCACATAAAGCTGTTCATGAGGTTCAGTGTATCAAACCTTGTCTAGACTATGCTCTCTTCTTTCTGCAAGGTGAAACAGCTCTGAACAGAGGACCTGAGAACGTTTGCATTTCCTGAGCATTCTGTAACCTGCTCTTTGGCCCACTCTCCAGAGGGATAAGAACTCTAGTTTTTCTTACATATCAGACCTCATCCAGGAAAATTCTTTTATTTTCTTCCCTTGCTCTTTCATTCAGATTTTCCATTGAGTATTTCCTCTTCTAGACTAAGCTAGCATCCTTGCCCTGTTTCATCCCACAAAATCATTCCATTCTAAGCCTAAAATGAAACTGTTTCTCCAACACTCTTAACAGCTTTTAATCTATTATTTATTATTAAACCACATAATTGCATTATTTATAGCTTTTCTTGTAAAGTATCCAGGGATGCATTTCTATGAAATGCTATTCAAAATAAAATGGTATTGCTCTAAAGAACAGTTCTCATTTATTTTTTAATAATTATTTGATGCTGCCTTGATTTACTGAGTCACTAAGGCATCTTATTCTTGGTGATTTAAGGGATGCTGTGAAGTTAAAATTCATATAAACTCAGATCCTCAGTTAATGCAATCGGCCAAGTTCCAGTGCAATCAGTGGAGTTCTGCCAACTCACACTCCTTCTGTCCTGCAGTAGTTTTTAAAAATCTCTCCTCATTTATGTTTAAAATGACACTTTAGAGGCCAAATAATTTCTTTTAATCTACATTGCTTGTCACAATCTACTGTTTATTTTTTCTATTTCATCTTCCTTAGACAGGTAAATCAGACTGGTTTATTTCTCACAGCCTTCCAGTTCTGCCTGTGATATAATATGACAATTTTGAAATGTTTTCACTGCTAACTCTGCAGGGAAATGTAATAAAATTGAAGCTATATGTTATGCATGTTTTATGGAAATGCTTTTGTCAAATCATAGTCACTGAGAACTTCCTTATTAATATAACATTATAAGGATCATTCTCAAACACTTTAAGAAGAATATCAAATAACAAATACCTATGAGAACATAAGTTTTTGAGTGAATGAATTATTTTAGGTCCTTCCATTTTCAGACATGCAGATTGAGAAATCATAGAGACACCTGAGTCTGAAAAGTGACTTAAATTGTTCATGCAAAGATTGATTCTCAGGGAGAGAAAAATACAGTGAGAAAGCTCTTCTGTGTGTGAAAGAAAAGTAGGTACCAATTGGAATTTTTCCACCCAAATTATTTTTACAATTTTAATAATTTTGACAGTAAAATGTTACTAGTAGAAATGGGAGAACAGAAATCCTAACTAGGCAAGAGCATCTAGTGAAGTAGAGTTTTGCACCTTGATAAGCTATATAACTACTTCAGCTGAGTTTTGCATATCTCTTACTGCAGTATTAATTCTTCACTTTCAGTAGGATCCCTAATTCTATCCTCTCTCTAACATGACTGCCTATTTATAATTTCAAGTGATATTATTTTATTAGTGCCCATGAATCACAAATACACAATTTACTTCAGGTACAGAATACATACTTCACATGAAGATAGTAAAAATTCCTCATGAATAAAGTTGATTTCTGGCTAGAAAATATTCAAACCTTTTACTATACTGAAGCACTATAATCAAGTATAATGGGAGTTGGTGTTTCTATTTAATATAAGGCAAGAAAGGAGCTAAATTGCACCATATATCTTCAGACTAACATCTATACAAAAATCTGAAGGCTTTTTGCTTCATAGAGACATATTCTTGCCTTGAATTATTATTTTTCCTATGGAATTAGAAATAGAATTTTGAAATCATTTTGACAATTTTCACACAATTCTTTTGGGGTTTGCTTTTTAAAATAAGATTAATTTTAAATTGTACATTTTTTTCATTAGTACATTTTTAATTTATTGCTTTTGTGGAGAAGGTTAGTTGCTAGTACTACTTTGACAAGCTCTTTCAATTGGTTGTCATCAGGTGTAAAAATCTGATAAAAAGCACATCAGACAGCAGAAACATGCATGCAGCCAGCAACTCCTTTGGGTCTGGCAAATTCCATGGCAAGGAAAAAAACATTTTAACTTTTCATACTGTATTTTCTAGCATGAGTGAATTGGAGAATGTTATTAAATTGAAGATTGTGAATGATCCTCATGATAAAGAAACTAGGTGAACCATTAACATGGTAGATTTCAAAATCTAGCAGATATTAAGGACTGAGCTAGTCACCCCAGGGTTCCTTTAGAGTAAAAGGAAAGAAGTAGGTACTGCTGGCACACACTTCATCTAATCAAAAGCAAAACTCTAAAATGGATCTAAAATTTCCATTCACTATAAAAGACCCTGGGGTGACTAGTTCTGCTGATAACATCTAAGAGTAAATATCTAGGGCAGCATATAGTTCAAGATTAAAACATTTATATTTAGGAGTCTACATTAAAGTGTCTACAGACATATGGGGTGTCAAGGCTTACCATGGAGACTATGGAGATCTAGAAAATGCAGTTGATGGATTCAAGAGAGCAAGCTAAGCAGTAAAATAGTGTTTACTTCAGGATCACTTTTTTGATGAGCTGAACTGCTCCATGCACTACCAGCTAAGCTTTTTCTGTCTGATATGGAAACTTAGTTAGCTAACTTATAATTCTGCTTCAGTAATCTCTACAAACAAAGGTGCAAGATGGAGACCTTGCAAACACATATGAGCTGACTTTCAGTCAGGTAGTCCAGGTATCAATTAGCATCAATACAGCATATTAAAATGAAATTTGGCAGACTTTTATTAGTACTTGTACTCATGATGAGTTCTTTGCTACTCCACAAGACTGTATCTGGTACACAGACCAAGAAAAAGCTAACTGCAGTTATATACACAAGATTCAGGCACACATTTGACTGGGTTATCAATACACTTTTAATTTTGCCCATTAAATGTGCTCCACTTTGCATGAAGTAATTAAATAATCTTTCAGCCAAGAAAGAGAACAAGTGTAAACTATTTCTCATGTCTTCAGAACAGCCAGCTGGCAAGACAGAGGCATGGATTCCAGTCCTTGTTTCACAGGCAGGCTAGCCAGAGGGAAGCCTGCTTTGTGGAGAGGGTAGAGGTAAACACTTAAAATGTTAACATGCTAACATCTACCTATTCAGTTTCACATAGACTTAGAAGCATATGATTAAGTGCCATAAAACCTCTCTCTTGTAGGGAAAAGAGAATAGTACAGAATCCATTTAGAGAGAGCACCTGAGTGATGATTGTAAAGCTCTAAATTTTGCACTTAGAAGCCCAGTCTGTACCACCTAGGTAACTTCACCTCTCTTCTCCCTTTTGTCCTTTGTCTGTCTAAAGTATTTAAAAGCTGTTGTTTAGTCAATCTTCATCACATTGACAGATATTACCACAATAGCTAATAACAGTAAGAGTTTCATTTATCTCTGGCAGAGCTCTAAGCACAAAGCCATAAATTTGGCCCAAAGTGACCCCAAGGATGACTGCAGTCTGAATTCCCAAAACAACATTATCAAAAAAAGAAGTGTCTACTAACTCCTAATTAATCTTTGATTAAAGCAGAACATCTAAAGAGAGACATGTGGGAGAAGCATTAATACAAAATTAGTTCAGTCAGACCAGTTCTTTTGCTGTGCATATAAAATGAATTCATCATGGCAGGGCACTTTCCTTGTTACCAAAATATTTCTGAACCTGACTGAATGCCTCAAGTAAACAAAGTCACCTGTAGTCTAAAGAGTAATTTGAAGTTTGTCAAAGGAAAAATTGTGAAGGACCATAATTTGCTTTCAGAGATATCAGAATAAAAATGCAGTAGTTATGCCAAATTTATGGGTGTTATGACTGTATTACACTAATGATTACACTTTTCACTTGCAAACAATACTGTAATATATACTAGTTGGAGTACTGAGGCACTGGCACTCCCTCAGAGCTCTTTCTCCAGCCTGGAAGACTTGTCTACTTCAACAGACCTGAGTCTGTCCATCCATGCTCCAGAGATCACAGAATCACAGAATCACAGAATATTAGGAGTTGGAAGGGACCTTGAAAGATCATCTAGTCCATGACCTGCACAAAAGCCATGGTGGAGATAGGATGAATAACATTAAATTATATCTCCCATTGCTTTAGACAAGCCATGATGGCTTTTGTCCAAAAAAAAAAAGAAGTAGATTACACCCCAGCAGTAGTTTCTCCAGCTATTTTCCAAAGGTTTAATATGAAGAGGGCATAATTTTTATGCCTTCCTCTCTTCAAGACAGCATGTTTCCACAGAAAAAAATATTCAAATTTCTTTTTCCAAGCCTCTTGTACATCAAAGAACTGAGTGAGTACAGCTTTAGTTGTTTACTTGAGAAGAAAATTGTTTATAAATCAAAATAAAGCTTGTTCAGGAATTTCTCAGTGTTCACTGCAGAGTTATAATCCTCTGATAACAAGGAATAACAAAGCTAACTTTGACAAAATTTTAATTATAACAGCACTGCCAAACCTCCCACATATTTCAGTAATGATTGTAATTGAAACAGTGTTTAATTTGCTCATACTATAATTGTACTTCTAAATCCCAAGGAGCCACAATCTTTTGGCTTGTGAAGATATGTTTAAATACCAAGAGAACATAATGTCAGAAAAGGGAATAATAAATTTGGCTTTAGATGGATAAACTATGCTCAAAGAGCTGCCTAAATCCTGGTTTAGCCTGGGTACTACAGGTAAAAATCTGCTGACACTGAAAGAGTTATAGTTTTCCCAATTCTCTTGTTGTGAGGTAACCAACTCCAGCCACAGCTTATTCTAAGGGCATGTTTGTAAAGGCATCTTAATATGACAATAGAGTGTATCCTTTGCAATTTTGCAGTAAGATCATAAGCTAACAGTATGTTTTACATAATATTGTCCTTCTGAAAATCTAATATTTCAGCATTGGAATTGGTTCAAGCCTTTTGTAGATAAAGACAATGTCATTTGCCAACTTGAAGACAAAGGATTTATTTAAGATATTTATGAAAATATATGCAGACAACATTTATGATTACACAAATGCATGTTCAGTTTGCAGGGGTTTTCAGAAGGTAGAATATAAGTACACAAATACCAAAGTGTAAAATTCTGTGGGTTTTTGTCTCCCCAATCTCTACTATATTTGGTGCTTTGAAATCCAATTGCTGCTTCAAACTGTAATTCAGCAAGACTTGGTACTCACAAGTTCATTGTGGCTTTCTAAGTAATAAAGTATTACTTAAAGGCTGGCTTTTAAGAAATGAAATAGCTGATTATGAAATGGTGACTCCAAAACATTGATAACTATAATACTCTATGGAAAGGTGGGGCTTAGGACATCAAAATCGTGGTTATCACAGGATTGCAGTCCTAGTCCTGCTCTCATCTGAAATAAGTGTCAAAATTCTGCTAATAGGTAACAGGAATCTAATCACATCCTAAATTTGCTGCTTAGGAGATTGGCTGGGTTCAAGAAGTGCTTTTGTGGAAGAGAGAACAGATTTTCAGAGACTTCAAGGAGTTAAATTCTAGATCACTTAGATAATGCTGCTTCTTGGCATGGCACATTTTTTTACAGTTTGTGAAGGGGATTGGACCTTCAGTAAATAAAATGGAAATTTCTGAAAATCAAAAAAAAAAGTGACAAATTCAAGCATGGAAGAAACTTAGAGAGGGGAACTAGAGTGCTTTGTTCAGCAGCTTAGTGACTTGCCATCTCCCAGATGGTTTTCCTCATGTTCTTTCTCTCTCTTTTCAGTTCTGGTAGAAGATAAACTCTTGAATAAAAATCCTTCTGTTCAGATTTTATAGATAATAATTTGCATCCCTTGCCTTTTTTTAAAAGAGTTATATGTGTGTGTGTATATATATATATTTTACAGGCATTCTGTCTTTTGAAGAAGCTGAAGTAACAGTGAACATATGTCATGCAGTGCATCTAACTCAGTATTTCTTAAAATAAGGCAAAGTTTCTGCTTTTTCCTCTGTAGAAAAGCTTTCAAATATTCAAGTGTTTCCAGCTTTATTTTTTAGTGTATAAAAAGTGGTTCATGTATTTCACCATATTCTTGCAGAAGAGGTTTGATCTTTACACTCATAAAGGACCTTCAGGCAAAAAAGGAAGTAAAGATGAAAACAAGAGGGAGCTGGAATGCCTTATAGGTGCAATGTTTGTTTTTCCTCATGACAAACTAAAAAGAGGGTAGTATAAACTGAAATAATACATATTCAAATTTACTGATGTTCTATCAAAATAAGCAGTGTATCCTATAAATACACTTTAATTCTTTTACAATTTATTTGTTCATAAAACCTTAAAGTTCTTGCAATTAATGGTTAAGAAATATCAGGTAAACTAGATTTTAAGTTTAATGAGGAAGAAAGAAAGGACCAAGCTGGCCTTCAACTAGTATTTTTAGAAGTTATTTGCCAGTAAAGAAATAGTATTTCTTTATAAGATACCATTTTTATTGCTTTCCCTGTGTGCCTGTTCTGCCTGTAACACAGATACACGTGTTCACAAAGTTAGAGGAATGGATCATACATTTGCTTGATATATTAATAGGCATTAGGGGTGTTAAAATGTAACAGTTTTGTGTTAAGTGAGGAAAATTACAGTACAAAACTACAGACCACAAGAGAAGGCTCTGGGGAGACCTTATTGCAGACTTTCTGTACTTAAAGAGGGCTTACGAGAAACATGGGGACAACATTTTTAGCAGGGCCTGTTGTGACAGGACAAGGGGTAATGGTTTTAAACTAAAAAGGGGGATATTCAGACGAGCTATATGGAAGACATATTTTGTAATGAGGATGGTGAAACAGGCTGTCCAGAGAGGTGGTGGATGCCCCATTCCTGGAGACATTTCAGGTCAGGTTGTCTGGGGCTCTCAGCAACCTGATCTAGTTGAAGGTGTCCTTGCTCACTTCAAGGGGCTTGGACGAGATGACCTTTAAGGTCTTTTCCAACCCAAACTATTCTATGACTCTATGATTCTATATTATTAGCATTAAATTAAAGCCATAATAGAATGGAATATAAGCTATGCTACAAAGTCAAAGTGAAAATGGCCCAAAAAAAAAGGAAAAGAGTAAGAAGATGGAACACTGACTTGTTTGATAACCTGAGTGACCAATTTTCAATTGGTATGATACTTGCAAAATGTTCTGGTAGTAGTAGAAATTGATGGAAATATTTTCTTAATTTAATAAGTGGACCTTATGTTATAATACATACATTTCTGAAAATGTGAATTCTCAAGCTTCAAAAAAAAAAAAAAATCTAGGAAAAAGAAGAATAAATCTAACTTGTTAATATACTGTATATATCAAATACACAGTTATCCAAGAAGCCAACACAAGCTGGCATGTATGATATAACACTTTGAAAATGTTGTTCCTTTGCAAAAGCCCCAAACAAACAGGAAAACAAAACAAAACAAACAAAAAAAACCCCCAAACATTTCAAGGGTTTATAAAAAGTACTGAGTATTATTTCAGCAGTATTAACTTTATTCAGGTTCTCCGACTTTGAAAGAAGCTGTTCAGCTTGTTGTCTAATAGGATCATAATTCTGCATCTTTGTGCAACATTAAGAAATAAAACTGCAAAAGTAGAGTTGCATTATAGACAAGGAGATAGAAACAAATCTTAGAAAGTTCTGGGCTTTAGTTAAAATGTTGAGTTTGCAAATACTCTATTTCCATACTTTCATTCTCACATGCAACAGATAACTTACTGTTCACTCTCTGCAACTACATGAGGGAAAAATAATCAGGCTACAGAAGAAATATCAATAACTGCTTTTTAACCTCATAACTCATCTTTCAAAATTATTTTCAGAGGTGAAGATGGCCTTATAGGTGGAATGTAGATTGAAGGGTGAAAATTAGGGAAGTTTACAGAGTAAGTAGCTACTCAGTCACACAGACTTCTCCAAGCTTGTTATCTCTGAAATGTCAATGAGAAATACTGTTTTCCAAGCAAAGCATTTCTGAGAAGCTGGATCAGTTGTATAAGATGTGCTCACCACCACTTCCATGCTCCTGACTGCACCATGCATAAGTTATATCCAAGAAAGGTGTACACAATGAGTATAGGATAAATATGGATGAAAAATGTCTCTTATGATGGCCACTAAAATCTACTGGGTTTTAGAACAGTGCTGAGAGATTGAGACTAAATATAGAGGCTGTTTTCACTCCTTCCCTAGCAACTTCCCCTGTTCATGCCTCTTCAGAAAAGAAGCAGTATATCAAGCAGTTACAATTCAAGGAGAGCACTGTAGGAACATAACTGGCTAAGGAAGTAAAATGTTGTATCAGTTGAGTGTTTAGAATAAGAAAATGAAACACAGATATAGAGAAAAAGGAGGTAAAGCTTATGTTCTTTCAGAAGCTGAGAAGCTGTTTACTATAGAGATTTGTTTGCTTAACCTCCTAAGTGACTCATTGCAGCAGAGAATTGAGCCTTTCACCTTCAACCATCTGCAGTGTAATCGAGTGTAAGAATTAATAGCTGGGTGCTGTGATCCAGTGTGATACTTCTCTCTATAGAGCAAATATATAGGAAAGTTTTTTAAGAGAATGGATTTGAAAATAGCTGAAAATCTCACATCACAAGGTCTCCTCATAAAAGAAATTTACTGAGTATCCTAAACACAGAATATACAAGGATATTCAAGCATTGTTTGAATAATATTTCTTGCCAAAAGAGGGAAAGAATCTAAAGGAGGGTAAAGCAAACCCAAAACAATCCTAATCTATATGTTCTAAAGAAATGTTCAATAAATTTTTTTTCACACTATGTTAATTTACAAAACCAACAAAGGAGTCAAAAAGAAAGTTTGATTTTAAGCTTATTTTGTAATTTCTATTTCGTTTCCAGGAATTTCACACTTCATAAAGAAAATGTTACTCAGTGCACAAACATGTAAATTACAGGGATACACTTAAAGAACTTATTTTAATTGTCAAAAATACACAGCATATGATTCTTCTTGTTTAAAGGTTGTTTAAACTAATGATTACATCATTCTCTCAGTAAACTTTAACTTTTTTCTCAGAACAGACATCACTCTGCATTTATATAGTTTGTATTTAACAAAAGTATCATGTAATAAGATTGCATCATAAAAAGAAAATTATTTCCAGAATAAGCATTCCATCTTCCAAAAAAATTACCATCTTCAGAGACTGACTGTTTTTCCCAAATTTGTCATTACCATATACTTACTTGTCTACTCTACTTTATTTTCATGTGCTCTTCGGATATCAGCAATGATAATTTCATCATTCACAGCTAGCAGTAAGTCCTGCCTAGAGGAACTTTTACATACAGAGAACTTTGAAATCTTCCTTAACATGAAATCCATAAAATGTAATTTATACAGTCTTCTGTCTTTTGCAAATAGTCATCAAAGAACAAATTCTACTCCATATTTTACCTGTCTCAAAACACACTGTAGCATTGGCTTTACACAGATCTTGTAGGAATATCACAATCAGGAACTGCACTGTCCCTGCAAAAACTCCAAGGCTTTTTTCTCTGCCCATCTAAGACATCTCAAATTTCTGTACTTGTTCAAAAGAAAATAACCTTTGATTTTATTATCTGTGATTGTTTAAAATAGATCAATAATTTAAGTTAATATGTTTATCTGATGTCTGGATTATCTGACTGAGGAAAGCTTTTCTGATGGAGAACATAGATTTGCTGAACAACCCTTGGAGAACTGGACAGATATTTGATGAGAACAAATCTACTTAATAGACTAACAAAAGTAAAGGATTTTAGGGTATTAATTAACTCTTTAGAGACACATCAACAAAGAGATGTACAGGGATGTACCTGCACAGTTGTAATTTAGAGTCCCTATCTCCCCACCCCAAACTGACCAGCTCCTCTTCCTCTCCAGGAGAGACTGGTGGTGTAATTTGGCCTTTATTATTACAGGATGCTTCACATTACTGAAGACCTGAAGCTATAGGGGAATTAAGACAAAACTGGCAGTTATTACAGTCCAGGGTGTGGTTGTCAGGGTGATGGCAACAGCAGGGTGGAGAGCCCATGCTGGAGCAGGTGAAAAACATGAAGAGGAAAAAGTGGTAGAGCCATTATGAACTCACCACAACACCAGTTCCCCATCCTCCTGAGGAGGTAGAGGAGTCAGCAATGAAAGTGAAGTTAAGCTTTGAGAAAAGAGGTTGAGGACAAGATGTTTAGATTTTTGCCTGCTTCTCATCATCAAAATATATCTGAATTGGCAATAAATTAAACTCATTATCCCCAACCCAAGAATGCTTGGTGTAATGCCTGACAGTAATCAGTAAGTGATCTCTCTGTCTTCATGTGAATCCAAGAGCTTTTCCAACTCATTTTCACTTCCTGTCCTGTTTGAGGATATGGGGGTGAGACAGAAGCTGCTGGGTATCCTGTAGCCAGGCACAGTTACAGCCACCAAAACTACACAGCCAGCAGAAGTTGTGTACACTAAGTCAGCTGGCTGATGCTCTGGCAATCACAGGAACTTTCTGGAATTACACTGCAATGACAGAGACGCATCACAGCCCCACAGGTTGTATAACAATACAGTCATGCTCCATGGAAAATGCTGTAGTTTTCTGTAATGCCTGACTTCTTAGCTTGGATTGAAGATTTGTTATCCCACCTCTTGACTCTTATCCTGAAAAATCTCTTAGCATTGAGACTCTAGAACCTCCCTAAGTAGTGATCAAGATACTTGGTAAACTCATGCTTACGTTTAAACAAAATATTTAAATTATTGTGTTGCAAAATAAGTATATTTTTTCTTGTTCTACCTTTAGTAGCCATGAAACATAATCAACTCCTTCTTCCTTTACATTTTATTTAATATTTCAAGCCCATTACAACTGTTGCTTCAATTTTTTCTTTCCTTTGATGATTTCATTTCACATCCCTAATAATTTGTATTGCTGTGCTCAAAACTATATTAGTATTTTGCTAAGTCCACTGCCCAATCTTAGAGGCATTATGCCAGATGCCTCCCATGCCAAAGCATCATAATTTCCTTCTATGTCTTACATGCATTATTCCACCTAATGAAGCAGAGGTTGCAGGAAAAGGTAAGATGCTTTATTGGCCCCATGAATATAATTTAGATTATCACAACTGCAATAGTACCATTATGCACTTTTGTAATGCACTTCAGAGTTTTCCCTTACAAAGGAATTATTTCTGATTTATTTGGTCTGAGGCATAAATAATGCTGTTAATTGCTGCAAATTTACAGTAAGTTTGCAGTTCATTGAAACATCCAGGGTTTTTTCTGCCATAACACTGCCTGTCTAGTTAGTTCTCACTTTTTATTTTACCATTTTATTGTGCATTTTCCCCTTTCGTTGTTTTTGATGGTTTTGGCTTTTGTAAGCTGTTCTCTCTTCCCCTCTCGCCTCCTGCTGTGTTACTCTCTTACTAGTCCTTGCTTTGTCTTTATTTACAGATCATTAAGAGGTTTTAATCACCCTTTAGTTTCTCATTATCCTCCTTCCATGTCTGCATACTTTTTGTACATTTTCAAGTTTCTGAAACTTTCTGTTTCATTATTCTGTAGTATTTTCTGATTTATTTCTTCTAGATCACTTGCAGACAAATTATCTTCAGATTTGATTCCAACCTGTTCTGCCTTTCATTTCAGGTAATTATTCTGCTTTGTGAAGCAAAGTTCTCTCATATACAGTGTAACAACTCACTGGACAGCCTTTTATTTATTCATATTGTCAATTTTTACAAAACCAGCATAGTTGCCTTCTATAGCCAATACAGGGAGTTTTTTTGCCACTATGCCTTCTGATTCTTCTCTGTGGTGGATATCCATAGAGGAGTTGAATGCATTAGATTCCATTCCTGCTGAGCTACATTACTTTCCTAACAAATATCCATAATGAGGAAAAAAAATGCAACTATTGTAAACATTTTAGAATATAATCTGCTGCTTGGTTTTGTACTTAGTTTTACCCCCTTGCCTTCTCATTTTCTTCCTGAATAGTCACTGACAACTGCATGTGATACCCTGATTTAAGGCCTGCATTCACTTGCTCATTTATTTGTTGTTGCACAGGTACATCTGTCTAGTTCAAGAAAAACTAAAGTGTGCTAGGAAATTCTGTATAAAACTACTTATATACTGACTCTGGGGGAAAATACCAGTATTTTTCTGTAGAACTCCTGGTTTATCAAGAGTATTTTAATTGCTCTTTTCAGCAAATAGGAGCATTTGCATATCTATGGCAAGGTGTCAGCTGAAGACATATCAAGTCAAGCAATGTGAGTCACACCATGTCAGAATACCAAGCACAAAGTAACTTTATGGAAATGCTGCAACATGACATTCTATGTCAGAATCAGATACATCATTACCCAGGCAATCCAACTATGACAACTTCATTATCTAAAATTTTCAATGCTGCAAAAACATGTTAGCTAGGAATTGCAAAGGTCTTTTTTAGTCTTAAAACCTCTGTTTCTTTGGTGCAGTGTTGAAAGTGATTTATATGTCGTGCTGAGAACTCCCCTTCTACAGAGAGAAGTAGATTTTTCTTTACACAAATAAAGTAACTACAACAAAACAGTAAGGCATAACATTGAGATAACAACATTTGTCACACAAGAAGAATCCTCAGGATCAGCAATGTGACACTGGGAGAGACATAAAGAAAAAGCTGAACAGTTGTGCATAGTCAAATACACTCTTACCTTAGTGATACAAGAAAATATTCAGACAGGCTTGTTTGGGGCATTTAACTTTGGCTGCTATTTTAGGTACTTACAATCTGTTTATAGAGCCTCTAAGGCTTCCAAAATTCATTTAGAAATCTAAACTCATAGAACCTTGTTGCCTTTCTTAAGCCCCATTGCCTTTATAGGAAACAAAGGCTCCATCTAAACAGATGTTTAAGCATCTCCTAATATCCCTTATGGTTATTTGTTGGTCTTGAAGGAAGATATTTCTTGTTTTTCTCTTAGCAAAGGTTTTAGACTTTACTAAGACAAAATACTGTAGGACATAGGCATAATCTTATTAAAACACAGTTCATTTGGCATGCTTCCAACAAAAATGTCTTTCTGTATGATTTTAAATTCCTTAATTTGAGACAGTTGATGCTGAGTACATTACAGAAAACCATTTTCATCTTACATTTCTCCAATTAGATAAGCAAGGTAAAAATCTTTATACCTTTTTAAAGAATCTTGGCATGGTGACCATATCTCATCACTGTTTTTAACTGCTTTCTTGAAACAGTTCTTACAATTCCAGCCACTCCAGGAAGAAAAGTCCTGGGAAACATTCACAAAGGCTCTTTTTGTGAAAAAATGAAGATAATGATCCTTGTGGAGTAAACTTGAAAGAGAAAGGAAGGCAAAAGTCTTGACCAACTTTTCTTGCTTGCTTGTTTTGGTTTTGGCAGTTCAGCTGGTGATTTAGATTATTCATATTTCATTTGCTATTTAGCCCATTTTAGTGCAAATTGCCATAAATTTGGGGTTGTGAGAGCAGTGATCATCTGAAGACAAGTATGAATCCAACAACAAAAATCAATCAAAAGGAAAGTCCACACAGCTAGGTGCATGTCTGAAGAAACTTCCTCTTTCTGTAAGCATGACAAGTTTAGAAACTGCAGCATGGCCAAACTCCTTGAAATCTGAATCGTTTAAGTGTAGTGCTTCCCAAATCTCTGGAATTTAGTGTTAGGCAGAGAAACTCAGCAAAAAAAGTGCTGTTGAAGGGAACTGCAGTTATCACTGCTGGAGTTCCTGAGGAAAGGAGAAAGAATCATAAAGGAGTAAAGCTGGCTGCTTTTTTATTAGGAGGGTTACTTAGATGTGATGGTTGCATGCATCTTTCACTTGTTTGCTATTGTTAGGCTCTTCATTCCCTCTGTATGACTACCAATGCACATGCCTCAAATCCCATCACAGACTTCACAGTTGTATTCATGTTCCTTTTTAACAATTCAAACTTTAACTTACTCTTGTATCTGGGTACATTTGGTACATGTGTCTGTATCTTGTGAAAAATAGTCGTCCTGTTGAGTAATGCTTACTCCCACTAACGTCTGCTCTGATAAGATGGGATGAGTCAAACAAGGTGTTTGTAAAGGTTAACAAGTAATATATTCAGAGCTGCAGATAAATCACCATGCCCTTCTATATGGCAGATGCTACAGAGCAAATTGCTATGAAATATCAAAAAGTAGGTAAATAGATAGGTAGAATAAGCAGCTCTAAAATAACTTCAAAGGTGGTCTTTCAGAAAGCTGAGCATTATCTCTGTGCAAAATAGTGACACTGTGAATGACCACTGAATAGTACTTCATTTTTAAGAATCTAGATGCATCATGGGAAAAACACTTTTTTAGTGTCTTGTCACTGTGTGCTGCCAGTGTTAAACATTGTTGTCATCCTGATTTTGCAGCTTTTACACCATGTCTGATGTGGGCCCTCTCTAGAGGATTTGCTAGCCAAAACAAAACAGCATCATGGTTCTGCTCTAGCTCTCTGCTTCTCTGCTACAAGAGTCAAAGAGACAGTCAAAATACACTGGCTTTTTTTCTTTCTTTCCTTCTTTCTCACTTTCTTTCTATATCAAAGGAGCCAAGGAAATCATTGATCATTCCATGAAGGATTTGGTAGCTCAGTATGTGGTATCTGTACTCTGAAAGACAAGTGACAAAAGATTTTAGCTTATGAAGAGGTACTATTATGTTTAGTTGTTAGGTCAATTTTCAGAAGTCATGCAAAACTGATGCTGTTGATGCAGTCACTACAAATGGCAACACAGAACCAAGATGAGGAAATTATCAAACCAGATTCTACTTCTTACAATTTCATTTTGTCAATTAAACATTTTCTTTTGTTTTCTACAAGTGTGCTACCTACTCTCCTTCCTACCAGAAATTTAGTTCTGCCAGTAGAATACAAGTTGTTACATTCTGTCCTTGTGTTGGCACTATTCATTAATGAAGTCCTAGCTTTGGATCTCCTCCACCCTTTCATGACATGGGAGTAAAAGATATATAGTCAAGGCTCTGGGTTTGCTATGCAATGGCCCATAGAAAATTATTGCAAACTGCTAGGCTTCAGTTTTCCAAAGCAAGGTCATCAGTAAATTCTGAGTGGAAGGAGGAATATTTACTCCACATTCCCATATGCTAATTCTAATGTACTCAACACCTTGTGTTTCCTATTGGCTGAGGCTAGACAGGTACCTATGCAGTAGGAAAATATTATATAACTGTATGAATTATTTTTGTTACTGAGATGGTCTAAAATTGTTCTTCAGAGGCACCCACTTTCTCTACTGATTGGATGGGGAGTCCGTATGTTTGCCCAAGGTGCTATGAATCAGGCTGCCAAGCCAGCAGGCCCTTTATCAGATGTTGTTGTACTTACTTCAGGTGAAAATTTTACATTTCAAAATGCTAACTACTTTTACTGAATATAAAAGCTTCACCTGTAGAGTTATAGTACTGTTTATTCTAAGGAAATATTCTAGCTCAACCAACTGTTATGAATCTGTACATGAACTACACTGAATCACCTGACAAATATATTTGTAGGGGTTGCTGAAGCTATAAATGGGCACCAGTGTTTAACTTAAATTTTGTTTCAGTAAACCAGGATAAATAGCTGAAATTTTGGTAGTTGTCTTTAGGATAGTTGTATCACTAGATACTGTTGGTGCTTGGTGTTTCAAGTTTTTTCTGTTCAGACTGTCTTTATAACTTTAGCCAACTTATGTTGGACTTTAGTGAAGCTTACATTCTGCTAAGGTAAACTTATATTCTTCCTCATCATCATCAGCTTTAGTTCCTGATCAATAGTGAGTAAATAATGTGATATTGTTTTAAAAAAGCACAGAACAAATCATGTAAAATAGACATAAAAGCAAGAAGTAAAATATTTTTTAGATAATTTTTGTGCTGTCACCCCAAAGTTCTGATTCCAAGGATTAATTGTTCTACTGAAGTAAAATCAGCCAGAAATGGGAACTTTAATCCAGTACAGTTAGAAGTGTTATCTTTTGGTATATTATTTATTGGATATAGATTGCTGGAACCTTGCAGAATATGCTAAAAAGACAACTTTAAAGCCTGTCCCAGCCATATTTTTCTGTATCAGTATAGACAAGCTCTTTGAATAGATGGATCTTTATCTTTTTTTTTTAAATTAAACCTTTCAAACTATCCCCATTTCAAACAAACTGGGTTTTGCACATTTGTTTGACATTTTCAGAAGTACCTAAAAGCTACTTTTAAAAGGGACTTAAGGAAACACTTTAGATTTTATGAGGAAACAAGAATAAAAAACATTGTTGCAAGTGCTCTTCAAGGGCAGAAATTTACCAGTAAGAGAAAAGTGAGCAAAGGGAAGGAAATCTTCTAGAGCTGACTACGCTACTGCTTCATTAGAAAAGCAAAAGGCTGTGAAGGAAGTTGCTTTTCTTGCTTTTCATATATGAGGGGTAAAAAGCAAACTTAACTTAGTGCTTAATTGGCTCTCTGAGGTAGAGCTGTGTCACTGAAAATGCCCTATTATTACATCCCATTTTTTGTGGTAATAAATGCCATCTGGGTAAATTTGTTAGCTGCTAATTTGAGGTAAAACAAGAATTAAAGCTCATTACCAAGAGCTGTATTCTAGAGCCATCTGTGAGCTTTCTCCCATATTATGCCTAGCAGTGCTCCACAGTATACTAGAAGAGGCATTCTCTTGACCACTGTCACACCTAATTCAAAGTAAAGGTACTGATACTCAGGTTTACTTTTCTTCTTCAGCAGGTGCAGTCAGTGTGGCAACATGGGGGTCATAGTTCTTCTAGACATAAGCACCTGAGGAAAACAGCAGTCTTAGCCAGGAAGGACTTCAGTCCTACTTACAATAAGAGATTCACTTTCCAGGAAAGCTTCATAGATCTTGAGAGTACTTCGTTTCAGCTCTGCTTCCTTTCCCCCATTCTCCATCACTTCACATTTAATCCCTTGCCCATACTTTACATTCATTTATTGAAACAATGTTAGGTCATAGAATGCACCTGGAACAAAGCTGTCTATAATAATATCAATAAAAATCCTTCAAGAAATCATTGTTTCTACCTGGTGTATCCTGTGGCGAGGGAAACATTCGCATTACTCTAATTTGTGTGAATATTGGTAAACAAATATAGTAACTTTCAAAAATGATCATCAGGCTTTGGCCTTCCTTTTGTGCAAGACAATGTCATACTCCTATAACATTTAACTACTTTCCATTTAAAAGCTTTTCTAAAAAAGTATATTCTTTGCTTTGAATAGTGGTGTACAAAAGGAATCCATCTCAGCAGTTTAACATTCTAAATGAAACAATCAATTTGAAAGACAATCTGCTATTCATCCATAAAATTATTAACTCATGAAAAACAGACATTTCTCCACAATATTATAGTCACATCTTGGTAAGAGATTTAAAACAACTGGACCTCACAACCTTTAGATACAATTAAGTACATGTAGGGCTAAATCAGCAGTAAGTGAAGTGTTTGAAGTCTATCAGTGTTGAATGAAATAGCTTCATAACCAGAAGCTATGAATAAAATGAAAATAGACAAAGACTTAATCACTAGTCAACTCCTTTGTGGGTAGAGAAAAGAGAATCTAGTTGTTTGACAGCTTTTATTTATCCAAAGGCCAGAATTAAGAAATACTCATTTTATAGAGCATTCTTTCAATAGATCAGGGCAACTCTTCCCTCCTATAGATATATATGTCACAAAGCAGTATGCATAAAACATGAGCCATGATAATGAAAAGCAAATATTTTGTCTAAAGGCAGAATCAGAGTCAATTTACTGTTCCAGGATGCAATGCTGCTATACTTGATTCCAACCTGGGTAAACAGTTTCCATCCAGATTGCACTGGGGAACCATCATGGTTATTTTATAAGTTACAAAATAACTAGATTAAAACCTTAAGAAAGTTGTGGTAAAATAAAAATATCCAGATACAATCAGTTATTCTATCAAAGATATCAAGTTTTCTTCATATTACATATCATTTTGAAAAAGTCATGTTGTTGATTTTCCATTCATTTCTATTTCCATAACTAATGTCTTCACAATTTATTCCAAAGGTTTCTATTCTATTGAGATCAAGAGACAGGCTCCTGTTTCTCTGGGTTATGTTTTCCTTTCTGTTAATTAGAGTACAATTTTTATTATTTGACAGACATAGATAAATTCCCAACTTGATAAATCATCTACTCTTATCAAAATTTAAGAGTGTGTCAGTTTTTTCATTATTCTGCAGTGACAATCATTAACTGTCTTGATGTGAGCACATTAAACTCTGAATTCTGTTTCCTCCTCAGATGTGGCAATTTCCATTACTATTCTGTCACTGCCATTACCCATCCTATCTCTCCTTGTGGACATACTTTGCTCTTATAGAGAGTGATGCAAAGTATTAATAGCTTTCATTGTTAATAATGTCAACAGTCTGAGTTCCAAACTTCTTTGGGTCTCAAGCCTGTGTCTTCCCTTTTTATATCAATTTCTAAAAGAACTTCAACAATAGAGACCAATGGCATCTCTAATGAGTAACTTACCCCAGCTAAAATCATCAGCTCCTAACTTTCTCTATTGGTTATTGAGACAAATAATGGTTCCTTAATTTAAATGTTAGCTGACATAATATTTTTCTAACAGCTGACTAAACAATAACATGGAGAAGAACTTTACTTATACATTTCCAGTTCTTGTTACCAGTATTTCAGTCTTAGATGTCCTGAGCTCAGTCCAGTCACTGGATTCGGTGATCAATTTTTTAATGAACTTCAGTAGCCAGCAAACTGAAATGGAAAATTGGTGTAAATTTCCCAGTGTTCAAAGTAGATGCATTCAAGGAGCTAAATGGCAGGGGAAAAAAAGTATTTATAGCATGATATAATTCATTATACCCTACTGAGTTTCACATGGCACTACATAGGTACTTAGAAGATTGAATCATATATTTTGAACAAAGAATATTCCTACCTCTATGTCATTTATGTATTATATAATAATTCAGCTGCTGACAGAAAAGGTGTTCTGGAGTATTATAGGAACAATAAATGGATTTGCATGTATTAGCCATCTGAATTGTATTTCTAGTGTTGACATCACTAAATACTGGCAGTGAAAGTAGTACCAATGTGACTACTGTAAGCAACTTTTTCCTAAATATTCAAATGAGATTTTTCTTTTCACAGAGACTATTGATCACAATATACACTGATGGAAGTATTTAAGTAGAAATTGAGATTGCTTATGCTAGGGTGTGGTTTAGAATTTGAAACTGAATCAGGGTTCAGATTAAGTGAAAGCATAAAAATTATTATAGCTTTTCTTCTAACATTTTGACCCAAAAATTGCAGAAGGCAAATGAGATATGTTGTTCTGGTCAGCACATTGTGATTCTGACAAATGAGAGTCTCATAAGATTAGCACTGTAGGCCAAAATTTTGTTATTCAGTTTCTTGAAATGAATTTCATTCTGTTCTGAGACAGTTTTGTTTTCTCAGTTTCATATTACAGCCACCACTAAGGTGTTTTTCAATGTAGCTTCTGAATTCTTTTAATCTGGTCATTGTGATTTACTTGATAGACACATTATGAGTATTCC
The DNA here is from genome assembly GCA_013399015.1 of Galbula dea. Classification (NCBI taxonomy): domain Eukaryota; kingdom Metazoa; phylum Chordata; class Aves; order Piciformes; family Galbulidae; genus Galbula; species Galbula dea. The sequence continues at coordinate 455,145 of VWZX01000621.1, forward strand.
TATTTACACACATTCCACTCAGAGCAGTGTTCAAGGAAACAATGATCAGAGTTAAAGGACCTTAAACTATCAGCTTCTTGAGTAGTACATGCACAAGCCTCAGTTTTCAGCTCAGCAAAATACAGCATAGAGGCAGGAAACAAGATCAATGGAAGAAGTCACCAAATAGATCAGCTGCACTAAACCAACCAATTCCTATGTGACTTCTTATCTGCCAAGCTGGCAAGTGTTGTGTTTAAACAATTTGGCAGCTGATAGGGAAAGAAGCTCTCCTTTAAGTGTGATGTCTGTTAGCTCCATGTCAGACTACTCTTAGAGGTACCATGCATTCATCCTTCCTACTCATAAGGAAAAACTGAGAGACACCAGGATAAAGAAATGCAATTAGGACATTTTAAATGTATACCTGCTGTTATTTACAGCACAGTTACATGTATAGATAAAACCTGCCCCATTAATTAATAATCTATTTTTCTCCCCCCTTTACTGTTTTCTACTCTTTCTTGTAAACTGTATGTTCACTGATAGATTTCCTTATAGCTTTATGTAAAATGTTTCACTGAAACATCTGGATATAAGGCAACTACTGTTTGAAAACAGCAGTTAGGTATGTTGACAGGGAATGATAAAAATATAAATTAACTAGAGAGCAATGTGTACCTGATGCCTTGTGCACCATAAATTTTCCTCTGTGTGTGCTTTAATTGAAATACTTATGAGAGTTTAAGCAATGAAAATTGAAATGCACACAGATAGAAATTTGCAGTTGGGTAAATAACTCAGTAGGAGATTATCCTGGAGATAATGCTAGAAAGTGAATATGAGGCATCAAAATGTTGACTATAGCAATTAGATCTTAAAATCCATTTGATTTTATTATCAGCACTTATCTACCAGCCTCTCAAAAAAGTTGTGTTTCCTGCCTTGATGTAAAAAACATTCTGTTGTAGTCATAATTATACAAACTATAAGCATAATCAAACTAGATTAAGAATAATAAATCAAACAGAAATCATGAACATCACCCTTATAATATTATAAGACCATGTGTCACAAAGAACATAAGGCAAATATGCAGACACTGAAACAAAGAGCCTATGGCTAAGTCTATACACCTATAAATGTTCATAAATATCTAAATAGCAGTACATATAAGAATATTCTTACAAAATGATGAGCAAACATATAACATTGGCTAAAAACAGTAATAAAAGCAAATTTCTTTTTCTTCAGAGCAGCCAGAGTTTCATCTAAGAATAAATTATATTTTTATTAATAATAACTGTCCTTATATATTTCACACTTTGTTTTACTGTAGCAGACAGGCTCTTACTAGCTTTCTTCACTTCACATGCTTACTGAAAGACAGAAATCAGAGGAACTAAAAGGAAAAAAGTAGTCCTCTAATAGCAGAAGATCCAGATTATGACTACTCTAAAGTCAGACTTAACTGCTCACTTTAATATCCAGTAAGTATTAGGGAGCATTCATGGCTTACTGATAGGTCTATCCTAAACCAAAGATTCTATTTTGTCCATGCAGTGTATTGCAATGACTTCTTTATTGTAGAGAGTGTTGGTCCCCATATGGTTTATTCAGATATAATAAAGATGGCTAAATAAATTCCAGTTTCTGTATAGAGTATGTAGTAACTCAGCAGGAATCAGTCCCTTTTCATGTTGATACACCAGTGTTGCAGACAACAGTCTTGTGGGATGAACAAAATGAAATCTTTCTTTAATTTGATTTATTTCTTTAATTTAATTTAATTTCTATACATGTGTACATATAGATATAAAACTATACTGTTGGGCATATTTTAAAGCACACATGCACATGCACACAAACATATACCTTGGCACATTTTGCTAACCACAAATGACTCTTGCAAGCAAATTGTGGTGAATCCATGTTATACATGGATTATAAACTAATTGATGTAATCAAGGTACTCAGCATCATAAAATTGTGTCTATTGCTTCCAGAAATGATCTTCTGATTTCATTAGCTTTTAGAATTAGTGCTTATCTTTGACTTTAAATAGACTACAAGCTCTGTACCTTGCATATAAATGTTCAGTCTGTCTGTTTAATCATTCAGTTTCGGTGTTTTGCATGATGCCATATGTTCCTGTGACTAAACAATTTGCAGTTGCTATTCAGATGGCTTTTATTTTTGAGATCTCTGAGACTTCAAATTTCTCTACCAGTAGTGCTGTTTCCCCCATGCCCTGATTTACCCCTCAGCTTAACAAACAACAGTATATTTTTATATTGCCTAGCAGAGAACATGGATGGTGACATTTCTCCACATGATGATGTTGATTACTGTCACTCCATCACGCTCATGTGTTCAGAACAGATCCTGCAGGGATACATCTGATTAACTTCTTCCTCTTCTGTACACTTATTCCAAAGCCAAAAAGCTTTATTTCTTAATGATCTCATTTGGTGTAAATATTTTTACAGTATTTCAAAGAGAGCTATTATATTTTGGTATGTCATTTTTGTTGTCAAAAAAATGTATTTCTTTTTAGGTTTTTGAGGTTTTTTTTAATTCAAAATGATATGATGTGGTGGGTTGTTATGTGCTTACCAAAGTCACTCTTTCACTCTCCCTCCTCAGCTGGACAGGGAGGAAAAAATGTAACAAAAGGCTTATGGGTTGAGATAAGGACAAAGAGAGTTCATTCACCAACTACCATCATGGGCAAAACAGATTCAACTTTCAACAACAGATTCAAAAAAAAAATCCCTAAGAATGTAAACAAAACCTTCTAGTCTTGAGCTGGCCTAAAGAAGGAATGGTGTATTGCTGACATGATTTCTTCACTGGAACGTGGACTGAAGATAACAGGTAAGTTTTTACTTAGTTAAAAGATTGGTTTATGTGATCAAGAAAGGGAATCACTAATATCTCAGGATGAAAGGGAGAGAGAGGAAAAGGGAAATGTCTGCCTTCAACTGTGAATTCTATTTTATTGAATGTTTGTACTAGTTCTCATTCTCTCCCATACCCTGCTGAGGGGGAGGGAACAAGCTGCTGTATGGTGCTTTGCTGCCTACTGGGGATAACCCACAGCAGCATTAGAAAATAAGGATTCACAGACTGAACAGATCAACTCTACAGAGTAAATACCTAAAAATAGACAGTAACAAATAATAATAAATCATAAAAAACCCCACACACAACAAAAATACAAAACAAAAAAAAACCCCTCATGTCTTCTTGGTGCAATAGAGTTCTGTAATAGGGCAAAGAGAATAATAATATATTTGTCTTATTAATCACTAAGTGGCACAGGGCCAAGCAGCATTAATGCAAACTTTGACATACTGCTTTTGTTTAGGTGCAAGCTCCCAAATTTCCACTCATCCAGTAGGTATTTATTGCTAGCCAGGTTTAGCTTCATATTAGAACACTGGATGAGTCATTACATTGATAGCATGAAAAGCTGAATTATGCCTTGCAACCATTACATAGCTTCTTTAGGTGGCTGTTTAAACAGGTAACAAGGAAGGGACTTTTTAGGAGGTCAGACAGTGATAGAACCAGGGGAAATGGGTGTAAGCTAGAGGAGGGGAGATTTAGGTTGGATATTAGGAGGAAGTTCTTCACTATGAGGGTGGTTAGGCAGTGGAACAGGTTGCCCAGAGAGGTTGTGGAAGCCTCATCCCTGGAAGCTTTTAAGACAAGGCTTGATGGGGCCCTGGGCAACCTGATCTAGTGGCTGGTGTCCCTGGCAGGCAGGGGGGTTGGAACTAGTTGATCTTTGGGGTCCCTTTCAACTCTGACAATGCTATGATTCTTACAAGGAGGTTTATGCAGAGGAAGTTGTATAGAATTATTTTTAAAAGGTGAATGAGAGGATGTAAATATTACAACCACATTACTAAATGGTAGTCACTAGTCCAATTTTTGAGGAGTCTTCCACACTGAAAACTACAAAATGGAGCACAACCACTTTTTTGTCACTTTTATGCCCCAGCTGGATCCTAGGGAAATCATTCAAAGCTGCAAAAAGGAAAACACCTGTCTGGCCAAGAAGCTGAGTGCTTCTTAGGGCAGAACATTTCTTCCCAAATGTTAGCACTGTAAGATTTATAATCCAAACATAATGCAAAGTAGTGTACAGAAAAATTTCTCTGAAGTTTCAGCTTCCAGAGACATTTTCAGCCATACTGAATCTCTGCTAGCACCACTTTAATGAATCCTCACTAGCAATGTTTTAGGGCTTTGTTTCACAGCTGTAGACTGGAGAGCTTTGTATACCTCATCTGTGCAAGGTTTGAATAGAGTTCACCACCCTGCAAAAAAAAAACATTTGGATAAATCTTTGAGGGTATTATTCTTCAGGGTGATTTTCTTCTTAGACCTGTCATTCAGTTTTGTCATGATCTTACTCACAGATTGCCAAAGATAAGCAGAAGAAATCAGCTAAATGTTTATTCATAGAACCAGTGTGGGATTATTTTTATCTCACTAGGAACATTATAAGCTCAGAAGTAAAGTAGCTACTTTTAAATTGGATAACACTGAGGGAATGAAGTTCAGCAAGCATGAAGATAGCAAAGAACAACAATTTTTTAAATGTTGATCTTTTTCTTCTGAGAAAAATAGTAGGTAGTGAAAAAAATTCACAACAGCAACTTTCTAGACAGTAGTTATACTGAGTCAGTTTGCTTAAGGGAAAGCATCATTTTTTAGCAAAAGAAGAAAATTAAGTTAATGAGTGATAGTAAGCAAGGTCAGACCTCTGCACATAATAAAAAGCATTTTGATTTTCCTATCATAAGCTTAACCCTAGAAAGAGACAAACACATGTAATCTTCCATTAGTGTAACATTTTATATGTTTCTACTACATGTTTGTATATATAGTGATGGTGATCCAAAAAGGATGGTGACATACTACAGCTGTTCTTTTTTTGACATTTAGCTGCATCTTTGGCTTCAAACTAGTATTAGCTTGGAAATATCTCAGGATTTAGAGGTGCTGTCAGTATTTATTCAATGCTTTCAATTGGATAAATTTGTATGTACACTCTGTTTCTTGCTGTTGAATACCCAACATGTGAAATTTAAGTCATGATTCTTAGCTGTAACCATCCACAAGAATTAAATTCAAAGGGAAAATGAACAGAGCCAGAACTAATTATCACTTACAGTCAACGGAACCTTTTTTTTCTCATTTCCTGTGTTTGATTTTCTGTTGACATTACTCAATAAGCTTTTGCCATAGCAAAAGCCAAAGCTCATGATCCAAAAATATATTCCATGAGCTCTGACATGCTTTTTAAAAGTGAAATGTACACACCTGATGAAAAATACTCATCCTGACAACCGAAGAGTTTAAACTGAGGGAAATAGATCCAAGTAGCTTGAAGGATCACCTTTAAGAAATGCACAAATTTGTTGTGACAGGAAAGAATGTGTCAAAGAATACTGAACAAATTGGGAGAGAACTCATCTCTATTCACAAGCTATGTGAACATAGCTATCTGAGAAAGCTGCACAGAATTTGCTGCCATGATAGATAGCACAGTTATTAGCCAGCTGTGCTAGATGCTTACCTTCACAGTGGGGGTAAACAAACAAGCAAGCAAACAAACCAAACCAAACCCAAACCAAAACAAATGCACAAAACCACTAACAGGTAACTTTTATGTAACACTATCTCTACAGATAAAGTACAACAAGAGCCCAAGGTTGAAGGAAAGGTTGAAGAAGTAGACAGTTATTCAATGTCTTGTGGTAGAAGGGGAAGAATATCAGAGACATGGGGCAGTGGAACAGAAAAGGTGAAACCCAACTGTGATTTGTCAATGAGAAGATGCCAAGAGTGCATAAACAAGGTAAGCACTTACAGGACAAGGTTCATTATGGGAGATCAAAAAAAATGGATAGCAATTCTGGAAAGAAATGAAGAACTCTTTCCTGAGAGATTAGAAAGGATAAGAAGCCTAAAAAAAATGGACAGAAAATAGCACTGATAGAGTTTCACTCTTTAAGTGATCAATCAGTCTGGACTTGGCAACATAAACCTGCTAAAATTTCTTTTAAAAATGCTTTTCAGCAAAAGTTCTAGTGATTCTTCAGGGAGGAGGACAACAATGGAGGAAGCTGTTAGGTTGGAAGGAAAATAACAAAGAGATATTTACAAAAATATCTTAAAAATTAAATCAGAGGAATGGGAAATATGTACTAGATAATGATCTAAACTCTAAAGGTGCTCTGAAACTACACATTATCTGCAAGCTAAAGTAGTCTGTATTTTTACTGACAGAGGCAAGGTTAGTGCTATTGGAGGAAAAAAGAAAGTAATGAATAAAGGAGTATGAGAGAGAGTTGGATATCATAAATATTATTTTGCAACAGTATTGGCTCTTAGAAACACTATTAGAAGGCAAAAATATGTTTTTTCCACAGAGATGTCTCTGCAGTTGTGACCTTCAATCTGTGCTGCTGCTATTTGGCACTCTCTCTCTTTATAAGGAATATAAGGTCTGGCCATTGTTTAATTCACTGTTTCCTTAATTTAACAGCACTTGTCTTCAAAGTAATATCACCATATGCACAAAAGCACACATATAAAAACAAGCACACATAGAAATGTCATCTCATTTTCTGATATTATTTGTATCATAATAGCCATTGTGAAGACTTTGCTTAACACAGGTGCCCCAGCTGACTACTCTGTTTACAGCTCAATAGTGTGCTAAGTCTACCTTCTTGCTATTGTTTCTTCTGTACTGCCTGCAATAGTTGTTAATTCTTTTGTGTATGAATAAAAAACTTAATATGAGCAAGAGACAAGTGTATTGAAATGAATGTACTGAGATAAATGTTTATCCTGAGCTAATCATACATTTTAAATTAAAAGTTTCTTCTCTGAGGCATGGTTACAGTTTTGGGATGCAATGTATTAATTTCAGCAAAAATGGAATTAGGGAAAATTGCATTCCAGGATCCAGGCAGAATTTCTAACCAAAACCAGATAGAGTGTTAAAATAGTCAGTAGTCTGACACAGGACTGGAGATTCAGCAGTAGCATGATGGACTTTGGGAAGAATTAGAAGGGAACAATGAAGTTCTTTCCTTGCTTGATTTGGGCAAGAAACATGAATATGAATCATCTATACCCAAATTTAGTGTTCCAAGTACTGGATATTTTGTGTTACTTTATTTTCACCCACAGGAAAAAAAAACCCAAAAATTGCAATTCACTTAAGGAAAAAAAAATGAAAAAGTATCTGTCAAATCTCAGGGTTTGTTTACTACAATTTTGCTCCTGCTGCTGACTGAAGAGAACCTACCTGACTGGCATTTTTGCATCCTGAAATGAAGGGACTTGCTACTTATTAGCTTTCACTTGCTCTTTCTTGCACAAAGCAAAAAAGTCTGTGAAACTTTTTTTATTATAGACTTTAAATTCAAATAAAATTAAAGTCTGTTACTACATACCAACCCAGGCTGCTGGTAAGACCTCTAGGCTGTCATTCTGGGTGTTCAACTGGCAAAAGTTGTGTTTTCCAGGAAACTCTCCAGTTGGTTGTGTTACTGTCTTGGCTTCCCAGATGCTTGTCTGTGAGGGTAAACATACAGTCAGATGCTCAGGCTCTATCAAAGGACAAAACTTCATCCAAGTAACTTAAATGTAATTTAGGAGTTTATTTTTAATGAGCAGAGGTACTCATTGCGAGACCAAAAATGGACTCAGGGACTTTGCTCCACAGAGGCTATAGCTGCAGCAGCAGGGTGTTCACCTGAGCAAAAGTGGATCAGCAGAGTGAAAACAGTGGTTGCAAGAACTGTATGTGCTTCAAGGAGCTGACAAACCCTATTCTGTTCCCACTGCCTGATATGTTATCTAAACTGGAGTACATTAGGAGCACTCTTGCTGTATACCTTCCACTTTAGTTTTGCCCCAAAGCGATTCAACTTATGTTCTCCAAAAGCAATGTAGAGAGTGAATGCAAAGTACCTGTGTGACACTTAGACATCAGTTTACAAAAGGTTTGGTAACAAAGCTGGAAATCTACTAGTTTTGGCTTTTTATCACTGGACTTTCCAGCCACAACAATGTTAATACTTTTTAAAGTCTTGATTTTCACATTTCTAGCTGAGTACTTTTGGAACTAAGAAAATACAGTTAAACATATGGAAGAAAATTTTTCATCATTAAACAAATTAAAAAACTGGGAAGCATTTTTCCTCATTTTTTGACTAGAAGCTCTAAGAATAGCTATATAGTGGATGAACTTAAACATGCTGGCATGCCATTTAAAGTACATTTTTCCAGTGACTGATCATAGACTAGATTTCTTCTCAAAGTGCCATGAACACTGCTAGGTGAGATACATTTGTGGTTAAAGCTGGGAATCAGCAAAGATTGGTTATATTCCTATGCTACCAGCTTTCTCTCAGACCTAGGAGAACTCAATTAACCTTTAATTGACTCTTACACAATCAGAGAAATCAGGACAACATACTTGGCTATCTACATAATGCCCTTTGACACTGCTAAGAGAAAAAAGCAAGACTTCTGTCACAGAACTACCACAAATGCATACAGCTCCAGGGACACAGAGTGTAAGATGTGTGACTGCTCTGCCTGCTTCACCTAAGCATTTTTGTTTAAATTTTTACCCATTTTTAATAAGGTACTCATATAAATTATGACTGGGAGGAACCTCATAGTGATATTTAGTCAACAGTTCTGCCCCAGGATCCACTGATATTTGAGCTTATGACTTAGTCTTTTATTTTCCCCTCAGTGGACACAGAGAATCTGTTACCTTTCATTTTTTGGCAGAATGATCAAGATAAGAACTAGCATCAAACAGCTTTTTACTAATGATATTTTGTAAGTATTACAATTATTATATTGCTGGAAAAAAAGACAGATCACTTTTCCTGTGTATCTTGCATTAAGTCTTTCATGTTCTGTGAACTTCTTTAGCAAGAGGCTTAATTTACATGAACAGCCAATTAGTCCTGATTTAAAATGTTCTTGCATGTTGTTTGGCATAAATTTTGCTCTTAATTTTATTAATAACAGACAATATTACCATGAACTTTCACAGTAAATTAAGCTAAAGCTAATAAATAAAGCTATTAATAAATAATAATATTAATAAATAATATTAATATGAATAAATTAATAAAGTTATTATTTTTTAAGGTAAAGCTATTAATTTCTTTATCTCCTTCTCTCTACTTTTTTCTTTTCCCCAAACAATTTTGCATATTACATTATATTATGAAAAGCAAAACATTCTATTTTGGTATAATTTCTCAAGTACTTAGGTGCATTATGGCCCTTTATGACACCTTTATAACAACTAGATTTTAGACCATTAATAGCACAAAAAGCATCAGCTGGTTACAATGGTGTTTTCATACAAAGAACATCAGTGGTATTTAGTTAAAACTATTTAAATATCTTTTTTAAAATCAGTGGTTACTCAAGAATCACATCTTGAAAAGATGACATTTGCCCTGAACTTTCATAGATTGATTTACTATTTGATAACACATCTTGTCCTTTCTATAACTTGATGCTGAACAATTTTCTTGGAGGAAGGAGCTATAACAAGGGTGAAAAGTCACTTTATTAGACACTCTGAAATCTTAAATTACTTGTAGTAACTGCAAAACATTAAATAATAATGTGTAGGAAGCTGAAGCTTTATTTATCAGTTCTCTGCAGTCTGTTTACATTTCTAGAGTGGACAATCTCTATTAAGAACACTAGCACAGGTAAGAGATCTGTTGCTGATTATAGCAAAAGAAAGTCATAACCTTTTTCAAAGAGATATATACATATATAAATCCAGAACTGCACCTCTCCTTGTTATTGTTAAGTGCATCAGTACAAGTCTCAAACTGTTGGAATAGAATTCTTCACAAATACAGTAAAATTACAGTGTCTGTAGTGAAAATAAAGAACTTATTAAATTGTGCAAACCATGTGAGTATCTCAAAGTGCTCCATAAAAATCATTTTCCTATACACCAACACCGATAAATGGCATTAAATTTGCATCACATATAGGGAATTTGAAGCAAATGCTCTAATGTGATTCATCTGCAGAATTCAGAAAGGAAATCAAAGACCTCATAGGATTCCAAAGTTCCATCTCCAACTGTTAGGTCATCCTCTAAATAAACCATAAATATTTCTGTTTCATATGCAAAAAAATTATGTAACAATTCCAAACAAGTGTGACATCTAAACAAAGTACAGACAAGTTACAAGGAAGATTATTCTGTTCTTATAACTATGTATGATGCAAATTATGCAAAACTCTAATGCAAAAAAAAAATCTTAACTGGACTGTATTATTATTTAAACTTTAATTAGAAAAAACCCTATATTTTAAGAAAAACACTTTATTCCATGAATGGTTAACACAGATAAGGATACTTTTCTAAGAATTTTCAGGGGTTATCCTGATGTCTTCTGTTAATGTTGGCTATTTAATGTGTAATTTGCATATACAAGCAAAAGGCTGAATGACCTAATGAGAATTATTTCAGTAGATTTCTTTCTATAGTGTTGGAAAATGAGGAATTTGAGTAATTGTTATTACTATGTGCAGACTATTAGCTGGATAACTATTGTTTACATAAACAGAAATTTTGCAACTGTCTATTCAATGAGCTGAAAAGTGGCACTAAGCTGCAGAAGAAAACTTAGGTGCTGACATTAGGAACTTCAAGGAATTTGCTTTTAAAACTTTCACTTGCAACATGTAACCTGAAAGAATCTTGAAAGTCAAGGGATTCATTCTGCTGAAATCTGTTGCAGCTTCAGCTGCACAATATTACTGGACATGTAAAAGAGTTAGTGCCACAAGCATATTTTCTTCTTTCAGTTGATTTCTGGTCAGTTGCTCTTCTGCTGATGATTTTTCATATTCAGGAAGAACCTCATGCATTTCACTATTTAATTTAGTTAGTATGTCCATTGAATTTTCTAGGTTTGGCTTTCACCCTAAGACTACCTGTGACCTCCTGTGCTTTACTCTTCTGACAAAATGTTCACCAATGGGAGACATCTGTTGTGAATGGTATAGGCAAATAATGGCCTGAATCTAAAAACAAAGGGGAAATCCAGGCTAGTAATTCAGAAACTATTCAATCAGAGAAGTCAGTTTAACAATGGAGAACTTTCTCTACATTTAAAAAATTCACAAATATAAGAGTCATTTGACAACTGGGGTGGGACCAGGGCCAAAGGTCCATGTGTCCATAGGGCAGGTCCTGGAGTGACTATTGGTGTGGATGTGTGTGATCACTAGTAAAGGTCCAGCCAGATGAGCCAGTGAGCCAGTGGCATAGGCTGGGAGCTGAAGGAGAGGAGGTGTCTCCAAGGGCAAGACCACAGGAGATGCATGCTTTAGGGAACTAAGAGAGTACCAGCAGCTGCTGGAGAGACCATAGGGTCTGGACTCTCCAGAGGCAAGAACTGCTGGGGTGTGTGTCTCTAAGGCTGGGAGACTGGTAACCTTAGCTACTGGAGACCAGGGGAGTCCCAGGCAGCTCTGAGTGTGTATGTGTGTGAGATGGTCTATACCAGCAACTGGGAAGGGTCTGCAGCCTCCAAGGCCTGTTTGTGAAGGTGCTAGAAACTAGGGAGGCTGGGATACAAGCACAGCTCAAGAGCAAACTGAGTGTCTGAGCCCAGCTGCTGTGGGGGCTCCATGTTTTATCTATGTTTGTATATATATATATTTCTATACAGGTGTATGTATATATCTGTATATTCTCACCAGCAAACCTCCACCCTGCTCAGCTAGAGATAGGGACAGGATGCTCCCTGTGTTTGTGGGAGTGCTACGTGTCTGTAGTCTGCTTGGCTGGCTACATTTGTTTAAGTGGTGTATTGATGTGCTCTTTGTATGCATGCCTTCTGAGGACACAAGGTCAGCTTTGCTACTGATTGCACATGGAGCTGCAGCAGCCTCAGCAGTCTCTTTGGCTGTTGGATCCAGCATGATGTATCTTCCTGTAGCAATAACCTTAAAAAAAAAATATTTCAAATATTTTGCATATTCCCCAGAGTATCCTGTTCACTAGACTTAACTTTAGTCAATGCTTCCATTTAGATCATGTTTTCTAGATGTCCTATCTGTATCTTGGACTCCTTTAATTTGAAATGCCTCTCTTTGGAAGACATAGCTGTTGAAAAAGATCTGCCCACACAGTACTCCACCTGTCACCCTACTAGTGGATAACATCAGTAGGCTTATTTAATACATCTTGCAGACTACACTCTTGATTGTATTTTGAGTATGACTTTTTCACATCAGGATGAGTTTACAATTTTTTCTAGTTCAATTTATAATCAACTACAATCCCTGGAAAGGCAGAGAATTCATTTCTTCACAATCATTTGTTTTTCTTCCCACTTATGCTGTTAATTATATCTGTCTAAATGTACTTTCTTGCACTCATCTCTGTTGAACTACAAGGTTTTTTTTCCAGTCCATTTCTCCAGTTTGTCAAGATCATTTTGAATTCTCATCCTGTCCTTCAGTATGCCTACAGTTCCTCCCAGCTATGTGTTGTCTGAAAATTTAATCATATGCTCTTGATTCCATCATCCCAGTTGTTAATGAAAACACTGAATGAAGTTCCCCTCTGTACATCTTTTCATTCTGGCAGTGAACCACAAGTAACAATTCCCTGGGCACAATTTCCCAATCACTTTTTCAGGCCTCTGTAGAAGATTTAAAGAAATGTATTTGCTTACCTAGATTATTAAAAAAGAAATAGAGTGAAAAAGAAAAATTATAATGGTTAAAAGCATACTAAATTCAAAATACCATAGACTTATAGGCTGAGTTTTCTATATTCTCAGGTCCTCTGATCTTGAAATGGAAAAATTTAGGCAGATTGGAGCAGATTTTTTGTGTTTTGTTTGGGGTTTTTTTTGCAAATGCAGGTTAATCCATCTGTCCTTTATCCTTCAGAAGTTTGGCATAGTCTATTATATTAATTTAGAATTTTGTATTTATCCATACAGTTCTATGTCCCCCTCTTCTACATCCTTCCTCCCCACAAATTCTATGATCACAACTGCACATTGTCATTCCTTGTCTTTGAGGGTAGGATATATTTCAAGTTTATAAGGTTATATTACCATGTCTTCTTCTCTACATATGCATTTTCACGGGTATCCACATTGACTAAGGTCTCAATACAGAGAAAACAGATCCCTTGTTTGATTAAGTCACCCACACAAGTGTCTAGCATCATTTGAGGTCATGCAGGGTCTCCAAGACAGTTACAATACCAGATCAGTGTGAGACTCATGTTCTCCTGAGCAAGCCTCCTCTCAAATGGCCTTAGAAGCTTAAATTTATGCAACTGAAATGCACTTTAGATTCCATTGGCTAGCTAGTTTGCTCTTTGCTTATTCTTCCCATAAAGCAGAAGGGTATATTTTACACCTCTGTAACAGTTTCTTATTTCCCTGCTTCTATTATCTACTTCTTTGTTTCCAGGCATTTGTCTCTTGTCACTCATGACCTCAGGAGAGTATTGTTCTTTCCTAATTTCAAGAGTATTGTTATCACAGAAAACAGGTAAGCATGGTTCCTCTACTTAGGAAACTGATTTTTAAACTCTTGATTTAACACCCATTTCACAGCTAAACTATCTTTCAGAAAGTGCAAAGCTTTGTAATTCCTCATCAGTAAAACTCAAGAAGAAAAAGCTTTTTTTGTATTTCACCTGGGATTAAGTTTGATTTAGCAGGGAAAACCTCTTACATTTTCATTGGTCCTACAGCTATGTGGGCAAAGTGTTGTTATCTTTCTGCCTCTCAGACAAATAGTACAGCCATTGACATATTTAGGGACAAATCCTGAGAAAGTAGGTTTTGTCATCATGTATGCCAGCAGATGCACTCTCTCTTTCACTAACATTGCCAGCTACAGTAAAATTCCACCAAAGGGAACTCAAGGAATTTGCACTGAGTAGGGCATAATTTAACCCTGCCACTGAGCATTCATTATGTGTATAAACTTGGCATGTGAGGTCTTTGGATAAGGGACTGTGAGATATGGGCCAGTGTCAGAAACCAGAACCATCATCCCTTAAGCACTCTAGGAAAAAATTCACAGATCTTTTGCAAGATTCATAAACCTTCATTTCTCTTTAGACTCTCTCACCTTCCTCCCTAACACAGTTAAGAGAGGACCTGTGGTTTTTTCTAAGGTTGTTATTTTGCCCTTATTTCTGTAAAAAAGCTATCACATATAAAAAGTTTTTAATAAGATATCCTAGAATAAACTTCCAGGATAGCCCACTGCAGAAGAAATATGTCTGTGTATAACAATTAAGCTGTCTGGTATTTTCTTATTTCTTTCCAAGGTATGGAGAATGTTGAAACATAAACCTCTGAAACTCAAGGGATAAAGTCTGAAGGAAATGGAGGTAGCTAGAACATAATGTGTACATTTTCAGCACTACAGCTGCAACTGCTGATTTTCAGTGGTGTCTACATCTTCTCACTAAACCTCAGTAAGATATGAGCAATTCTCTTGACTCTAGGTTAGTTGCAGCAGATTTCTGGTGCTCACAGCATCCCCTCGTAGGGCATTCAGTCAGATGAAAAACAGACTTAAAGCTTCCAGGGTTGTTTTATGGAAGAGGTCAGAGTAAATGATCACACTAGTCTCTTTTGACCATAAAATCTATGAAGCTTTGAACTGTTCCTTAACATCTCCCAGAAGCTCTCTTCATTTTCACAGCATATCCTCTACTGCATAGGGAGCACTGGAATATTATGGTCTCCCTGAGGAACATCATAGTCTAATGATCAAAGGAGAGCAAAAATGTTAGAAAATGTTAGAAACCATATGAAGAGTGTGAAAAATGAGTTAAGATGTATAAAGTATTTAAAAGCTTCCACTTCACTAGCCTTTTATGTCATTTCTGTCTTTTACTTTGTTGGAAAGCTATAGTTCTGTGATCTGCCACAGGGAGTCACTGGGGTGTTGCCAGGGGGCCTTCCTACCTCCTCAATGATAAATGCAAGGGGTTTCTCCCTTTGCTCCTCTCTGAACTTATCTATACAAGTTTGCTGACCTATTCCAGAGGTAAATAACCACATTCTAACTAATGCTGGCAAAATCAACATTGCAGGAGCAACAGTGCTGATTAACACATAGACACACACACACACACACAAAACCAATCCAGTTTATTTACTTACAGAAGAGATCTCAAAAATTTCACAATAGAAAAGAAATGCCAAGGCCATAGTTGTAGAACTGCTCTTATGTCATACATAAATTCTCTTTTTATCTATAAAGAATTCAAAGAAGGCTCAAAACCTAGTCTGACTAGATTTCTGCCATTCTGTGAAACTAAAATGGACTGAAGAAAGATTTAAAACTCCTAGAAAACTGAAATTTAAAGTTCCATCTCATGATAACCATAACACAGGTTATTTAAAGTGTTGATAGAGGTGAATATTTTTCTCAACATTTTACAGAACCAGAACTCTTCTACAGAAGGTAGAAGAGAATCTGTGATACAGAGAATGTGCAATTACAATAAGGATCTTAATATAGCATTAATATACTTTTTTTTTAAATTGTTTTCTGTATGTCTGGAGAACAAGAACAGATTTTTTTTCCTGATTGCACTCCACCTGTCTATTGCCCTTCACTGATTCCTTATCAACAGCTTTCTTCCACCTTGCTGCCCTGGTTCTCCCCTTAGCTTAACAGAGGAGGGTTAGCTCTACTTATTGGTTCAGTTGTCTACCAGTTAGCTGCCAGCATACCATGGGTGGTGGAATGATATCCAAACTCAAGAATTAGGTACTCAAACTCCTCTTTGATACATGGTCCATTGCAAGGTGTGTCCTTGGGCAGAGTGGAAGGTTCCTGGAGCAGAGACAGTGCACACAGGAGGCACTCTGCTCTCCTGGAGGGGTATCCAAAATTTTCCAGATTTTTAAAAACCAAAATCAATGGATTTTGTGGAAAAAAAAAAAATCCAAAGAAAATGCATATCATGTGAAATTCATTTCTGCAGAAAATGCTTTATCAATTATAATAGGTCCATATAAACAATTTACTCCAGGGAATTTTCTAAGAGAAGAACTTCCATTTTTCCCAGCTAATACATTCCCACAAAAATGCAGACTTTAAAAATAAAACCTGAAAAAATCCCATATTATATAACATTTTACATGTTTCAATAGCCTTATCAAGGACATTTTGCATTAAAAAAAAGAATGATGAAGGTAGAGAAACTGTGAGGAGAATTAAGTCTATTTGAAGTATCCTGGACACTAGCCCTGTGAAAAACAACCCACCAAAAAAGGAAGCTGTTGCTAGGAGACTATAGCCACTGTCATCACTAGAATGTGGTGGACTTTTGGGGGTTTTTAATATATTTTAAACAAGAAATCTTGGTTGATGAATGCACTATACAAACTTTATGAGATTATGAACACTGGTATCAAAGGTACCTAGCTTCTGTGTGACCTGGTCTAGGGAATCCTGCTGTGGCAGGGGGGTTGGACTAGATGATCTTTCCAGGTCCCTTCCAACTCCTAATATTCTGTGATTCTGTGATTAAAGACTGTGTGGAACATTCAATTGCATGTTGAAAAGCCAAAGTGAAGTTAAAGTCTTCAAAGATCTTTCGAGGTCTCTTCCAACTCCTAATACTCTGTGATTCTGTGATTCTGTGAAAGTGAAACCCATCAAAATGTTCACAAGGAACGAATGGCCACGAGGCTTTTGAGCTGCTTGAACAGAGGAACACAGACACATAGCTCAGAATTGAGCTGAGAACATAAGTCAGGCTGACTAAAGAAAAAAATGGAAGAGATGTTGCTGTGGAGGTGAGGGTAGTGTGCAGCCATTTCAACTGTAACGATCAAGTGACCACAAATGGGTGCTGAATTGGTCTTCTGATTGAGAATGACTAGCTAGTTGAGATTATAAAAATAGAAGATGAAAGGAGTATGGAAACTGTACAGATCTAAAGTCAAATTAGGTTGATGGGCAAAATTATGACTCTGTTAAATCACCACTAAAACTCTTTGATAGAGTTCTATACACTTCCTGCCAAAGAAAGTGTCCGAGGTTCTCCAGGCTGTTCAGTTGCCCATGCTATCAATTTCAGTGCAGTTTTGCCTTACAGTCAGAGCAGAACAGTTCAGGAAAATAAGCTTGCATGACAAATTTCATACTTTGCCTGAGGTGCAAAGGTATTCTCTAGTAATTAAAATATGAATGCTGTCATCTGATTATCTTCCTTGTGAGAAATAACAAGCTGGCTAATTAAATATGCAATTTCTTGACATTTAAACAGGTCGGGGGTTTTTCTGGGTCTGATCATTTATTTGAGGTGTTTCTTCCAGGCATGTTTATGATACTAACCATAATTAGTAACCAGCACAACAGGCCCTTCTAAAACAGAAGGGTGAATAATGTGGTTTAGCAACTGAAGTTATTATAAAATAGAGAATAACTATAATTAAACAGAGGTTAGAGATTTTTTTCTTATTAAGTCCTCATCATCTTTCCAGGCTTCACACATCTACTGACATCTATCTATCATAAAGTCATCTCTTTATTCCTTTTGGCTTTAATGAATAAAATTTTATGGCATAAAACTCCACAAAGATGGCAAGAGAGCCCAATTTTACTGATATTACACCTGAAAAGGATGTTGCTGCAGATAGACTGTAAGTTATGGTGTGGATACAATGGAAGATCTGTGGGCATAGGCTTTTACTTTTGAGAGCTTACACACTCACTGGAATGCTAATACACAAAAATATTAGAGTTATCTGCCAGTTGAGTTGTTTGTGTGCTAGAAAGGATCACAGGAATTGGGCAGTGTAAATTAAAGTGTTCACAGCTGCACTGGTGCTCATCTCCCAGACAAAAAGGACTCAGGCTGTGCTATGCCAGATCTCTGGTTATGCAACCAGATTTTGGGCTGTGCTACACATTAAACAAGATCCTAGAGCAGTGCTTAGAAGGAGCATGTAAATATAGATGGTTCCTGAGCTTTCTATGGAAGTGGTAGAAGTTCTGGGGGAGAGGGGAGACTTTCCTTTCTTCAGGGGTTACTGAATGGGTGCAGAGTACATGGCTGCTGCTGCTTTACTGAACCAAGGGAGAAACATAATTCAATATAGATTTTACCCAGAGTTACAAAATTCAGTGGAGGATGGACTCCCACAAAATCCAAAGTTAGAGTTGCCCCTGGCTGCATCAGTTCTCTAAGTAAGTGGGCACTGACATATAGGTATGTGTCCCCTGGGAAACCTTACAAAATGTGAAGCACATTTATGAGATCTGATGCAATTTGCCAATGGATAAAAGATTTAAAAATAAAACATATTTGGCAAGTTCCAGTTCCTATGTGCCAACTTGGAAGGGAGAAGGGTGATCAGGGTAAAGGAACTAAACATTTTTAGCTTTCATTTTCCATGTTATTGTCTTCATTTTAGTGCTCAGTGTTAAGCTAGCCTAAATATTGCTTCAAAACATGAGCTCTGAGGTCCTCCCCTTCTTGTACTCATGCTGGGGGTTCTCAGCCACAGTCTTTAGTCACCATTTCTGGGTAATCACAGACTGGCACAACTACCATCAAACACAACAGAGCACAAGTCTGGTTAGTAGACAAGCCTGCACTTTATAGCATTTAGGTCATCATTAAGATGTTTTTGAGGTTCCTTCTTACACAGTGCACTGTAATGGGTTGTGTGATTAACAAGCTCCACTGCCAATGGAGTCATACACCAGAGCAAAACACCTCCCTGCTCTTGCCAAGCAACAAATTTAGAGCCCAATTCCATTAGAGTGCAGCCAGCTTCCTTGCTACAGGAGCTGGCCATGATTTTTACTGAAATGAACCCTTTGCTTTCAGAATGGAGATGAGAATTCAAGACAACCTAATTAAAAACATTCATGATTTTTTTTATATAGGTGTTTACTTCTGCTTGGCATGATTTAATGTCAGACAGCTCTGATCATCAGAGCTCTTCTAGATGTATGACTGCAGCAAAGGATTCTCTATCCATCCTAAGGGCACTTACTGAACCTCTGCCAGATGAAATTCCATTTTTTGTCCTTGTGCTGTTTTGGCTTTTGGTGCTTTTGGTGATGTTGTTGTAGGTTTTGGTTTTGGTTTTTAATTCTACAAATGTAAAACACTTCTTCCAAAATCATGTTCCTTTCCTATTGTGCTGTTACTTTCTTAATACATTACATTGGCTTTCCAGGATAATGAAATGACCTCTTAACCTCTACAACATATTTCTTATAGTCAGTTTGTTTGGAGATCATTAGCCTGGCACAAAAAGACTCTACTAGCAGAATACAGGTAACCCATGAGTACAAAATAATTACTTATTGGCCAGGGCACATAAAAGACAGGTAGTGTTTAGTAAGGTTAAGCAGTGGTGTGCTCACACTCCAGCACAGCATCTGGACAACCTTCAGCAGCAGGGCAGATGTCTGTGAGGAGAGAAATGACTGATGGCCATGGTTCCCAAGATTCATCATCAAGAGTGCAGAACTGTTGCTTCCCTAGTCTGTCAGCCTGGCAGTTCCTGACTGTCCCTGACTAGATCAGGCTCCAGCTACCCTCTCTGTCTTCCTTTTCTTTAAGATTTTATCTTTTCATGTTGATGTTTCCTCTCTTGAATCCTTGATCTCCTAGCAATCACAGATCAGCAGCCCTACCACTCTCTGTAATTTTTACCTTTCTTATCTCTGTACAGACAGTCTCAGAGCTTGGTCTCAGCAGCCTAGTCAAGATTACACAGCTGGGAAGTATCAAAGCTGGACCCCTTGCACAAGCAGCTAAATCCCCAGCAGGTTTGCCAGGAGGGCAAACTGACTGCAGGGGCTACAGAAAGAGGGTTACAGTGTACCATAACATCACGTGTCTTTCTTTCTTGGGATCCATTTTATTCCACACAAGCCTCATTCCTGATTACTCTTCTGATTCCACTTTCTGTTTTTCTCCCCCTCTATGGGGTTCTGAAATAACAAGTCTAACTAGTAACTTCCTCCAAATTTTCTCCAGTTTTGCAATACTTGCTATCCAGAGCTGCCACCAGCTGCTGTGTTTCAGGTGTCTGGTATCAAGTTGTGATCTACAATTCATAAAACCTTGCAGCAGGAGCAATGTTTGGTACAAGTTTCTCACTGTAGAGTTACAATGTTCTGTCAATATGGAAAGGAAATCATTCTGGACTTTTTCCACTACAAGAGAGAGCAGAATTTTAGCCAAGGAAATGTTTTCTTCTCATTTAATCCTCTTCATAGCAAAACTCATGGACTGTCCAGAAAGGACACCATGTGCCTGAGAATATGTTATCATATACTTTGTGAGCCCTGTAGTTGCTCCTGCCCTCTAGGCATTAAAACTGCAAACAGCAGTGTATCTAGGTAGCCAGATCATGTTTATTACAGAACATAAATCCTGTTTATCCAAACTACCTGACCATAAGCACAGCAGTTGTTTCTCTGGGGCTTCCTGAAAGTCATCAAATTCCTCTTTACTGCGAAGAAAAAAAACCAACCAAACAAAAAAGAAACTAAAGACACCACAATTTAAACCCAAACAATACATTTCCTTATGTGATTAATGGGGATCTGTGCACAAATCTAGTTGTGGGAGAGCTTCTAAACTGTGTTGTACAGTCAGATAGGATATAAGAGATGTTCAGACAGGGTAATATTGTTCTGTAGTGGTGCACTGCTGTCTCAGGGACACCCACAAAACAATAGCTACCCAAAAAGTGGATTAATTGTAATCAAAATTACTTGGCACTCCTTTTGACAAAATTCAATTCCAAGTTCAGATGTCAGCTGGGAATATACAACTATCCAACTAATTCTTAAGTTTAAAGGAATATTCTTTCTAGAAAGATGAACCAAAATGTGCACACACTCATAAAGGGAGAACCTGCCACTCAAAGGTGCCCAATATATACACTGATCAAAGAGGAGGATGAGGACTCAGTCTGCAGAAGTAGCAGCCTGTCCCAGTCTAAGGGGAGAGTCTGACTAGAAGGCTGCTTGCTTCAAGGAGAACCAACTCAACATGATTCTGTAGCAGGACTCCATTTGTACCCTGGTCGAGCATGAAGTGTGATCATTCTAATTAATCAGAGGGGCAAGCCCACAACAAAGCAGGGCAAGGGTCTGGACACTGAGGCACCAAGCTGATCTTTATCAGACCTCTGGCCCTTTGTAAGGTGTTTGTCAGGCTTTTGTGTTTCTGTCAGGTTTTTGTCAGGTTTTGCTGTCAGGGTGGTTGCACCTGCCACAGCTGTGAATCCAGAAAGCTGTGGCTTGCTCTAAGCATTTCAAACATAGAACTACTTAGGAAAAAGACAACTTTTATTCAGATGCTTAATTCAAGAGACTAAAAATATTCTGGAGTGAAACTATGTCAAAATCAACCAACTGATTCACTATTCTTCCTCAATTTCACATTATTGTCTTTGAACACTCTTCCTACAGAATGCAAAAAGAGCAGAAAAGAATGGAAACATTAAATTGAGCTTATCCCAAAAATAAACACATAGTGCCTAAACATCAGCCCAAATCTGACTGGTTTTCTCACCTAGGCAGAGCAAAGCTGTGAGTAGCACCTTTCAGGAACAGCATCCATGCAGTGACATAACACACAGCTATCCCCAGATTCTAATCTGAAAGTCAACCTCACCTGATTTAAGACACAAAATCCAGATTTTTGCACCCATTACTTTTGGGGCAGCCTACAGAAGTCCACACTATATTCCTCTGAATCCTTTTAGGAATAAACCTTCTTTATCTTTCCTTCCTTGCTATAATCACAGGCAAAAGAAAAAAAAACAATAACAAACAAACAAAACACAAAACAAACTAACCACAAAACAAACTTACCAAACAAAATACAACCAGGGAAAAAACCCAACCCACCCAAAGTTGTAGAAGAGTAGAAATGATGGACCAAGAACCTGCAGAGCCACCATTCTGCATTCATCGAATCCATTTACAAGTTTCAGTATATGGATAAATTCCACACACAGCAGGAGGTTCCAGTAGACATTGTTACCTTCCATTTGGACATTGCACAGTGTTGAATTTGAGGTATAGCAAGCTGTAGGGGGCTGATCTAAGATGTTTTTATTACACAAGATCAGCAGCTGCAGGTTTATAAGTAAATTTACAGCTAACCCTAACATTCAGTGTAGGTGTAACCAGAGGCATATAGATGAGTATGGTCTTCTATTGTATTGGGGAAGTATTTCTTCTTCAAAAGCTTAATCATTTAAGCAAATCAAGTCTTTTCTCCTCAAACTACTCCTCAATTTAATCCAAACTTCACACATAGTTTTAAATGGAAAAAGGAGAAGAAATATGAATTGCAGTTACAAAATTTGTGAGGAAGTTATGCTCTTTGCTTGTTCTATGAACAGAGCATGCCTTCAAGAGCAACAAACAATTTCAGTTCCTTTTTCCAGTTGAGGGAATCTGCACCACATATCACAGCAGTTATATGAATTTCCTAAACACTGATTGCTCAGTCATTGATCAGAGCAGGAAGATGAACCATGAGTTCTTACCTCTGCATTAAATGTGCTCACAACAAAACTATTTACCATTACATGGCTCCCTCAGATATGGAAGTGAAAATTAGTCTAGCAAAATACCTAAACAATTTAGAAACAATGGCAACTATTATCCTATAGCCCAACACTTAGAAAGTTCACCTCAAGATCAAAGTTACTGCAGTATATGGAGAGGAATAAAGTTCTAACCTTTATGAAACACTTTGCAAGCCAAAGAAAATTTCTTCATGTTTAGAAGAGCTCACTAAACAGATTCAAGAGGCAATTCTGTGTCATTTGTCTCTACACATTGTTTTGTGTATTAATGTCAGTGTAAGAGTGTGTTGGCTGTAGTATTAATCTCAAAATACTAATTTCAGAATTTCAAAATTAAATATTATAAATGTACATAATTTTGTTGTTAAAGAAGACTTTAACATTTATATTGGTTGGATTTCAACAGAAGTAAAGAAATCTGAGTTCTTTTAGTATATATCCTGCCAAAATAGCTCATGTGCCCATGTATTCTAGGCTACCAGATGATCATGAAACAAATAAAAATTTAAACAGTACTGCTCTGTGATTTCATTGCTGTGTGAAGAGCTGATGAAATTGAACTGTTGTGTACCATGACATTTTTGCCTGCATAAAGTGATAATTGCTTTATGGAAAATCAGTTGAGAATCTCATTACTTGACCTAGATTTGTGATTGAACTTGTAAATATATTATGTTTCAAGAAATGTGACAGAGATTGACCAGCATCCTGGTTGACATTTTGATAGACATCCCCTTTCAATGGTACCTAATTACAAAACAGCCAGTGCAAGAGGCTACTGAGATCAAAATTCAATCCAGAAATAGTAAGCACTGCCAGATTTAACTCACACATTTCTTTTATGGAGATCAGAAATAGCACTTCTCTTTTCTGACATTCATATTAGAAAAGCTACTCAAACAAGATCAGGGAAAAAAAATCTGAAAAAGGATAAAATCCATCTCATCTGTCTGAAGTATTCCTAAAGCATCTCCTTCCATGGTGTCAAAATGTGAAGAGCTCCCCTGCCTGTCTTCTAAGGAAATCATACTCTTCCTATTTCTGGGTGATGCAGATTGGTGTGATCTGCAAGTGAGCCGTCCCTGGAACAGGCAAAAAAGTGCAGGTGATATGTTACCTATAATACAACACATGGCAGTCAATATTATATATCATGCAGATCAATCTATTTTACTTCACTTCCTCAAAATCCTTTTGCTCAATTTGTTTCACACTAGGAAGGTGCAGCTGGAGCATACCCACATTCCTCATAGCAGCTCTTCTCTCTACTAACAGGACTGGTACATAAAGGTCAGAGTCATGAAATTGCCTTTAGAGTTTAACAATTTTCCTAGTAAATCCTCAGTTTTATCAATATTTAAGATACCAGACAGACAAAATTCCAAACTGGTAATCTAGGTAATAGAAGTTGTGTTATAAGTTTATTGTGGCAAGTGTTTAACAAAGCAGCAGGAAGACCAAGTTAGATACATTTGAGGGTTGTACATAAAGCTCTTGAAATAATAGCCTTTAAAATTCACTCCAATGTCATATATTTAAAATCCCTTATTGCATCAGTTCACAGGGCAACAGATCTGTTCAGTAACTGGCAAGTGTTTCTGCAAGGGGAAGTCTAATTCAGATTTTCTCACTTCTTTATTCAAATGTTAGAGTCATGTCTACCCTGGCTCACATAGATTAGGATCAGATGTCACAGCATATTCCAGGTGAATATAGAAGTAATCACAGGACAGAGTCTCATAACTGTCCAGAAATACCACTGAAGATACTGCTGTCTGTAGGAAAATATGGATATTTTTGGTCAACATTTTGACATTGTGAAAGTCTGAGTATAAACTAGTATCTGCAAAACCCTGGATCTCTATTATGTATACCTTAGATGTGTTAGACCTAATGTCAGCAGGGGTCTACTGCATGTTTGATCACTAAAGCCCTTTAAGAGTATTAGGTATAATTCCACAATTCATCTAATCTGTGCAGGAGTTTATTGCAAAGCCTGTTATGTTCAAAATATCCATCTTTTTCCAGGGCTTTGCACATTAGGATGACTAATTTTAAAGTTAGCACTTCCATCTAGCATGTAGCATAAGCAAGGAAGTTGAAATATGAGAATGCACAGATCATTTACAAAGGGTTTATATTGGAAAATGTTAAGTGGTAGGAAAAAGAGAAACTTTCTTTCTGACACTTTACCCTTACTATGTTCACAGACATTACAAAGTTTTCCTTGGTGTTCTCTTTTACCATTTAGGCTAAAAGTTAAAGACTAAATCAACAAAACCATCTTGACTGTTGACTGAGCAGAAGATATGTGCTGAAGGGATACTGAGTATTCAAATGCCTTATAGATGAGACTAAGCCCACAAATATAACAGAAAACAATTTCCCCAGTTCTGTGAAGCTTACAGTTACTTGAAGAAAACATAATTTCATCATTTTTATTCCTCCTCTCAGATCATCCATCTGCACACAGAGAGTAGTATTAAGTATTTCAGGACAGTCCCTTTGTCTTTAGCCCTCATTACCTTTTCCCATCTTCTTCTCCATGAATTAAACAAGCTAAAATAACTCACAAAAGAACAAAAACTGTGAAGTTAAACTGCTTCTAATGCTTTTAATGATTGTTCTCCTATGCTTGATCCTTTGCTGTGCCATCTAATATGCTAGGTACTCTTGGAGCCACTTCATGGACTCTCTCAGGAGGGCTTGAACTCTTTCAGAATGGAGTCAGTCAGGCTAAGGGCTCTCAGAAGTTATTGGTGAAAAAGATAGGCTCCTCAAACAAAGAATTTTACCTTTCTGTCAGGAAGACTACTGAAAACTGAAGACTTTTTTTACCTCCATCACCCCATGAGAGGCTGTAAAGATGGGTTAGTCATCCGATACTCCTGGTATAGAAAGGTGTTCTTGAAAGTTCTAGTAAAAAAGGAAGTGCTCAGTGAAGAAATGTTCTTGTTTCCATTTTTAATAGCTTTCCCAGCATATTTCTTTTGCATTTACTTAAAAGTAATTTAAATTAGCTTATTTTTCATGCAGCTAATCTACAGTAAAAAAAGAAAAAAATGGATCATGAGAATTTTGAAACTCTCCTGTTTGGAAGTATGTGAACATTGGTATTCCTTGGTCTGCTTAAACTTGTCACCTTCAATTGTTCATAGTGACAGATTTCCTAATGCTCACCAGGCACTCACACATTTTCTGTTTGTTGGAGTGTGCATCTTGTAATGTTCACAGCTGCACTGATTTGTTCATTCCTATTTTTGCTACTGATTCGGAAAGAATTCACAGTATGGGGGAGAATGATGGGAGTGACTTGGTGATGCTGATTTCATCCAAGCATTCTTTCAGGATTCATAAATATACAGAAAGCTTAATCTCACCATTTTCCTGAAAGTGATTTCATTTTCTTCTTTCCCTTGTCTTTTATCAGATTTCCTTTTATAGAACTTTGAGGTTAAAAAGAAAAGGAATAAAAAGAATACAACAGATTAGCTAAGCATCTATTCAAGATCTTCAACTTGGTCTAAATAGTTCCATGTCTATTTTTTGCAGAACCTTCAAAACAAGGGCATTATCAGCCTTTATCCCTGCCCCTTCAGTGAATACATAAATCCTTCTCATGAAATGAAACAATACCATCCAGGAAACACACAAGTTTCCAAACAACATAAAAACTAAGGCACCATTGAGAGTGACTTGTTCAAATTTCTAGTCCAGAGTTTTTCAGCAGTTTTCAGTTTGTTTACCTGCATAAATTTCCCAAAGGAGATACAGAACCCATCAGAAATTTCACATCTGTACAGCTCTACAAGATATGTAGCCTTGCCTTTCATTTGCTGTTCTGCAAACCACAGGGGTCTACAAAGGAAAGGCTGAAGATCACTGTTCTGGTCTAAATCTGGCATAGCAGAGATGCAAATATGCATTTCCTTGTTTACACAGCAGCACCTTCCTCATCAAATGTTTATGGAGGAGGCTGTGTATGAGAACAAGATTGTGAATCAAATGCTCAGATGGCAGGGAGGAAACTGTGCCTTATGCAGCAATCATGAGGGGAGCATAATGTCTTTGCTGTTTTATTTTTCTAAAATAAAAGAAAAAGAATTCCTAAAAGAATTGCAAAGGTTTTGATTTCATAGGATTCACAAAGGGAAAATGGTTATATCTTTATAATACATGGATAGAAACCTGTTTGTCATTCAGAGCTAGTTAGGATCTTGTCACAAAGTTTGATCTAGTGAGGACTTAGAAACTCAGAGATCTCCAGGGACAGGAAATGTATAGACCACAGTGTGGCCACAATATAGCTTAAAATATTGCTGGAATTTCTTTGGATTCACAGAATCACAGAATATTAGGGTTGGAAGGGACCTCTGGAGATCATCTAGTCCAAACCCCCTGCCAGAGCAGATTCACCTAGAGGAGGTTGCACAGGATGACATCCAGGTGAGTATTGAATGTCTCCAGAGACAGAGACTCCACCACCTCCCTGGGCAGCTTGGTCCAGTGCTCCATCACTCTCGAAGTAAAGAGTTCCTCCTTACTTTTAGATGGAACTTCCTCTGTTCCAGTTTGTGTCTGTTACCTCTTGTCCTGTCATTGGGCACCACTAAAAATAGACTGGTCTCATCCTCACAACACTCACCCTTTAAGTATTTGTAAATATTGATAAGATCCCTCCTCAGTCTTGTCTTCTCTAGGCTAAACAGACTCAGCTCTCTCAGACTTTCCCCGTACAAAAGATGTCCAAGCCCCTCAATAATTTTTAAATTATCTACCTATTCAAATTACAGAATTTGGTTTTGTAGAAACAGGGAGTGAAAAACAGATTTGGAACTGCATCTAAAACTGATGGTGACTTCCAAAACCAAGGCAACTAAATAAAGACATCCAAGCCTCCCCACAACACCTCATCAATGAAATGTTCAGGTTCTGATTTTAAGGACAAACAAATTGAGACTTTTTCACTTAAAATGCTCACACCTATTACTCTTTGAGCTGAAAACACCCATCACTTTCTATCTTTTTTTCTTACTTTACCACACAACAGATGTAGACATATGGGCCATGTCTTGGAGCTATGGGGAAAATGTTTTGACTCCATTCACAGTAATCCTAAAGGAGATTGTGGTGACAGCAGTAGATGTATTACCTAGTTTGAGAGCTCTCTTTGAAGCCTTTGCTTTTCACCATTGCACATACAGGTCCTTTCAGAATTCAGGTGAAATGTAGACCATAGAGCTGTCTTAAGATGCACTCACAACCACAGAAGTACATTTTATCTGTTTAAGTGCCTAATATAAAAGTAAGTTTCTTTCATACAAACAAACACACTACCATATCTACTATCTAATTGCACAAAACTCATTAGAAATAAATCTGACCAAGTACTTTGCTTCAACATCTCAAAAAGGAAAACATGCTCACAGTACCAGAACAGAAATAATAAATCATTAAATAATAAATAATGTTACTAAATGTACCATAAAATGTCAAATGATCATAATGCAATACCTGTATCATGGGCAAAATAATGTCAATATACACAATATAGCTTTATACTTCACATTTGAGGGGAAAAAAAAGGGAAGGAAGGAAGGAAAGAAGGAAGGAAGAAAGGAAAGAAATCAAAATGCAGGGAGGAAAGTACTAGGTACTTTGTGAGGCTGCAGTTAGTCCTTGCCTTTTCTCAAGCAGCTTTCCTGCTGCCATTTGAGAAGCAGAGACTGCACTGCCTAACAAGTCACAATGTCAGAGTTTTTAAGATGACAGCCTCACACATCTTTTCATGTCATCCTTGTTAGTAACAATCCAGTGGTACAGCACTGCATGATAGAGCTGAGTGTGGCAACAAAACTATGGGTTTATTTCATTTTTCCTTTGTATTGCACAGATAAACATCTACAACTTCCCTCAACTATCTTCCAGTTCCTTAGAGTGCTCTTGATGCACCATGTAAACAGTTCAGCTGCCATTTCATTCTCTGAGTTGCTGCTGCCAGAAATTAAAGGACACAAATCGTGCCCATTCTTGAGCTGCTAATTTAGTGCTGGTTCAATGTTAACAAGAGGGTAAGTTTCCCTGTAGTTAGGACTTGGGAATTTTTGCATTGTGCTATGAGTATTCTTCTTTCCTGGGAGTGTCACCATTTAGGCTTTTGTCAATAACCTTGCCAAAAATTTGGCACAAGTTTTGTTCATGCAGATGCAGCAACGGAGACCTGCCTTTTGTGCTTCATTACTGCCATTTTCCTTAATACAAAAATAAGCCATTCTCTATTGAACATACTTCTTTTATTCTTTGACTGTGGAAACAATGAGATGACAATCCAAGACTAATCACATTTGCAGTAACAGTAACTGAATAGGGCTACTCAGCATGCATACATTTTAAACGACAGTTTCGTAACTGCATTTTACTAGAGGGCAGTAAAACCTTCTGCTTCACTGAGCAGATCCTGTGTCCAAATCTTCATTTGCATCCCTGTGTGGGCTGTAACACTGCAAACTTGGATTTGAGTGCACTGTTCTCCCACCTTCATCTTCTCTCAGCCATAAAAGTTTATCTGAAGAATAACTCTAGATCTACATTAAGGTAGAAGCAGTATTGCTACTTGTGGGCACCTTCTGTTTTCTTGCAGTTTTGGTTAATCTATGTATGTGAGTGCTTTTTTTTCCCTCTTATTTTTGGTGGATTGTTTGGGGATTGTTTTTGTTTGTTTGGGGAATTTGTTTGTTTGTTTGTGGTTTTTTTTTTTTGTTCTGAAACACCATTTTATAAAATTCACTTTATTTCTGAAAGCAATAATATCTGTGAGCCTGCTTTAAATATCATCTATTAAGGACAGGCATCTGTTCTGTTTTCCTGCACCATATGATGTAACTAAAGAAACATGGGAATCCCTTTTTACAGCTTGTTGCCATTTGCATCTTCCTGCTAAAATGTAGAGTAGTTTTGTTCAAATATAGCTATTCTGATTAAATGACTGGTACTACACCCTACATGAATGAGACATTCTCAGTTATGCATGATAATCTTCTCTTGTTAAGGTATTTTCCCCATTATGCAATATCCAGCATTGCATTCCCAAAGTAACTATATTCATTAACAGGGAAAACAAAACAAAATCCAGTTTTATTAGCAAGAAAGATAGATCTTGGAAGCATTTTGTTACTTAGCAACAGCTTCAGGTATAAAAACTTCTTTTACCAAGACTCACCAAAAAAAAAAAAGGGATACCTCACACTGCAATACATTAGATCAGCATGCTTTGTGTAAAGGATTTTAACAGTCAAGAGATGTGACTGTGTTTAAGATTCCTTTTTCCAGTCACTGGTTCATTGTCGGCAGCAGCTACAGAGCAGCTTTATGTGCATTCAGAGACAGCCAGGAAATTAGTTCTGCATGACTGACTCAGCACTGGAGCACTGAGAACAACTCTCACCCATTTCCTTAAACAATTGTTTATTTCTTGGTGTGATAACAATGTTAAATATCATAATTCTAGAAGAAAAAGCTCAGAGACTTCATTTGTATTCAAGGTAAAACAGTATTAGCACTAGCAAACTGAAGTCCTAGCTTCTTTCTGGCATCACAAGGGCTAATCTTTTTGTTTAAATTGTTATTGGCAGTTCAGAACAACTGCTGATATCTTGTTTAGAGTTTTCTTTGATGCTAAATGGAACTGAGAAGCAAAATGTTAGCAAACTGAAATGAAGTAAAATTAATAGAGCATTTTTAAAGTGAGGAATCTGAACTGAAATAAAATCCTTGAATCAAAAGGTTTATTAGTTTTTTTATGACAGGAAAAAAAGTGAGCTCTTTTTAAGGCTTATGTTGAGAATTAAGATGATTCATAGAAAAAGCAAAGAATTAGGGTTCAGAAGAAATCCAACAAATTCTTTTTTAATTACTTTTGTTGCTCAAGCTGCTTGGGATTTCCCAAACCTAGTGTTTAGCCACCTGCCCCAAGGTAGGCACTGAAAGTCCTAGGCAGGAGTTTCATATCTTTGAAGAGGTCCTGAGAAAGCACTTTTCTGCCCTCCAAATGCAGCATGAAACAGGCTGGTATCTTAAGAAAACAGCAGAAACAGAGTGTATTCAGTATCTCACTTCTCTACCCACACAAATTTATGAAGACACATGAAGTGCTCAGCGTTCACAGAACTGAACCCTTCCCTGAAAACATGAACTACATTCTCCATCCTTGAGCACTGCCAGGGCTCTCTTGCTTCTTTCAAAAGCCACCCAGAAGAAACCTTTTGTTTTCCTCTGCCAGGAAGATGGTTAAAGTACTCACACAGGAAGGTGCAAAGGTGCAAATCGTAAGCTTGGCTTCTTAAAGGGAAGGAAAACAAAAGGGGGGGAAGCATGTAAAGCTTATGAAATTCCAGACATAAGCAGCAACCAAAATAGTCTCTCAGCAACACCATTCTGGATTTAGGTCTCTAAGGTCTGCTGAAAGGGCTTGAACCATTTTATCAGATCCTAATAGAATCATAGAATCATAGAAACATTTTGATTAGTGAACCTTGGGGAGCACCACTTGTGACTGGTAACCAGCTGGATTTAAATCCATTCACCACAACTCTTTGGTCCTAGCCATCTAGCCAGTTTTTTACCCAACAAAGCATATGCCCATCCACACCATGCAGCCATTTTCTCCAGGAGAAGGCCATGGCCAACAGTATCAAAAGCTTCACTAAAGTCTAGGTAGACAACATACACTGCCTTTCCCTCATCCAGTAAGTGGGTCACCTTTTCATAGAAGGAGGTCAGCTTAGTCAAGCAGCACCTGCCCTTCATGAACTGATGATGACTGGGCCTAATTGGCTGGTTGTCCTCTACATGCCATATGATGGCACTCAAGATGATATGCTCCATAACCCTTCTCAGCACCAAGGTCAGACTGACAGGCCTATAGCTTCCCAGAGCCTTCTTCTGGGCATCAGATTTATGAACTCACAGTCAAACTCCCTAGTTAGATAAGACTGCTGATAAATGATGGAAAGTGGCTTGGTGAGCACTTCCACCACCTCCCACAGTACTGTTGGATGGATCTCATCCAGCCCCATAAACTTGTGTGCATCTAGGTGGTGTAGTAGGTCGCTGACCTATTAACTCGTGAATTATGGGGACTTCACTGTACCCCCACTCCCTGTCATCTACCTCAGGGGGCTGAGCACTCAGAGAACAACTGGTCTTAAGGACTGAGGAAAAGAAGACATTCAGTACCTCACCCATTTCCTCATCCTTGGTCACTATGTTTCTCCTGGCATACAACAAAGGAGTCTCTTTATCACTCCTTTTGTTGTTAATGTCTTTATAGAAACATTTTTACTGCCTTTTATGGCAGTAGCCAGATTAATTTCTATTTGTGCTTTGGCTTTTCTAATTTTTCTCACTGCATAACCTCACAATACTTTTGTAGTCTTCCTAAGTGGCCTGCCCCTTCTTCCACGGGCCATAAACTTTCCTTTTCCTCCTGACTTCCAGCCAAGCTCTCTATTTAGCCAGGCCAGTCTTCTTCACTGCCAGCTCATCTTACACCACATGGAAACAGTCTGTTCCTGCAGCTTAAATATTTCCCTCTTAACAAATGTGTAGCCTTCCTGGACTCCTCTGCCCTTGAGGACTGCTTCCTTTCTTGCTATGAAGTTAAGCTGAAAATGTCTGTCAGTGTTTTATATTCCCCTTCTCTCAAAACAGAAAGTTATTCAACCAGGGCTTTGCTTGCTACTACAAGTTTCCCTAATGTGTTACTGGATCACTAAAAGCTGTGTGGTTTCTAGTACATCTTACTGTTACTAATATAATTTGAACTCAGCCACATCCAGAATATTTTTCAGTTTGTCTTTTAGCTACAGCAAAAAGTCTGCTCTTATTTATGGATTTAGCTGTTCAGTTGGGTACATTTGTTTCCTGTAGCAACATGCACTGTTTGTTATTAGAGAATGAAAGAATATTGCTTGCTGTTGTGATAATTCTGCATTTTCTTTGATGTCTGATAAAAGATATTCTTTTTCTTATTAACCTCTGGGACAGCAAGACAATTTCTTGCTGTCAGTAAAATAGTGACAAGATTTGGTTCAGAGTTTCCTTTCTTCTACCTTCTTTCAAAAAAATAAAAGCAAAATAAAATAAATCTCTGATCCATAAATATAGATTTTGTGAATCACAGAGGACATTCCATATCAGCTATATGCAGGGAGGAAAGATAATGACACTTTAGTTTCATTTTTTAATACATTTTATTAGTATGGGTAGCTGAGTAACTTCAATTTTCAATCTTGAATGGGTCAGTAAGGAATTCCCAAGTGATGGAATAAGAGTGATATGTGAAGGATAAAGAAATGCTTTAGCGTGAGAAAGATGTGTTATGTGGCAGGAGTGAAGTTATCAATTTGAAATTTATATCACTCTGTCAAGTCCAAAACTTCTCCTCTGAAATGTGCCTGTAACATGCCTTCCTCCAGCAAGGAAGACATTTCATTACAACCAAGGTGAGCACCACGATGGTATTGCAGGTAAATGTTCCTATTCAGCAACATGTCAATAAAAGGCCAGATGGAGAGATAAAAACTTTGTCAGATCATGGTATTAAATGTTAAAGCTAAAATCTGTGTGCCATGTACAGTTCACTAAGATCATGAATGCTGGGTAATTCCCTTGACACTGACACATCCTTTAGAAACTTGAAAAGAGACAATCCTGGGAAAAAATACAGTTGATTGTAAGCAGAGTAGGGGATACCTCTCAGAGCTCTCACTGCAGTTTTGAAGACAACTACAATGATGGGGGTTTAGGAGTTTTATCACCAATTAATAACACATCACATTTAAATAAATTAAACTCTTAACTAAGCATCCCAATGTAATAGGAAATGAATGAGTCAGCAATATGCTTTGATGTGTCTTTAGCAGCCCTTCTGATTCTCCTTCCTAATACTCTCTGGTTTTAATCTGAATTTTCATCTTTTTAATTCCATTTCAGCATCTTAGAGCATGATTTTATGTCCCTCCCTAGTATTCCATCCATACTTCAGTTTTCTATACATGCTTGACTTCCTGTGTGCATAGGCAAATATATCCTGTGGGTGATGATCACCTTCTTTCAGACTAGCCTTAGGATAACAAGTCCTCAGATTATGGAATTTCTTTATAGTAGTCATGAGAGGTATGATGTCTTATCTATCTCTCACTTTTTGATTCTAGGTTAGTTTGTTAACTTATTGTTAACTCCCTGAAGAACTTCTGGACAAATGGAAGACAACATGGAATTCTCTCACAAAGCATGTTCTTGAAGGATCAAACTTCATCTGCAGTCACTGTAAAATTAAAAGAGCAATCATATCTTTCTTTTGGCATTTCTGACAAAATCTCTTATCTTTGTAACAGATGTGCTTCAAAATTATTATTAGAAAAAGAAACAAAGTTTCCCAGGTGAAGTTTCATTTTCCTTCATCCTCACTGAGAAACAGCTGGAATGCAGATAGTGTACACACCTCTAGTTTCCTATGCACTCTCATTATGTTTAATGACCTAGTAAGGACAACTTTCAACTTCATCTATACTTTGCAGGTATCTAGCCATGTCTTCATTTTCTCAGAACTTTTGCTTTTTTTAAATGTCTTTTACTTGCAAATAAATCCTTATCTGCTCACAGAAAGATCACTTCTCCAAAACAGACTAGTCTGGTTCCATTATGATAAAAAGTATTTAGGTTGAAGAAATTAGGCTATTTCAAAACAAGTAAATTGAAGCTTATATGTACAAGACTTAATTTAAATAACCTGTTTTCTTCACATCATTAGTCTCACCTTGATATCATTGTCAGAGAGTAATGATTCAAATGGTATGGAACAGAATCATGAGATGAATATTGAAACAATGATGCACACTTGCTCATAAGGCAGTGAAACTTTCTAGTTCATGATGTTTCCTACTTAAAGATTTCTGAACAAACATAACCATTTGATCTATGGAACAAAGTTTTTCTGATTGCCCTCCAGCTCCTTTGAGACAATTTATAGCTGCAGGATGTGCTGAAGGGAAGAGCCAATGAACTGACCTGCATAATGAACTGAAACTGCATAACCATTTGATTGTGTACAGGGTCACAATAGTGGTGAGATATTTTACCACTTAGATCTTAAGTGCTTCATTGCCTTAGATTTGATATATGCATATGTAGGGGTAAAAAAATAGTAAAAGGGGGAGTTACAGTCATTATAACAGGAAGTTCAGTGTTTGGACAATGATCCAAAGGTGGTGAAACACATATAAGCAATATACATAAGCAAAACCAAGAAGGTTCAGAATTAAATATCAGAAAACTGATCTGAAACCAGTGTAGAGATTAAGACCAAGGGAAGTCCTAATGGAATTAATCTCATATCAGAAAGACTTATCATATCTGAAGGACCAAATAGAAATGTTAGATGCAGTCAAACAATGAAAATGAATGAAGTACACTCTTGTGAAAATGGAAGAAAAGACTAATTAGAATTGAGTGCAATGATGTTTGACTTGCATACAGACTGACTGTTCTCTCTCATAAAGCAAGCAAGACTGAAACAAGCAAATGAAGATGCTTTATAGTAAGAGGCACTGTGGACTGGTGTAGATGTGAAAAAACAGTAAAGTCACCCTTAAATTTAAAAATAATAGTAATTTTAAAAGACCAGCATAAAGGCAAAATTCAAAATGGGGAATTAAGTATGATCATCTTTTAAAAATACACAAAGAAAGAAGAGCAGCTTCAAACTAAAAAGAATTAAACAAGATAAAATCATAGAATCATAGAATGGCTCATATCAAGTATTCTGAATATCTGTCCAATAAAATCAGAAGATCTATGTTTTATGAAAGTCACATTCAAAATAGCCTGGAAGACTACCCCAAAGTGCATGTGAAGACAAGGAATGGCATTATCTCTAGTGATTCCATAAACTTGCCTGAAAACCACAGTTTAGCAGTGAGATAATCTCTGCTGAAAAATTATGAAGATTAAAACCTATTTGTTCAGAAAGAATTTGAATGAAGCAAATAGATAACTGGACATATCACTGTGATATGTCAAAGGAAAGTGTGTGGAGACAGAACTGAGTGTGAGGCCATTGCATGTTCTTCGAAAGGGAATCAATGATTTGCTAAATAAGATTCAGAGGTCAGATGTTTAAGGAAGTGTCTGAGGTATCAGACAGAAGCAGGGAATGGTTTAGCAAAAGGAAGGTTGAATTAAAGAGAACAACCATTAAAAGGGAGACTCAGAAAACAAGCCAGTAAACTAAGATGAAATACCAGGACTGACGTTAGGAAAAATACAGACTGTGAGACATTGATGAATTCTTGCTGTATCAACTTACTCCCAGCTGATGATTTTACCCATACACATCTAGAAGAATTTTCAGTTATTTTTCTCACACACCAAAATTGCCTTTTTATGATAACAATAATGTATTCTGCAGGAGTATTGAGTATAGACTTAAATTAAATGTTTTCCCTTGAAAAAAATTAAACTTCTTATTCATTTTAAAGCATATGATGGTGCATTTTAATTTGGAAAGAAAAAGGATCACACCAAATTACACTAATAGCCAAAGTAATACTAATAATTTTGAAATTAAAAAGATAAGAGTTCATTGATTGTGAGCAATTAGTCTATAACAGCAGGTAGCATGAGATTTCATTTGAATAATTTCTATTTTGTGCCTTCAAGGGATTCTGGTTCTTTAATGTTTAAGAGAATTAAAAA
The DNA here is from genome assembly GCA_013399015.1 of Galbula dea. Lineage (NCBI taxonomy): Eukaryota > Metazoa > Chordata > Aves > Piciformes > Galbulidae > Galbula > Galbula dea. Next base: position 491,555 of record VWZX01000621.1, read on the forward strand.
AAAATCCTGAAGCATTAGAACATGTACACATAGGATGTCACAGTGAACCTTGTCCTATCCCCATCTGGCCTCTACTTCCTTTGTGACCTTGACTGCATATGGCACTTAGCTTGTGCAGTTCCCAAGGAAGTATCTAACCTGTTTTTCCTAAAAGTTAGTGCTCACTCCCACTGAGATAGTGTTCCTGGGCATGAACTCCCAGACACATGCAGCTGGAGTTGATCGTGTGTGAATACTTATGATGGGTGGTGATTTGACTTCAGAGGGCTGCAGACCCCAACAGCCTCTCTATCAAGCACTCCCCCTCCTCAGCAGGTCAGGAGGGAGAAAATAAGATTAAAAGCTCATGAACTGAGATAAAAACAGGGAGATCACTTGCCAATTGCCATCATAGGCAAAACAAATTCAACCTGGGAAAAAATAATTTTATTTCTTACTGATTAAAACAGAGTAGGATAGTGAGAAACAGAGAAAAAAAGTAAACCACTGTCCACTCATCTCCACTTCTCTGATCTTGGTGCTCACAGGGATGTTTCTCAATTGTTTTTTAACTCACTTTTCTCTGTTGTGCAGTATTTTGCTCTGTCTTACACACACTTCCTTGAGGCACCATCCCCTTGGCTGCTGAGTTCAACTGTGCCCTGTGGTGGGTGGGTTGGATATGGCTGAAATCGTCTGTGTCCAGCTCAGGGCAGCCCCAGCCTTTCACCACAGACACCACCCTGCAGTCCCCACTGCCAAGACCTGGGCACCTGCACCGCATACAGACACAGAATCAAGCAAAACTGAAATGCACCTAGCTTGTGTTCCAAGATTCCTGAAGTCATAATCAAGAGCAGGGGGTTCCCAATGCTCCTTCTTCTGGCAGGAACAGGCTTTGGCTAGTTGGCATTTACGCTTTGGCACTGGTCACATACTTGTTCCCAATTGTTTCTGCAGTGCAAATTGTAGCTGCCCCAGCACAGCCTGGGAAACTGACTTGGGGATTTTGTTGTTTGAACTAATCCAGCCACTTTGCAAGATGTTTTGACAAAATGTATTTGTCTTTCCTAAGGCTTGCTACAGTAACATTTTTAGCCTGTCCACCTGAGACACTTCCAGCTCAGCATAATTCTTTCTTTGAATCCAGCCTGCATCAAACTGCAGAGCTATCACAGCCAATGTACTCTTCTTATTTGTGGTTCAGTAGCTATTTTAGCAGGGTCTGGGAAAATGCTGAGTAAGGTGTAGAGTATCTCAGTGGTATTTTTCACTTCCAGATCTTTAGAAGAATTCATTCATGGTTATGATAAGAACATGTCATGACTTCCCATATGCAAACTGGAATGCTTGAAGCATGAACCCTGCACAGATGGTAAATAGTGCATTATAACAACTGCCTGTGGTCATTCATGCTGGAGGGGCATTTATTTGACACTCACCTCTACCAACCACTGTATTTTAATGCCTGAGGATTTGAAACATTTCTCTCTACACCATACTACTTGCAGAACTTGCGAAGGTAAGCAAAATCCTGCTCTGTACCTGTCTATGTGGCAAAACAACAGCTTCTTACAGTTGCTTGGCTCAGTAACCCCAAGGATGGCTGCATTTTCATTACAAGGTGGACAGAAAAAAAAAAAAAAAAAGTCTTTTTTAAAGCAAAACCATGTCTCCTTCCATATGTTCAGCAATCATATTTCTTTCAGTATCTCATGCAGTTCAGTCCAGAGTCAAAGCACATACATACTAGACGTAAGGGGTTTACATGGAGGCAGTTAAGAAGAAGCAAAGAATAAAAGTTAGAGCAAAGAATAAAAGTTAGAGCAAGGGATAAGCTTTTATGGGATATATCTCTGAGCATTACAACACTGTAGCAATAGTGAGGAGAATGACAGATGTACTGCAGTGGCTGGTAAAGAAAATTATCTTCCTCAGGATCTAATTTGAGTGTACTTCTTTGTTTTACCACAGCTATGTTCCAAATACATTCTGAGGACTGCCAATCACTTGTAAAGCAATCTCAGAAAGATATGCATTCGATTACAGAGTCCTGGTGTGAAATCTGGAAGACTTTTTTCCTAAGCCGTTTAAAACTGGACTATATAAATATCTAGACATCACTATGTAGAGAGAATCATACCCTGAGAAGAACATTACCATAATGACCTAGTAGATGTTTTGATTTTCTAATTTGTATGACAGAGCTGTCTCATAGTGTATGTAACTGCAGGGCTGTAACAAATACATGCATTTTACTTGCTATATTTAGTAACAGCCTCTGGAGAATGGGAAATATTAATTTCCTTATTCTTCTGTGCTTCTGAAATGTTTTTCACAACATTTCAAGGACTGTATTTACAAATGAATTATCTAGATCTAATCTACATTACTTCAGTGAAAAATGAATTCCTCTTTTAGTAATAACACATACAAATGTGTGCATAAAAATGCTACTCTTTAAGCAATGACCATGATCCTTAAATTCTCATAGTAGAGACTGAGAAACATAGACCTAAATTTCAGACAATACAGATAACCAGGCTATGGTTACAGTTACTACTAACTTGCTTCCTCCTCTTGCACAGCAACACCACCAGCAGTTTCATCAGACTTTTATATTTTTCTGGTGGTAAAACAGCCACTGCTGGAGGGCAGTTCACTGCTTTTCCTATTAGCAAGTAGTGCTGCATTGTAGGAGTAGATTGGTGCTGAGGACACAATGTTGATGCTATACATGTTTTCAGAGATTGTTATGCTAAAATGAGTTTAGTCCCATGAATCAGATGCTTCTAAGCAGACAGGGTGACCAAGGTAAGCTGGCCAGAAGGCACACAGCCAGGTTAATTTCACCTGTCCTATCAGAGATTCCTCACACAGAGCTTTGGGATTCTTTTTGTTTCTACTTGGCAATATCACTTGGTCACTGGTAACTTCCATATTTAGTTTCTTGGAAATATAACAATAGTTAAGGAGTAGCAAGATTCTTCATATAAACACATAGAATCATTGAGGTTGCAAAAGAGCTCTAAAATGGTCAAGTCATATACATAGGCACATAAAATTTTATATATAGAAATATACATATATATATATAAACAATACTTTATTAAAAGTGTGATAGAGTGATGTTTATATTATGAAAACAAGCAATAGAAAAGGCAACATTAGATGAGGTCAGGTCCATGTGTATCCAGGCTTAGTACAAAAGAATTCTTCGTGGTCTCTAGGTCAAAATAATCCTCATTTTAACCTGCACTGCAAATGTTGCTGAAACTCAGAGACAACAAGAGTGTCAGCAGCTGCCTGAGGGGAAGCATTAACAAGTGGATTCTGCCTCTAATACTCCTTCAAAGGCCTGTTGTGCAGGGAATTTCTGTGAAGTTGTGAAGCTGATCTGGCTGGGGCAAGGAGATGAGCCGTATAACCTTAATAACGCTTAAACTACTAGACTGAACAGCTCCAGGTTGGTTAGTGTTTCCCTAAAGTGGAAACAAAGGATAAGATTTACCCCTGAAGTAACAAAATAATATGGAAAGTTACTTCAGTATGTCAAAGGCTACATAATAAAAGCAAAGGAGAGAACAAAACAGGGGAGGTGAGTTGATTTGTTTACTTGTTTTTATACTCTGTGTAAACAGAAAAGAGGATTTTTCATGTTCTTTGCAGCTAACACTGATAAGGCATAAAAAAGTTATCAAAATAATTATGGTTTGTAGGAATTATCATCTCATTGTTGCTTTCTTTGTCTTTGGTAAAGACCCTGCTGGACATATAATAAACACTTAAGCCTTAGCAGCTATGGTGTGAGAATGTGCTTTGCTCAAAAAGTAAACACTGCATAATTCTGCTGTTGCATTAATCACAATCCCTATGCTACCCATGTCAAACAACAAAGCTCTTTTCTGTAAATGAAAACTTCAAGTTCTTGACCAAAGTCAAACACTTGTTTTGCATTATCAGTTGCAAGTTTACATAGAATTTTAAGATTCCCTATATGCCATTTACTCAGAAAAACAGGAGTTGTAATATGTGCATAGATTCATTAGTGTTTGTGGTTGTTTATCTGGCTTATCCATTTAACATAAGGGATATGGATAGTTGTGAAAATGAGTTAGCTAGCAGTGGGCCCAGAGGCTGTAAATATTTTGCCTATGTATATTATAGAGATGAAAATATTGCCAAAAAGGAAACATAGTTTACAAACATCTCTCTTTTTTTTACATATAGTTGCATGCTTTCATTCTGAAGGCACGGTGTTTTTAAGTGTTAACTAAATTTCTTTCCATTCTTCACAGAATAATGAAGAACAATAAAAAGATAGTTCAGTGAAATACTTTAATTTATGCACATTTGAGAAACCAATTTGGTAAATGAGAAATCACAAGATATCTTTTTCAACATATTTCCCAACAACTCCAGGGCAAGTCTGGTGCTGTTCATCATCACCATTACAATTTAACACTTATTCTGTCCAAATTTTCATATTTTACTGGTTTGTGTATATATGTAACCTAAGTATGTCTTACTTGTGTTTCTTTTTTCCTGATGTTACTAGTCAGTTGCCTATTAAAAAAATGTTTAAAATATGAAAAATGTGCTGCTTGGATGTTAAATTCTGAAAATTACCACTGTTACTGTTGTATCTTTTACAACTCTTATTAATGTTGTTATGTAGCTTTTAATATTTCTGCATGACTAAAAATATGCTAAGTGTTTCCCAGCCAATTAGCAATTACTAATTCATCTCTCCATGATGTATCACCAGACAGAATTATGGAAATTATGTCATAAAAGAATATACATGAACACTTATGTATGTATAGCTCTGTTGGTTCTTTGAAACACTGTTAAAATATGGTTTTGTGTGCCATTTTGTCTACTCTTTATAATTAAAGGAATTTAAAATAAGAAATCCTCAAAGGTTTGGTTCCTGTTTGAGCAGATGTTTAACATTATGGGTTTTTCTTTAATCAAACCAAACTTCTAATTATAATTATGCAGATTAATGGTAAAAGACAACACTGACATAATACCCTCACAAAACAGGTTAGACAAACTGCAGCTCAGGAATACCATCTGACTGATAGCTGCCATCATTTTGCCATAAACTCTCTTTTCCAAAAAGTTGGGGAAAAGGATGATTTTATTTCATTTCCTTTCATTTGATCAAAACACAGCTTGTGTATGAACTGTTGATCCATCACATTCTGTCATGCTCTGGAGGGCAAAGGAATCTTTATCTCCATATCATCTGCATTTGTGATAGCAAATCTCTTCAAAGGAATACACTTTGACAAAAGGTAGGGGAATTTCACATAAAATCTTGCCCTCATGATATCTTCTGAAACAGTCAGATTTGGAACCAATTTATTGAGAGTCAATTATTGCCAACTTTGCTTTGAATAACAAAATGCTCCAGAGATTTCTGAGATATGTAGCCATAGGGAGCTGTCTGGCTACAGAAGGATTTTTATATGTTTTTTAACACATCTTTCAACTTAATCAGATACACAAATGCACAACCTAGCACTCAGGGAAATTATGTGGATTTGTCACACTGCCTGAAGGACTTTGGGATTCATGAACCAATGAATGGATTACACTGAACCATGAATGTAATTTGTTCATCTGTAACAGATAAAATATGGATGTTTGCCATATTAATGTTTAAGAATCTCAGAATCATAAATAATTCTAATGGAATTTAGTTTAAGTTATTCATTAAAAATTAATAATATTCTCTTTATTTTCCCAAACAGAGAAAAATAGTATAAATTGTGTGTATATGTAAAGAACTGTAACAAGCAGAGCTGGTAAACTGCACTGCTGAATTACTACACAATCCCTAATTGCAACAATTCAATACCTAGGATGAAACATAAAGGCAAATGTTTTATGTATTAAAATCCCTGATAAAAAACAGACCTCTTATCACTGCTAATAATACTACTCATATGCTGTTCTGTGGTATTAGGAATTTTAAAAAGAGTCTATAAAGTCTATTTTGTGACATACAGAATAACATATCCAGTTGACTATTAAAAAGCATATAGCAATTTTGAAAAATGATAATTATTTAATTCAGCAGTACATGCATTAAAAAAAATAATTAAGCAAATTTTTCTTCAAATAGATTTCAGTTTTGAGGACTTATATGCATGGATTTTAACAAAAGTAAGAGAAAAAAGAAAAGAAAAGTAGCTCTCAAGGTATCATCACATTCTTGAGGTGCAGATGATGAATTTTTTTCACTGATCTGTCTTTTTCCCTTGAGCCTCCTGTTTTGAGAGCTGGTGTAACAAAATTCCTTTTGCACAGAGATTAAGGAAAGATTCTGATTTATGATCATATTTTGAGAATTTAGTGGGGAATTCAAAAAACTGCATGTAAACAATGTGCTTTTGTGGGGAGGAGTTACTGGGTTTTGGTTTGGTTTGTCTGGTTGATTTTGTTTTTTCATGGGGTTCTTTCCCTATGCTGGTCAATGATTACTTTGACTGATACTTTCCAAATTAAACATAACATTTTTTGCAGAGCAGTAAACTCTGTTTCTACTTTATTGTTACTTTCAAACTCTTTTTACAGGAGGAAGTCAAGAATGCTAGTATGAAGTTAAGCAGATCCTGGATAATTGCATTTTCATTCCATGAGGCTGTTTATATTCACAGAATCATAGAATGTTAGCAGTTGGAAGGGACCTCGAAAGATCAAGAAGATCTTTCTGTAAGAGCAAGAAATTCATGCCCTCCAGCTACCAACTTCACCACTTATAGACCCCATGCCTTCCTCTTAGACAGGATTTTACCTATGTGAAAGCAGATGTCTTGGCTCTTTCAGCTCCTTCTGGCTGCATTGGTAGCCAATTCCTGCTGAGTTTGGAACCATAGTCGCCTTTTTTGTTGTTGTTTTTAACTTCAAGCCCTGAAGATAAAGCACAATTTGATTAAACCAAGACAAAATTGCTGAAAAATACCCAAAACAAGTTATGGATCAAAGTACTTTTTTTTTGTACAGAGAAGACAACTATACCATTACTCCTTTTTTGATTTATGAGACTGAATTACAAAGGATAGATTATGCAGTCTTAGTTAATGTATTGTTCATCTTAATTGTGTAAACAATGTCAGCTGGGTGGTAAGTAGGAGGCCTGACACCTCCTGCTCTTAAACCTTTGTATAATCATAATGATAATGCAGCTATCAAGACACTCTAAGAATAGTGCTGAGCTCCTCAAAAGCAGTTAGGTAACCCCAGCTGTGTCTCCACTCTGTCACAGCTAAAATAAGAGCAAGGGAAGTAATATTATATTTACCTGTGAGCAGTAAATATTTTTTACCAATGTAAATTGGTAAATGTAGTTACCTGTAGATATAATATTTCAGAGCTCTATATTTTTGTAACCCAGCTGTGAGCTGGGTTGTGGGGAAAAGATAGCATTTATCACAGTCTCAGACAATTAGCAATCCAGCAAAGTCTTTATGTGTTGATCTCAGCACTTGTAACACCTTATGGATAGGCTACAGATTTTCATTCAAGCAGTGAGTAGCAGTTAACCATTGGTCCAGCAGAGAGAAGGCTGCTATTTGGGGAAATGCTAAACCATTTGCTGACAGAATTCTGAAATTGTTTGGAACAGAGCTGAGGTGATGCCTTACTTTTCAAGTTCTCATCTCTTCAGACAATATATACCATGTATGAGAGTCACTTTCTAAAGACCAGATCACATCCTTAACAAAATCTGACGGACTAGTGTACCTGTATATGTGTTCAGAAGCACACACCTATGCACGTGGGCTATAGGTTATACTGACACCTTAAATATGGATAGATACAAAAAGAGAGCAGAAACCTGTGGAAAGAGAACTGACAAACATTAAGCCATGGCTTATATCACCCCATTTCAGCCATCTAGAATGCATCTGATCCAAACTAGCTAGCTGTGCTACCACTATGGTCAATGGACAAAGAAGACAGCCTGGGGAAGGGTCACATCCTGCACTAGAACTGGTAGCTAAGGAAGACAGAGTGAATGAATGAAAGTGGGTGACTAAGTGACAGCAGAGACCCAGTTTTGCCTGGAGTCAGCCAGGGTGTTTTCCATCCTTAGTGTTCATCTAATTGCTACCAATGTTGATTATCTTGGTGCCACTGCCATGTTTTCTGATCACATCAAATACCTAGTCACTTATTAAAAGTCGCCTTGGAACTACTAACAGTCATTTATCAGGGTTTTACACATACAGCATCACACTGATGCTAACTCCTGCAGGACATTCCCAAATGCTGAACCACTGAAAAAAGGTTTGTGCTGCAACAGTAGACTGGGCTACCATGCAGGAAGAAAAGAAATTTAAAAGTTTAACTACCATTGTCTCAGCAGGCCTCTGTTTCAGTGCACAAACCTTCAGCCTCTCTACCAGAAAGCACTGTTCTCAGAATGGATGAGGGCCTCCATCTTTTGGATCCTGGAGCATTCTCCCTTTATCTTCCTGTCAGCTTGTCTCCCTAAGCAGTTTGTAACAACTGACCTTTGCTTGCCTAGCAATCAAAACAAATAAAGATAGGTAGTAACTGGTTTACCTCTTGGAAGACTATCTCTGTCAAAGTAAAGCTCACACCTTGTCAAAATGGGAATTGCTGACATTAAGAAATTGCAATGCTGTCCTTCACTTGTGTCTTGGGAATGCTGACAGGGATGGATTGTGCACTTTGTTCAGTTATTTATTTCTTTTTGCTTATTTTGCACAAAGCTTCCTATTAAGTTAATCAGTATAACACCACTGGGACTGTCTAGAACTTTCCATAAATACAAAGCAAAGAGATTTCAGTGACCAAGACAACTTGATCAAATAATGCAGAAATAATATGAAATGCCACCCAAAAAAGCAATGTCCAATGAATTTTCATCAGATTATTAGATTAATACATTAATATATAGCAATTTAATATCTCTCATAACTTTCAGTGTGTTTCTGAAATACTCATTAAAAGTGAGCTTATAAAAATCCCAGACAACCTCCTCAAAAATCCAATTTTGCAAATCTTTCATTATTATAGATATTTATTAATAAGGTAACCTGATAGAAAAAATGCTAAGTGACTTTTACCAGTTCTTATTCCCTCAAGTACTACTAATCTCCTCAAATATTGCTATAGTGTGTCCTGTACAAAAACCCTCTCTATATCTCACCAGGGGTCATAATAGACATTCAATTGAAGGGAAACTTATTTACAAAATTAATCATAATCAGCAGTTTGAACTGACTTGCTAATTTAGATCTTTATTTTAATTTAATTGCATATGAGTGTTGTCATGTAATACATTCATGGGCTTTTTTTATTAATCACATACCAGATGGCCTTCTCTTAAAACCACCCATTTTAAACCACTTCCATTTAATCTTTTCAAAGGTAAACTTCTTTATACCAATTTTTACCTTGAAAAATGGCTTGTCAAATATTAAAAATAGACAAATTACCACAAAGATATGAAGGCTGAGTATTTTTTGTACTTAAACTAGCACTTATTCTGTTTATGGAAGACAGCAAAGGCTTTGATGTTTAACTGTAAGCTGTAACTTTCCCATGTTCATGGATTTTCATGCTGCATATTGTTTTTCACCTCAGTCTCTTTTTGTCTGTTTCCAATCAGTCTCCATTCACTGACCACAGTGGACAAGGACTAGTTTTCCTCTTATCTTGTAACACTTCTTCATGAAAGACAGCCAATAACAACCAAACAAAAAAGCTACAATCAAATGTCCAGAGTTAGGTCTCAGAAAACTGAAAACAACTCTAATGTTAACATTACCCACAATAAGTCCACATCCCAAAGGCAGTCAAATCTCTAACTTTATGCACCAAATGAGAAATCCCACTGAGCTCTGAGAAATTACTCCTCTGAATAAAACTACACTGGTGCATAAATGTATAAAGAGGTCAAGGCACTCATGTCCTTTCTGTTACAGAAGATTTTAACTTTCTTAAATGTCTTGTGTGAACACATCCCAGCTTTTTTGCATCCAGTATCATGGCTCTGCACTAAGAGCACCACAGGTGTTGGAGAAGGAAAGGAATAGGTTTTGTTCTGATTTTTATTACTGTTCCTTCCACAGTTACCTTCAAAAAGTAATTTAACTTTCAATGAATCATGAATATTTTTAATTACTTTAAATTTAAGTAATTTTAACACTTAAAATCTACTGTTGAAAAAGATGTGATCATTCAGTATGGTATCATAAATACATGAGTGAAGAGAAAAATGGAAAAAAGAGGAAAGTTACTTAAAAATAAAATAAAATACCCTTGCCATTTGCACTTATGGAGCTCTTAATAATAGAAATCATAGCAATGTTACTGTAAACAAATGCATGTGATTTGTTACTGTGCTTTAAACTTATTTACATTTTGATCCCATAAAAAATTTTGAGGTTTCTTACATATTAAACTTCCCTCAGCTCACCTTTCTTTGCACCAAATAGAATATTAAAGTTTCTAATTAATATCTGTGTCCACAAATACAATAGGAAGAAAAATCTATATGGACATTTTAAAAAATATATTTTCATAAGAGACATGGCTTCTATATTAAGACCACAGAGGCAGTAGGACAATAATGCAAGGGTTCAACCTCATACTTTATGGCAGTTGGTACCTCACAAGACATGCCACTCATCCTCATTTCTAAGTGCATAATAGCAGTTACTTTATTAAAGCTAATTGCTCAAAAGAGTTTTACATAATAAAGATCAGATTGAAGAAAAATGTGCAAATTCAGAATTATAAAGAGTGAATTAAGAAATCATTTAGAAAAGCATTCACCACCACATCACAAACCAAACCTTTTAAACTACCAAAAGATTAATTCATGGTGAAGTTTCTTTTTTCTGTCAGTTATATTTAAAGAGTGAGGATAATTACTAATTATAAAATATGTAGTTAACAGGTCAGACCTTTGCAGCCAGTGCAGCTTATTCTGCAAGTATCAGGCTGTTCTGCTCTCAGCTGGACATCTGCAACAGTGGCCATGTATGTGAGGGTAGAGTTTTATAACTCATGCATATTTTTAAATTTTATTCTGGCATGGTAAAAATCACTTCTACAGCACTTCTCAAATTTTAACAAGACATGTTCCTGGCCCCAAAGGGTTCACAGCTTAAAAGAAACTTGTTAAGACATGTTGGAAGACAGCAACTCAGAAAAGGAGAGAAAGGCAGAAGAGCATTGCATTAATGAAGATCAGCAGAGAGGAGTGAATCCAGAGCATCAGCAAGGTTTTCTCTAGATCAGCAGGAAAAATAAAGACATTGACTCCTGCAAGTCCTTCTACAGCAACAGTTTGGGTAGATATCAGAAGGCTTCATATGAGCAGGTATGTGATTTCCAACTCAAGGTATGCCACATGCTTCCTGAATTCAGGAATCTTTGTATCACTTGAAATTAGAACAAGCAGGTGACCAACTGTCAGTCATCCATACTTTTAATTTTTGACAATTTATGGGCATGCATGGAGGATCCAAGAGCACAGGCTGGGCTTGCCTATACTGTGCCAAACATGTGGCTGGCATCAGCTGCCTATAGGGACTGGGTGGTGGTTTTCAGCCATGCACCTTTCCTTTGCTGGAGGAATGGGGCTGCAAGCACTGCAGCAACAGAGAGATCTTGCTTCAGCCTCAGCATCCCTGTGGGCATTTTCAATCAGGAACAAAGCCAGCATACATCTCTCTGCCTGCATCTGTTTGCTCCCTGGGGACAGGAAGAGTTAGAGCATCCAGTCTGCCCTTGGACACTCAGAGAGCAGCTTGCAGGAGGTCATGGGACAGTGACCCCACTGCTGCAATGATGCCCTACCCCAAACTGGCATGTGGCCACTGGAAACAGCAAAAGGTATAGAAGCACAGTTTAAGTATGTCTTGTGACAAATGGCAGGTCCCCAACAGAGAAATTTTACGAAGGGTCTGACTTCCATTCAAATTAGAGACAGAAACAGACTTAGGGAAGCTGATACCCAAAGAAACTGAGGAGACAAAAAGAATTGCCTCTACCAGGCCCCTATCTACTATAGAAGACAGTTTTAATAAGGGTCATCTCATATAACTGCAGATATTTACATCTGAACAGGGAAAAGGTCAACTAGCACTATGTGAATCACCTTATTACTTCAGAGATCTACAGCAAGGTTAAATGAAAAATATTATAGAAGCATCTCTTCCTATTCGTCAATGATACCAGGAGGCTAAGCAGCCTAGATACAGACATCTACATTTCAGATGTCTTCCATCTGTGTACATTTTAGCAATCTGTCCAAAACTGAACTGCTTAATTCAAACCCATTCCCCATTGATGGCCCCATTTTCTGAAGAATGGTGGGAAAAGAGGGACTGAGAAACACCTCCATCTTGTAGAAACAGTCAAGGAAGGCACCTTGTTCTTCACTGTCTGATGTTTTGGGGTAAGTTAAGAAAGTTGCTTCACTTCTTTTTTGTATCTCCACATAATTGAAACAATACTGTGGGCATAGAATTCAAAGAACAATTAACAGAGTGTAAAATTAGAATATGGAAGATATTCTGCTAGTACAGATGCAAACAAGAAGCCAGGAACACAGGAGAAGGGAAGCAGGAGAAGAAATAGCGAGCAATGGAAATACACGGTTGAGAGAGAAAAATGAGTGTAAGAACTATAAAAGAAAAATATTAGGCAAGGGTCTGTAAACAGGAGGAAAGTATTGTATTAAATATACTAAGAGAGAAACCAGAGGAGGCATGTAAAAGAAAAGATGAGATTAAAACAGCTTCTTGTCAATGCATTTGAATGTCGTATTTCAGTAGTGTCGTCAGGAAATATTTCTCAGTTGCTTTCTTCCACATGTTTAAAGTAAATAAAATAGAAACATGACAATATCTAAGCATTGTACAGAAAAGGGGGTAATTTTTTCAGCCCTATGTCACTTTTGAACATACAGTACAATGTTAAGTGTTTGAAACTATTTCCATATGATGGCTTTCCTTTTGCATGGTGACCTACTTTTGAAAGCCTTGTATGAGTCACAAAAAATTAAAGCACAGGTAAAAATCTAATAGTAATAAACAAAAATAAAGTTTGGGAAAAATAAAATTATAAATACCTTTGTGGTTTTTTATGGATGGGTTAAACACACGTATGAGCCTCCTACTTTTTGCATCAGTGTATAGCCTCTGCTCTCATGTTCTCATGAGATACAGACATTCATAACCCAATTTCTTCCTGACACAGAAAGCAAGGATTCAGCTAATGTTCCTCCTTGCCTATTTGTATTTATACATCATGTACAGGTACTATATGTGTTCATATACATATGAATGTTTACTTCAAAAAGCACAAACACCCATGCATTCATGAGTGGCTAAGATATTAACTTGTAAAAGCCATTTTAGTCAGACTCAAACATCTTATACTACCCTCGTACACACATCTGTTGCATGTGTGCATTCAGGCAGTTAAATCAACAAATAATGGGCAGTTGACAATGAGAGAAGCCAAGTTCTGGTACAGGTACAGCTAGAATATCTGAGCTCATGGTAAACTCACGGGAGATCAGCTAATCTTCTTGATATCTGTATGCTGAAAACTAAAAATTTCATAAGAATAAGTTTTACCCTGACTAGCTAGCCCAGCACAGAGATCAAGATCAAGAAAAGTTTTAAGCTGAGTCACTCTATGAAGGTGACACCCTCCAAAATAAATGAAAGGTGCAGTTAGGACAATCTGAAGGAAACTCTCCTGAGCCATCTACTCAGGATCAGTTGCAAGTGCACAAATGACTTTATCATTTATGACTCTTAGGGCCAAATTCCATCCTGATTAATTCAGCATAGATCTGCTGACTTCAGTGACACTACTTAAATTTACTGTGATAACAGTCAGCAATGTTCATAGAGAACAGGAGTTTTTACAATGCCAATAAATCATTTTCCAGAAGTCTTTAGTTGTATCACTTCAATAAAAGGCCTAGGATTCACTGATTAACAACAATGAAACAACAGATTCAAGTGTGCATATAGGGAAGGAGAAAGGTAGGGGGGAGAGGTAAGGAAGGAAGGAAAGAAGGAAAGAAGGAAGGAAAGAAGGAAAAAATATTTCAGTTCAACCAGACATTGTTATCAGGAGAAAACAAGGAACATTGTTGGAATTTATGAAAGAGAAAAGCCTACAATTCTTAGCAGTAGGTATAATACATTTATTGTAGCTGCTATTTATTGCATTGGGGTTAATTCCCCTTATTTATTGCCCATTTTTGATCCAGTGGTAGATAGTTATATAAACTAGTGCATCTCTGCCATTTCATTCCTCTCACCCACCCAAACATAGCTTTCCATCTTTAAAACAAAATAAACCAAACCAAACCAAACAAAAAATCATAAAAACCCCACACTATCCTGCTAATACTGTTTTCTTGTGCCTGACAGTTTGGGAACTCTGTTTCTTGTTCTCTCTCATATTTTGGTTTGTATAGTCAGAATGTGTCTCTCAGAAGGCTGACAGCCACCTGCAGCTCTTTACAGTAACACCCCACATTTTCACAGAGTATTCTGCCCTCTGGTAATATAAATGTGTTCCTGTCCTCTCACTCTTCAGTTTGAGAACACAGTAAACATCAAGTGCATGATTCTATTCTCATGTATGTTTTACACTTGTACAACACTATTAATGTGAGCTGAGTTACTGCCAGGATACACTTCTCTTGATTCCAGTTTCACATTTCTTAGGAATATTGCATGTATTTCAGATGACTAATACTGTGTCCTGAAACACATATTTCAACATATCCAAAAAGCTATATATCTTAAACTTTGAAAGATACATTCACATCTGTTTTCACCAAGTAGCTGAGAAGTTCTATCCATTTCAGTAGGCAGCATTTGACATTCATGCCTTTGATTATCACTGTGTGATGTTTTCTCCTTTCCAGATATTTTTATAGTTTTTATACTATGATGTCAAAAGTGTATATGACATATACATAAACTTATTAACAAATCATTTGAATGAAATAATACACTATGAATGTCCACCATGCAGAGAATGAAGTACTTTTTTTAATTCTTCCCAAATCATCCAGTATGCCACTTTAACCTGTATGCATTTATTCCCAGTTCTAAAACATGCCTTCAGCTGAAGGTGACCCTTGCCACATTCAATCAAATTTTGCATACTAAACATTTTAGAAAAGGACATAGCTTTTTCCTTTTTAAAAACATTGAGGTAAATGCAGGTAATGCTAAGTATATGTTGTGTTCATATTTCATTATTCTTTCCTTGGTATCAACTTGATTTGAAGCTTGACTATATCCTTAGATTTTTTAATGGGTGCCCTCACTTTAGGCAATTATAGGCACTCAGCAAATATTTTCAAATGTTTATACTGATGTCTTGACATTCTGGCCATTGCACTGATGTCAGGTGCTTGACTCCAAATTCCAAATAATTTCACAATCTGCATCTCTTTGAAAATCTACCTCTCAGTTTTTCAGTATCAAAATGTCAAAAGAGAGTTAAGAGGAAAATTGGTCATACTAAAACTAAACCAAAAGTTTATCCAGCCCCACATTCTGCTTCTGGAATGACTGAAATACTGAAGAAGGAGTAAGAACAGGGCAAGATTCTCCCCTAATACTTTCCCAAGCTCCAATTATTTTCAGTTCAGGGAAATTCCTCAAGTGGGTATGATTCTGCAGACTTATTGATACCCCTCTCACCACCACCACTGTTGGTTTTCTCTTTCATATGCTTTTCCAGTCTCCCCCTGAGCCTGTGAAAATTCTTAATTTTCTACAACATCCTTTGGCAAAGTGTTTAAAAGGTCAGTTGCCTGTTGTGTGAAGAATCACCTCTTCTGTTTTGAGCATGACTCCTTCCTGCTTTATTTGATGTCTGCTGTTCCCCTTGCTAGAAGAGACAGTAGATAATCAAACCTCATCCAATCTTTCCTTGCAACTCAAGAGTCTATAGTACCATAATCTCATAAGCTGTCTTTTTTTACCTCCCAAGCTGAAGTTTCCTGGCGGACTCAGCTAATTCTTTGGAAATACTGGGTATTTTAGAAAGTAATGTCCTTAAACACATGGCATATGAATTTATTTTTATTAAAATGTATGTGTTTGGATCAAAGCAGCATGCAGAGAAGGACTGTGGTGAGACTTCAGCTCCCATTCTTTAGCATGGAATTTGGAAGTCTGAGACAGGATGAAGCTTTTCCTTGCAGAAAGGTTCTCAGTAGGAGTTAGGAGCCCCAGAAAGTCATCATGCTTAGTGAGGGGTAGCTAACTGTTAACTAAATGTTAAATGCGCAGATAACTGGGGATACTGTCACAAAGGATCTGCCTGAAACCTCCAGAAAATTCATTTCAAATTACCACTTCCTGATGCTCAGGATACACAGTTCAGAATCATCTCCTCAGATCAGGTTCATGGAAACTTTCTTTTAAGGAAGCAGGCAGGCCATACTTCATCAACTGCAACAGTGGCAGTGATGCTGTCACCATACTCTTTGTACTTCCACTCACTAGAACCAAAGACATAAGTGAACAGAGAGTCACTTCTGGTCCTAGTTTAAAAAATTCCTTCTGTATTTTGTGCTAAGTAGACATTGGGGCTTGAGTCTCCCTGAATGAGGCCTAAGAGGAATAACAAAAAGTGAGAATACCCTTGCTAGCCCTAACCAAATGCTCCTACCTGTTTTATTGGCTTAACAAGTAATGAGAAGGAGAAACAGTTTCTCTCTCAAAAGCCTTTTGAACTCAAGTCATCCATTAGGACCTTAGTTAAACAAAATTCTGTATTCTTGTCTTGACCAACATCTTAAAAGAGAGATCACAGCTGAATTTGGTAGGGAACAAACAGCATATTTTGTGCATTTTAAACACTAAAGTCTTGCTAACAGTAGAATGCTAAACTCTAGACAGGATTAGCAGTCCTTCATTTTCACTAATGCAAGGAAAAACTCAAAGCAAGACACCATCTTCACTGCCCTCTGTAATTGGTGATCTCAATGACACACAAAGTACATAAAATCACTCTTCTCTGAAGTACACAAGCAAAATGAAGGACATTAAAGATGGATTCAGCACTAATTCTGAATTTCTTTCTTTTTAGCAGAGCCAGCCAAAACAGCATAGAGGGGTTTTATTTATCACAGTTCAATCTGATTAATGACTAGGCAATATTCTAGAGTAGATTAATAACATCAGAGATGAAAGGGCATTTTTTAGTATTTGTCCTCCTCCCAGTATAAAGAGGATTTCAGTGCATTTAGATAATTAACATGAAAAGAGTGGCCTTGGTTTTATTTTGATCTTTGCATAAATATTCTGCAACTAATTTGCTAAAGGTTATGATATAGCCCACATGTAGGGACTGCAATGAGTTTTCTCCCAGCTTTGCAGTTATACCACAGTACAACAAGTTAGAATCTCACCACCACAGTATGTGCAACCATGAACTAGTGACAAGTTTGTTTTCAAATAGCAACTAGAATATATGCAAGATATAAAGGACTGAAAGTTTATATTTCATAGATTGAAAGACTAGAAAAAATATTCTGATCACCTAATTAAACAAAAGCCAAAGAACACCAAGTGGTCTACAAATGTTGTGGTAATACAAATACTTCTGAGTATCCCTGAAAAATACAACAGAAGAGACACAAATTCCCTAATATAAAAATTAAAGTCAGGGGGTCCTTAGATGTGGCATTCATATTACTCCCAAAACTAAGAATTTTTCCATTGGTAAATGCACATATAGGGGAAGGGAGGAGACAAACAAGGAAGGTAAATTGCAAATCAGTGGAGTGGAATGAAAGGATTTGGGATGCTACTTGAGCTAAGCAGGGAATTGTCAAAATCTGCACAGGCAGTTATCATGAAATGAGGAAAATGATTGCAAGCTGTAATAGCAAAGTGGTAAGAAGGAAAACTGGATAGTAAAGGTAACTGCTGAAAAGAAACAAAATAAATCCCTTGAATATATCAAAACTGAGAAGCTTGTAGGAGTCACTATGTCTTCTGGGAACTTGAGAGAATAAAGACAGCAATTAAGGAAGAGAAGGATGTTGCTAGGAAGGTAGAAGATTTATTTGCATCAGTCTTCACAATAGAGAATGTTAGGGAGATATCTACTCTTGGGTAATAAAAATGAGGTACTATCAGATGAAGAGGTGCTGGAACAAATCAATCATTAAAAAAAGCCACCAGGACCAAAAATCCTGAAGAAGAAGTAGAGCTGTGCAATCTCTAATTGAAAAACAATTCCTGTATTGGAAGGTTAGAGAGCAGCAAATGTTTCACATATATTATAAAAAGACTTTAAGATGATTCAGGGAATCAAAGATTCATAAATCTTACATCTGTACCTGGTAAATTAAAAATAAGAAAATAAAACACAGAAGACCATAAGATGACAGATCTGTACAAAGGAAGATGCCTCACTCACCTTTTAAAATGTTTTCAACACATCAGTAAACTACCACAGCGGTTCAAGGAGAACCACCTGATATCATTCAGTTAAACTTCTTAAAGGTCTTGACAAAGTTTCTCACAGGAGCCTATTTAGACATAGACAGCTAACTGAAGTCCTCTGTTCAGTGTAGCAGCTATTAGAAGGAGCAAGATATTAAAATGAATCAAGAACAGGACTGAGATAATAAAGAAAGCCAATGTTATATATATCAGTGCTGCATCCTCATCTGAACTACTCTGCAGTAGTGCTCTCAACATCTTAGAAATATATCAGAAAATGAGAGTGTGTTTAAGAGAAAACTGATAAGAATGATAGAAGTTCCTTAAAAAGCAAGGTTTTGTGGAAATAGATTGGAATAACTGGAATTATCTTAAAAAGAAAATTGAAAATGGCATGATTAAAATATGTGACATAATTGCTAGAATTAAGCCAGAATGTCATTTCTCTCTACCTCAATACAAGAATATGGTGACACATAGCAACAGCAAAAGGCAGCAAGTTTAACAGAAGTGATACACATCAGTTTTCACACAGCATACATGTATGCTGTGGGACTCATTATTTCATAATGTTGAGCTAGAAAAACTAAAAGATTGGAAAGAATTAAATGCTTATGAGGATAACAAGAATGTATGGAATTAAACTAGCTGAAGTTATTTGGAGACTTAAAGAGATCTCTAACAGTTGGAGACTAGGTGAGATTTTATGAAGCCAGATTGTCAAAAATATTCCTGTTCTGGCTTTTCTGCACCTTCCTCAGGTGTGTTCAAGGGTCATTGTCTGAGGTAGGATGCTGCACAGGCCTCAGATATCATTGAGACCCATTCCACCCTTGCTCCTATTGACACTGATTGTATAAATTTCACAGTTTCTAGCCCAATAATTGTGATTGAATAGCAACATCAAAATAGTTCAAGCCAGTAGCAGAATGTAAAAGTTCTTGTAAAAATCTTCACCAAAAAAGTCATGCAAAGAATGAAAACAAAAAGAAGCAAGCAAATCACTGAGCTTTTCAACTTGAAAATTGTCAACCAATGAAAATTTAGCTTGAAACTTGGAAGGAGGCATTGTTTTCTGACAAAAAATCAACTTCTCAAAAGAAAACCAATGCTTTCCATGGAATTTTCCCATTTTAAACCAGAATTTTTTAATCACCTCTACCCCTCAGTTGTCCTATACATTCTTGAGCACCATCTACTGGTGCTGCACTATTAATTAACTATTTACGAAAACACAAAACTCTTCTCTAATTAAATTCAAACATAATCACATAATTTTTCAAAAGTTATTGAAAAGTGAGGAGGCAGAATATAACCTATTGCTTATTAAAATCATATTTCCTCTTGATGACAGAGAAAAAACTAATACTGGTGAAATTCACTTAGAATTTGAATGCAGTTGAGAAATGCAAATTTTCTTAATGGATGAGAAAACATATACAAGTGTATGAAATTATTTCCAGTTTACATTTACTCTCAACCTGTTTGAGTAACAAAAGAACTTTCTTCTTTTCATATTTAGGTGATTATTTAATTTCATAGTAGCTGTAATGTGGCCAGCATCTTCCATTTTATTTCTTTGCTTCAGACTAAATCAAATAACATTTCTCTTGAGATGGTCACACCAGCTTTGGATTTCGATTTTTCCCTGAAATACTCTTCTTACAGAAATTTGGTGTTAGCAGCAGAATCTGTGATGCAGTCTAGAAAGTCAGTGCTTGCCAAAGGGAATTTTGAAGGGCCTTGCATGTCTGAAAAAGGTGTATGTGGGGAGCAGACCAGTGCCACTTCTATGTAAGCTAAGAGGCTCAGTAAAAATACCACTTGACTCCTACCTGTAAGTCAACTCTATAATCAAGATTTCCAGTATTATGCATAATGAAGTGATGCATTTAAGTGTCTGTAAATCTGTAGTCAGATCTGTCAGTTAAACATGATGACAATAACAAAGAACCAAGTAGGAAAGTCCTTGCTAAAAAACATTTTTATGATGTTTTTTTCTAATGTGTGCCTTCAGCATTGGATAGACTGCCTTTTATTTGCTCACAGGAGTGACACTGCATGCTGCAGTACTGACCTTGACTTGAAAAGAGTCCCCCTAAGGGTGACAGATGATTGACTGAGAGAACAGTCCATTCTCCAAAGACACTTGCTCTAAAGAGTGGCCTTCATTTTAAAATTTGCACCAAAAATGACAGTGCATTGTAATTCCAATTACAACTCTGTTGAATTTTGTGCTGTGTTCACTAAAACCTGGACTGAAATAATCTAGTTGCCGTGACCAAGATACCAAAGAACTCAAAGTGCTGCTGTAGATTGGAAGGTTAAAAAAAGGCAGCTAAACCCTTTAATTTATTCCATCCAACATATTACATTGGGTAAACCTCATTTTTCTCACTAATACAGAAATTACTTTAAAATATTACTCTCCTTTCTCTTACCTAGTTTGGATCAATCCCAACCTTGCCAAAACAATCACATTGGGTCTAGAAAGCAACACTATAAATCAAGCATTCACTGTGTTGTGCCTATCCCTATCACTCTACTACTGAGCAAAGTAACACTTCTTTCAGTGCCTTGATGCTTTCTTTGTAGTACAGATGGCATCACATGTGCCATTCAGTTCTGACAGCCCTCCCATGATTGTATTAATACTTTATTCCTAGGTTTAACAGATATACTCAAACAAGTTGGATCTCCTCAGTATTTCCAAACAATGTGTATAGGTTCACTCTACATATGCCCTTCAGGCAGGCTGTTTAGTCATAAATGTACATACAAATTAGCACCATTCCAAGCACAAATGATCTGTATGCCCCATTTAAAAACCTCTATTGTTACACCTCTACTTCTGTGTATTTTGTAGACTTAAATATATCCTGACTCTCACTTTTAGGCTATCAAAAGTCCAGATTTTTGTTATGTCAAATGCAGCTTCAAACAGGCAAAAGAGTTCATTCAGGATAGTTTTTTTCTGTGACCTATCCTCAAGTTCTTCATTTAATATAAAGGGGGTGGGAAATGTATTTAAATGCTGTACTGTACATAAACTCTGATTTTTTTCTGGTCTTATCAATGAGTCAATGAACAAAAACCTCCCTTGAAGTATTTCAAGCAACATGATGATCACTCACAGATAATAAAGAATCTGAATGTGAGAGAATATGATTACCTCTCAGCCAGTAACAGTTCAGTTTTCATTGCACTGTATTTGCTGCATTTAGATCATGCACATCTCTCCCATTTTCCTTGGTATGAGCTGACATTTTTTGTTTTATTTTGTCAACAGGAGCATAATGTATTTATGTTTGTAAAAGCTAGCAGGCGTGTGGTTTACAGCTTGCACCTATGGAACATACAGTAAAAACCTATAACCATGTTTTCATTTACTTTGGTCAGAAGTGGTTTGTGATCAGTAATACCTCTGATCAGCATTTGTGCAGCGTGTAATTATAATCATAAAAGCTCTGTATTACTGGAATTCAAAACTTACAGGGGCTAAGACAGGGGTGTAAGGGAGAAAATTGCTTCAAGGATTTATTGGTTTGGACGTTGTCCAAGAGTTTAAACTTTCGTTTAACAGGGGAGAGTGAGAGGGCGCCTTCAAAGCCACGCAGACGTTTCAGGTGAACTTTGGAAGCGCACTGGGGCTGTAGCAGAGAACCGGACCACACAGCCTCGGCAGGGCTTTGTTCTCCTTGCTGAATTGCAGTGGTGGGAGCACACAGCAGCCAGGCTGCGAGCTGGCGACTGACAGCAGTATTTATTAAAATATCATCTCCTAATTTTCACGCCTGATATCTGCTGTCGTGTACACCGCCCCGATCTCTCAGGCCAGCGGGAAGGGACAGCCCAACACACCCTGGAGAGCAGGAGAGACACAGCTAGAGGAGAGGGAGAAAATGCATATCCAAACCTAACTGTAGTAAAATATATAAATTAAAAAAAAAAAAAAAAAAAGNCAAAGCTCCTTCCGCGAACCTCCCCCGTCTTTCGGGCCCCACCCGCCGCTAACGGCACTACCTCCTCCTCCCTGTCGCTTCTCTAACTCAGCCAGCTGCCCGGTGGCCAGAGCCTCCACACCAGGAGCTCCCCGAGGCGGACGGGTCAGGCCGGGACCCGGCACTGGGCACCCCGCTCCAGGCAGCCTCGCTGCACTCTCCGGCTCTCCATTGCTCTAGCACCTGCCCTGCAGAGCGTCCGGCCGGCAGCAGCCAGAGGAACGAAAGAGGCCGCGGTCTGGGCACAGCCTTATCTCTGACAGGGAACAAACACGACGTTAATTGCANAGACCCGCCGACA
Source organism: Galbula dea (assembly GCA_013399015.1). Taxonomy (NCBI): domain Eukaryota; kingdom Metazoa; phylum Chordata; class Aves; order Piciformes; family Galbulidae; genus Galbula; species Galbula dea. Next base: position 514,336 of record VWZX01000621.1, read on the forward strand.
CCTCTTCCTTCGCTCTCCGGCCGCGGGTTTCTCTCACGCCGGGGCGCAGCCGGACCCCGCGCTGGGAGCCGAGGCCAGGAAAATCTCCCGGACACACAAAAAACAACGTTTCTGGGACGCGCTCGCACCACGGGCCCTGCTGCCGGGGCGCCGCGTACATGCGCNTTGCCATTGTTTCCAGCCACAGGCGGGCGGCAGTTGAAAGGGTTTACCCTCGGAGCCTTGTATCAGTTAATCTGCATCGCGGTGCCGAACTGACACCTCTTGGGGCTGCGGCGGCGG